>JAUYWH010000007.1:16664518-16672018 GCA_034779795.1 Ctenopoma multispine
GTGTGTGTGTGTGTGTGTGTGTGTGTGTGTGTGTGTGTGTGTGTGTGTGTGTGTGTGTGTGTGTGTGTGTGTAGTTGCCAAGTCACGAGTTGTTTACCTCACAAGCAAGGTCAAAGACTCTTTGAATCTCCATCTCTGTTTCTGTCTCTGTCTTACACAATAACACACACACACACACACACAGTTGCGCATTACACAATTAGGGTACCTCAATCTCTTCTCCTTCTCCTATCATTAATGTGATGTTTGAATAACTAAATGATTTGTTCAAAGAAAGACAAAATGTATGACTTACATTTGTGCATTTTTATACCACAAATCCACCATAAATCCAATGTAAATTTGAGTTAACTGCTCATGTAATAAATCTCTGTAGCACTGAACTGATTTTCCCCATGATGCAGTAAAGATTTTTTTTTAATAGAAATATAGATCTAAAGACTTTCACAGGGAAGATTGCTCTTCGCTTATCATTGCCAGACAAGATTCATTGTTATTAACTGTGACCTGTGTCTTAACCTTGGACAGACCACTCCTATTGGTCAAATTAAGATATGGAGGGTTTGAGGACTCATTGCTACAGAAAACAGTGGAACTTTATTTGTTGTTTAATATCCTAACCCTATAGACATGTATGTGTCACCTCATATGCAGTTTGCATGTTTGCTTGACATTAACTTACAGTAGTTAGTAAGTGAAGTGATGACAGTACATGGTTTGAATTGTGTATCTCTGTTGACTTCAGTTGTGTGTTATAGTGCCAGACAGTGGGGGCCCAGTAACTAGCGGTGTGTGTTAGTTTATTTGTGAGAGTGTGCTCTCTTGGGCAGGTTGATTTTGGGATGTGATTGGCAGGTGTCCAGTGACATCAGGGAGGAAGCCAGCGTTTTGTCACAACATGCGCTCGTCACTGTCACGCAATGATGATGTTGGGTTTTCTAAGAGTGAGACATGCTCGGTGCGTGTGGGAGTGCTAACATGGTTCCTCCTTGGTTTTCCGGGACAGCAGTTACTGAAAAACCCTGAAGAAACTTTTGTGCAAGCTGTTCAAAACAGGTGGTTACAGCAGGCCGAGCTACTTTATACTTGTAATATTATACTTTTTTTGTTCTGATGTAAGATTTTCTGACTCAGTTGGCCAAGAATGTCTATGTATGTATGTATTTAATTATTTATTTTATTTTTAGAACGGTTGGTGTGCATTGGAACGACTCAGCCAATCTAATCAATACCATGAGAATGACTGTTCCTGATCAATACGAAAGCTAATCTATCAGCTTAAGGAGAGGACTGACAGTTAGTGAAGAGAATAAAGGTCTGAGCCTCAAGCTGGAAATCAATTTCATTTTTATTGACCGTATTTGTTGAGCATCAAGGGCTGAGCAGAGGCTCTGAGGAGACGGTGATTCACGAGTACGTACACAAACACACACACATTCAACAACTAGCTCACGCACACAGTATATGCATGAGTCAGACATCTCCACCCACAAGCATACGTGTAAACATACACGCTTAAAGGTATGTACATGTCTGCTCATGTTTGACAAACATACACACAATGCCCACACACACTCTGAGCCTTGTTTTGCGACTAATGAAAAGATGTGACAAGTCAAGCAATGTTTCATCACCAACACAAGTGAACTTGAACCCAAACTCGTACCCTGGAGAGGCAGTAACGCCGAGAGACAGAAAAGGGGCTGGAATATTTTATATCTCTTTCCACGTGGGCCGAACCTGTAAGCTAGCAATCAGCCTGTAAATGGAAAAGATTTCCTTTTTGATTGTATTACGCTAACTCCTCAGTGTTATTTTCTGAACCATCTGTGGCACGCTAACTATAGAGACCGTCTGTTACCTCTGGCAGTGCAACCGTGTCTCGAGGGAAACAACAGTAGGAGCTGAGTGGGTCAGCTGTGTGTCTGCGGGTGGATGGAGGCGAGTTCTGTCTGCGTAACAGGTTCAAGCCAAAGGGCAGATGATGCCGAACAGAACACAAAGCGTTTGGTTTGGTGTCTGTTACCCCGAATAGCTGCCTTTTAAGGTCTCTCTTAGCTCTGTTAGCTCGAATCAGTTTGTTTTACAGTTTATTGTTGCTATGATGATGGCATTCATTGTTGTCTTATGAAAGGCCACAATTTTCTCTGCTGGACTACTGTATGTTACCCTGTGTGTGCGCCTGCTGTTTACCAGGTTTGTTAAACTGTGATATGTAAAAATGTAAGTGTGTGTGTGTGTAAATCCACGAGGTTATATACGAACAGAGAGGGAAGGAAAATCAATACATCCTTTTCTAATTTTCATCCACCTGAAGATAATAATAGGCCAAGTCCCTTATCAGCCTTCATCTCAGTCAGCCAGAAGGATAACAGGGAATCAGATGAGGAGTTTTATCGAGAGGTGATTGTAATCTGCATCGCTCCTACCACAGGGATTGCTTTCCATTTTGTTCTTTCTTTCTATTTCAGGTTTGTAGAGGCCAGCCAAACATTAAATCTGCCATGTGATTATCCACACAGTGGGGTTTCAGAGCTGATGGGTGGGATGTTTCTAGTCAGCAGGTCGACTTTTGCATTTGGCCTCAGTTTAGTTTGATTTAAAACAAAGCAAGGCTTCATTCACCAGTAATCTGATTAAGACGGTAGTTCAGTTATAGCATTAACTAACACAGTCGTTCCAGACCTTCATTAGAACCAGCTCTACCAGCCCTCTCTCCACTCTTTGTATTATCTGTACGAAAAAATAATTCATGCTGCAAGTAATCAAAAGCATGAAATCTTTAAGCAGCGTTTTACTTCCTAAATACCAAGCAGACCGAGCGCCATCTGAGGCGTGAATCTGAAAAAGCTTGTGACCTTGGTGCAAGCTTAAAGTATCTTAAACCTGAAGGAGGAATGACTTTAGCAGGAGGAGGAAAAGGATGTGAAACGGACACAGCGTGGAGCTAAAATGATTGATCTGCAATGGGAGGTTTCCTCCTGACGGTCACAGACCTTTTATCAGCTGTACTTACGGGATGTTCCTCCTAACATCTGGGTTTCAATCAAAGCGCTCATTGCAAATAGGGGCTGGTACGGTTACTGCACCTCACTACCTGATTCCTCAATCCAGATCAGCAATAGATAAGAGTTTGAGAATTTTGCATGCCAGCTTTGGTTAATAACATTTCAGTATATTGATTGCAGTCATGCAGGGCATGAGGATTGACTCATGAATTTCAACTTAAGTCGTGCTCTTTCTGTGGCATTTTGAGGTTTAGTTGACTGGGTTTCTCGACTAGATCACTTATAAGCTCACACAAGTTTATTGCCAGGATCATTGATTGCTTTTAAGATAAACAAAATTTTCACTTCTTGGACGAAAATTGAGCAAAATTTTGAATCAACATTTTGATGCAGAGATGGACATTTTATGTGATTTCTTTCTCGGAAAATGAGTCGCATGCTTTCCTGCAGAGAAAAATTTAACAGCCACAAACATCACTGTTGTTTATGTCCATGCCAAGGCACCTGCCTCTGATTGGTTGACCTCTGCCCGACCCCCAGCCAGTCAGGCGATTCCCTTAGGGATCCTTTTAGCATGCTAACCGCTGTTCACCTCGGTCACAATCTCTCAGTCTCATCTCGTGTCCACATCAGTCTTCTCTCTATCACTTCATCACACCTTGTCTCTGTCACTTATTTTCCTCTCTCTCCTGGTGATAAGATGTTTTGCTCTGTATCTCTGCCTTACAACAGATACTCATCTTTCCAGCGTAGATCACTAAATTAAATTATTAATCATCTGTCCTGTATCATCTCATCCTTTATTTTTCACCCCTTTTCTCTCCTGTCAGTGTGGCCATTCAGTCCAAAGTGATTTCAAAGGGTTAGTTTCTGAGGTTTGCTTTCCAGGTCAGTTTTTTGTTTCTGTCTTCAGAAAACGAAGTAATGTGTGAGTGGATTTATGATTGCCTTCTGCCAAATGTCTGGCACACCTTTTGTGTCACATTTCATTCTTGTTTTCCAGATAATAAAATGTGTTCGTGTGGGTTTGTGCGGATAAAAGACAGAGTGAGATATGCAGAGAAAGTGATAAAGCAAAACACACACAGAAGAAACATCATTATCAGACCTAGATGCAGATGTGAGTTTTCTCTGTTTATGTGGGCATTGTATGTGTGCATGCGTCTCTGTTGAGAGTGTGTGTCTGTGTGTGGCAGGTCAGTTGTGCCTCAGCAACGGAAGAGATACATTTCACTTTGTCTGTCAGCTTCAAAGAGGTGAAAACATTCAGACACCATTTCTGTCACTCTGAACAAATCCCTGACCTCATAACTATCTGTTTGACAGACTCAGATTACACTGGTGTTACGGGAACATGAAGGAGAGATGGAGTGATGAGAAGAAAAAGACACACGCAGTAAAACCCAGAACACACTGTTCTTGTTCTTTTATTATTTATTGTTTAAAGAGTAGATGTCTCAACCGTGATATAACTGTAATTTTCTCCCGCAACAGAGCAGCAATACATTATTTTGTAAACCCTTTTAAAATGTTGGCATATTTAACATCTGTAAATGCCATTTGTTAAAGAGGTAGTATTTCTAAACAGCAATTAAATTTTGTTTTATGAGTTAGTTTAAGAACAAAATGACATTTACTGGGAATTTGTGGATGGAATATTTTTACTATTTTTACTTTGATTAAAAAGTGAAATGGTATTGTAAATAAGCACTGTTCAGCTCCCATATTATATATTTATATAATATAAATCAATAGTCATGCTTTTAGGAAAAACAAAGTGACAAGACTGCATTTTGTATTCACTGATTCACTGATTGGCTAAACTGACGATTAGCTATCAGCATCATACAACCACGTGGCAACAAAAGGACGGAGGAGAGAGATGTGGCTGTGTATCTTCTTACTCCGCCTCCTCAAACTCAGGCTGTCATGCTGACGGCTGAATACATTCACCTGTGTATAAGGACAAAGGTCCAATGGTCAGATGTGTAAATGTATTGAACATATATGGACATAGTATTATGTCCCTTAACAGTACATATGTTGGTTATGTAGAAAAACATAATATGTTATAATACGTTATATATAATAAAAACTTATTGTGCTATTATATGTGCTATTAAAAATAATAATAATAAAACAAATAATGACACAGGTGAGCCTCTAGGATTTGGAATTGAATGCTAATATCATCACATCATTTTTTTTTCATCAACATAATCAACAGCAGTAGTGGCAATTAGTCTAATTCAATCAAATCTAATGCTGATATGATACACACATTTTATACATTTAGTGTAGCTTAAACCCTTCTGGGATATAATTATTTCTAATGATGGTTGCAAACAATTTACCATAAACCTGCTTAGAAATCTAAAAACATAGCTGAAGTGTTAATCACTGGATCCATGGAAACATTTCCAGTTTTTTTTTTATCAAGAAATATTCTCATACTCTCCAACTCGCATTATACTTTCATTGAAGTGTCTTTTTAAATTTCCTCCTATCCTGCCCCCAGGCATCTGTGGGCCACAATCAATTAGAGAAACAGAGTCATGGATACTGAGACATGCTGGCCACGGGTTGCCATGGCAACAACCCGTCAGCCTCCCTGTTTTAGCAAAACCTTTCTATTTCTATTTGTTTTTGTCTATTTATTTTGGCATTTTAGCCTTTATGTTGTTAGCTTAGCAGTGGAAAGGCAGAGAGAGGATGTGACATGGAACAATGGTTCACAACTGGACTCAAACTAGAGACGGTGCAGTTACGTGTTACGCACAATAACCATTAGACTACCTACGTATGTTCCTTTATTTATTCATAATTCATTGGTCATTATTTTCTTCAAAACCCTGATGGATTGACATGCATGGAAATAGCAGGGAGAGGGAGTAAAGTGAGGAAATACATGGTTTCTACAGAATTCACAAAGTTCAAATTAAGATTTGAGATACAAGATACAGTTTAACAGTAGTTTTAACACAGGCCAGAAACTACCTGTGATAGACAACCAGCATGAATGCTGAATTGAATGCACAATTATCTACAGAAACATTGCCAATGTGACTGTCTACAGCTAGTGAGAGACAATATTTAACTATTAAAGGCTTTTTACATTTTTTTACTAGTAATGCCGTCCAAGGCCTTGAAAATTAATGCTCTTCAAGACAAGCAGATACTCTAAAAATGAAGGAAAGAGCTATTCAACTAAGGAGGTAGACAAAGAGACGGAAAAACAAATGGAGGGAGTATTAAAGAAAGCAAAATGGTCCAAGTGTACATTTTAGTTAATTTTTGTGGTTTACATGCTATGGTCAGCTGCTGTTTAATGTCTGCAAGTGCGGAGGTGTGCTACAAAAATATTTAAATCGACAAAAAGAGGGAGACAAGGCAATTTGTGAAAGACTTGCTGCCATTGAATCATGCAAGTAAAGCTCTCTGAAGTGAACTCAAAACAGGAACGAAGAGAGGTAGTGAAGAGGGGAGATGAATGGGCCTCTTCACTTCATGCCAATAAAATGCATTTGAAAATTGTAGGGGGAATGAAAGAGATTTGGAGTTTGTATGTAAGTGGCAGAGAGAGGAGAGAGAGAGAGCTTGGCATTGCCAACTGGAATAGTGTGCCACTGCTAAACTTAATCAGCCAACAAAAGGAGGAAGACGAGGACAAGGAGGAAGAAGAGGGGGAGGGAGGAATTGAAAGGAGGGGGTGAAGTGAGCCACTGAGTCCTTAGATTGAGAGGAAATGTCAAAGGAAGGAAACAGAGGGCAGAAAGAGGATTTTTTTTCCCTTCAGAAGTTTGTAAAGGAAAATGGCAAAGAGCAACAGAACACGCAGAAAGACAGTGAGATTTATTGTGTGGTTTCCAGCCGTGTGAACAGTTCTGCCATTCGCTTTTCCCCTGTGGTCTTTTGTGTGGTCAGACTCGGCGCTAGCAGCCAGTTCATACTGCCGCTTCCTGCTAACGAGTTATTTCCCACTGCTGCAGGTTGCACATGTTCACAGCAGTGTTTCAGAAGAGCTGCTGCTTCAGAAGGGAAAATAGGTGTCTGAATATGTTTGGTTGATTGATTTTCATTTCAAATTGTGCGCGATTCAATTCTTAGGGCTCATATTTCAGAATAAGAAAGCAGCGTTAAGCTAAGCTAAGTATTATTTCTAAAGAGCTGCTTTTGTTTGGTACTTTTGAAGCTGCGAATTACATTTCTAATTCATTTGTTTCCAATTATTTAGTGAAAAAGGAAATAAATTTAAATTCACTAAAGCATTAATTTGCCTCAGAAATTGGAAATACATTTGAACTGGCTGTCATGTTCTGTATCTCAGTCATATGTTAGTTTCTAACTGTAGTTTTCCAGCTGCCCCGCGTTACAGTGTATGCTGTAAATACCTGCCTTCCCTTCCTTACATGAACACACCAAAGTGCTGAAGGACACACAAAATGGCTCTCATGTGACAGTTATGCACATCACCAATGACTTCATGTCCTTT
>JAUYWH010000007.1:16684469-16707216 GCA_034779795.1 Ctenopoma multispine
TTAGCAAGGCAACATACAGCATATTCATATCAGAACTTAATACAATCATAATGTAATAAAATAATAGAATAGAATAATAGAATAGAATAAGCACTGATTAATAACTTTAGATATGCAACTACAAACGCACATTAGCTCTACTGGATACACTCATTAAAAACAGCCCCCATATCCGTCTCTGCGTCTCATACACACACATGCTGAACAATGCTATCAGTGTGTTAACGGCGGTGTTCATGCGCCTCAGCATCAGCGGTGTTTATAGTGATGAGGGGATCAAACACCAGGCCTGGATATCACATTATCACAGTCAGGAGATCAAACACACCTTCGGGATGCAGACACATGTGCGCGCTGTAAGGGCTAGGTTTGTGTTTTTAATGAGCGTGCTTTACGAACCAGTGCGGTGGTTCTTTCTGTGCTAAATTGGCCCTGCACCGATCTTCACAGCCTCAGCCTGTTACTGTGTCCATGTGAATGTGTCTAATTGCGGTTATCATCACATGCCTTCTTGTGTCCCTGTCGCTTGTACTGCATGTGTGTGTTCAAGATAGCATCTGTGACATGATCACAGCCCGTTTTAACTACGTTAACTCCGCTCACACAAAGAGCGCAGAGAAAATCTGAAATGTACAGTAGAATCGATTTTCTCAGTGCAACACCCGACATATTTCAAATAGGCTTTTCAGCGTCCCGCCCCAGAGACGGCAGCTGAAAACCAACCAGAAGAGGCACGTTCGCTCTCGAACGCTGATTAATGTGTGAATTGTGCCTTTGAGATATTAATTCCAGAAAACATTCAGTGAGAGAACAGAGTTCGTTTTTCTTTTTGCGATCCAGCAAGGTCCTGTTTCATCTCCTATCAAACCGCTTCTTCAAATATTAGAGAAGTGCGTCTGAGCCAGAGATAAAAGCCTAAGATTGTCTTTTTTCTTTCTTTCTTTCTTTTGGATGAATGTACTGACTAAACAAGCACCGGATCTGACATTTACTATGCTGATATGAGGAGCTGCACATCGTGCAGTGAGGAAGATGGGAAGGGAAACAGTTTAGTTCAGTAATTCAATCATTTATCTTGTAGCTGTTTGACTTTATGATAAAGATGTGACAGAGTAGTGAGGCCTTTACTTGTAAGAACAGTTGAGGGTTGCTGTTGTTCACCTGATGTTTTAAAAGTACATTTCCATTTTCTGGCTGATTTTTTGAAGGAACCATTTTCACCCATTGAGTCATCTCATTTAAACTACGTCACCCTCTTCTATTTCTGGCAGAGTTTTCCTACTGTTCATAAAGCCTTTTATTGTGTGTGAGAGCAGGTGTGAACTTGTATCCAGCTTTGGTTTGTTTGAGCAGGTGGAGCTAGGTATTTAATATTCATAGGTGTAGATAGACACCCAGTCGTTTGACAGTGTCCTTGTTAATTGCTAGGGAGGATTTTTCTTCTTCAAAGAAAGACAATGTGATTTTTTTTTTCTGGAGGTAAAAGCTGGATTCACTGGAAGCTTTAGAAGTTTCCAGTTGACCCTGTGATGTTGCAGGTTTTGGTTTGGTCCAAAAGAGCCTCAGGACAGCAGGAGGCAGAGGAGAGTTCACTGCAGCTTGTGAACCTCCGTCAGTCATCCGGGTGGGAGAAAGTGCAGCGTGACGAAGGAACAGTGCTGAGAGGGGAAACCAGCTGAAAACACACGCGCCCTGCAGAGGGTGATGACCCCATGTTCTAATACACATCAAACATGCACAGACACATGCGATATACTCTCGTAGACCAACATACATAGCAACATGTGACCACACGGATGCATAAGCGCGTTTCTGTGTGTGAATCTATGTGACAGATTTTGTCTGACAGCAGTGTCCTCTCCTCTCATCCTCCCTTTCCTTATGTCCTTTCTCTGTCCTTTGTGTGTGTCTGTGTGAAATGTGAGTTTAATTCAATTAAATTCAAATTTTATTAAGGACATGGCTCAGGTTTAGAACAGGAGAGATAAAATTCACAGTATACTAGTGTTAAGTTATGCAGTAGTATATTACTGATTAATGACTTTACCTGTCGTAATTAGACTGTAGATTAACTGGTCGGTCCTCAACTTCAAGTGTCTTTAAGACTCAGTTTTAAGGCTAATGTTAGACTTAGAGGTTTGGTATTTAGTTTCTAGTTAAGGTTAGTGGGTGAGGAAATGCATTATGTCGATGAGTGTCTTCACAACTGTAGAAAAACTGCATATGTATGTTCATGAAAATCTCTCCATATTCATTAGTTCATTAGTATGTACAGTGCATCTCCATAATGCACAAACTAATTGAACCCTTTCTTATCGTACACACAGTTCATTAATAAATGACATTATTAATACATTTTAATGAGCTGTTGTGAAACAGTGTCATTAACTCTGCCATTAAAGCAATCACCAAACAATGTAAATACATGTATTTGTATCATTATTACAGTACTGTGTAGATAAAAGTGCATAATTTCACATTAGCGATGATTAACGGTGGCAATTAATGCTGTTATTATTCTGTTTATTTTATCAGCTCATATGTTATGTGCTGTAATAGTAAAGCTCTGCATAGGCAGCTAATAAATAGTACAATAGATGATGGTGCAGAAATATGACATATATTGATTAGATTGTTGATTTGTGACCTCAGTCTGACACTTCATCTCCATCTAAATCTCCTGTTTCTCAGCTTTCACTGCCGTCGGTCCTCCTCCTCATCCCGTCTCCTTTTTCATGTTTGCTTTTTTTTTCCTTTTCTTCCCACTACTCATCTTTCCTCTGCTCTTTCATCCCTTCACCTCTTTCGTAGCTTCTCTTAGTCCCCTTCATTTTCCAGGTTGATAATGTTGTCAGGTTTAATTAATGGTTCCAAACCTCATCCCTGCTGCCATTTCTTTTCATTTTCGCTTATTCCTCATTTCCCTTGATCCATTTTTGTTCCTGCCCCTATCTCATGCCTTCCAGTTTTTCTGTTTTCACTTCCTCCTCTTCTTTATTGTCATTCCATGTTCATTTCCTCCATTTTCTCCTTTCCTCTCGTCCTAGAGGACAGATGAGACTAGTTACAACCCTGTCGAGTCTTTCAAAGTTTCATTTGTCCTCTCCTCTGCTGCTATTCTGCCTCTTCCTGTGGGACTATCCAAAACTGTGACAGTGTAACAGCTCCTTCCTGCTCCTCCTCCTCATCTTGTCCCCTGCTGTATTGTTTAATCCCATCAACGACCATGTCTTCTCCTGTCTTCTTCCTCCCTCCATCTGCTCGTCTCCTCCTTGACACAGCACAGAGGTTTCTCCCTTCTGCCCCTCCCCTTGTTTTTATGTTCTATATGACAGGTTGCAAAGAAACCTCTCCTCCTTTTTACACTTCCCTCATCATCCTCTGCCTGTGCCTTTCTCTGATGGAACCTGAATCAATCAAACACGACAGAGTGTAAAAATCCTCCCCTCTTCCGTCCTCTGCATTGATTTTTTTCCTCCATCTTTACCCTTCCCTCCACCTATGGACTCTCTCTTCCACTCTCCTCTTCTTCCTGTCATTTGCCATCACATCTACAGAACTAGGACTCTATCAAAACATGACAAGGTGTGAGAGCCCACATACACACTACACTCACACACACTACCTCCTGTCAGCACGTATTGGCCAATGTTTCATCTACAGACAAGAAGTCAGACACTCTTCCCAAACTAGAAAAGACTCCATATTTAATCCCTTATATAATTTATGAGTACATTTCTTTGTGTTCAAGCGCAAAATGAGCACAACTCTGTGGAAATGAAAACCCAAAGTTTTGTGTTGGAGCACATGCTGTCTGTCTGTGTCAGAAAGCTGCTCCAGATGGTAACATTTGAAGGTGTGTGAAAAGCCAAACTTACAATACAATAGTCCGTTAATATGGGGATTTTCAGTAAGTGGCTTTGCTTTATTGGAATTTTGATCAGAGACAAGTTGATGTGACTCATCTGAGACACAATTAAAATAAATATATAGTAAACTATAAGAAAAGGGCCTTTCTGAAAACCTGTCTTCTACGGTTTGTGTCGGGAAAAATAGTTTTTATTAACAGAACAGTAATATCACTGCTAACAGGAGAGATGCTACCAATCGTCCCCACATGGACTCATTCATTCACAGCGGCTGTAGTAGTCATTTGATAGTTATGCTGTCAAGGTTGTAACTAATGGGATGTGCTCTTTGTTGGTTTTCTCTGAAACACGTTTGAGTTCGAGAGTGATAAAGTAGTAATTTAAGAGAGAGTGGTTTTAATACTTGGAGAGAATGAGATGATAGTAAGAGAGAGGAGATAGAAAGATAGAAAAATGCTTATGTAACAAAAAATGAAGAATGTTAGAGATGAGGTAGATATTTTGTTTATTTAAAGATGTAGTTTGCAGGGGTAGAAAAAGGGGGCACAATTACCTCTCCATCACAGAGGGGGTGTATCTGTATACTGGGATACTGCCAGGTCATATTCATCTCACATGGGGTTTGGCGTAGTCTGTTAATGGAGTTCATTAAATCACCATTACATAGTGTGTAATGCTGTGTGTGTTTGTTCATGGGTAAATTACGTAAATTGAACTTAGAAGGACGTGTCGGGGAGTGAGGAGCGAGTGACAATCCTCACCAGGCAGTTTAAGCAAAATATATCTGTGTGCAATATGTAACACAAACAGCCCCAGGTGTAATATAGCTGCTGCAAATTGCTTTTGTTTGTCACTGATGATAGTATAATGTGGTTATCTGTGTTCTCCAGCAGCAACTTGCTTCAGCTTTTTTTAAACAGGCTTAATTGGTAGCAGAGCCAAAACAGGTGCAACTTATATCAAGCTAATCAACAGTGTCTGCTGCTCAGACACTGTCGGGGGCAGCTGCCCCGCTTGTTCTCAAACTCTTTCTGCCCTGCCCGCTGCTGATTACTTGGATCAGGTGTGTTCAGTCAGTCAGAAGCTGGGAGATATCAACTTACATGATCAATTAGTCCATTTTTGAGACCAAAAAGTCTGCAGGGTGCTCAGGTAGGAAGGTGCTGTGCGAGTGTCAGAGATTTGAACCTGATGCAGGAAACCACTGGAAGCCAGTGCAGAGTGAACGCTCGCTGTTTTACGTGTCCTTTTGTTGATGATAAACAGTTAGATGTGCTGCTGCATTTTGGATATTAGAGAATGTGATGATTTGCAGAGAAGAAATTAATGTTGGAGCAAAAATATAATGATAATAATACCCAGTTGCATTCGTGGAGCCAGACTGTCGAACAGAACTGTGTGACTTACTCATGATGAAGTGAACTTTAATAAAAATGCATGTGGGAGTGAGAGAGCTATAAGATCCACGCTGTAACTCAACTGAGGGGAACAAATGACCAAGGAGCTGGTGCAGGCCCACAGCATACTGCACTGTAATGAAAGGCGGTAGCATGGATAACTGCTCCCCCATGGAAAATGTGATCATGGTTTTCCTCTTCCTTTTCCTTTCTCTGTAAAAACCTCACACACCATTTTCTCTCAGCACTTAGACGTGACTCTACAGTGAATCTCAATTACTGACACAGCCCATAAAGAAAAGGGGAAGAGAAGAAAAGGACATACAGTACATTGCCATCTAGTAAAGCTTCTGTTATTAATTATTGAACAGTTAAAACATATTTAAGTTCAAACCACAGTCACAGTATGCAGTATAGCCCGTCCACAGATTCAATGTGTGCAACTTATCATTCTTCAAAAGAAATATTTCATCCAAAACCTGATACCTTTATAAACAGTTACAGTGGCCAGATGGGGTGCTGTCAATATGCATAAATTCAAATTCCCACACTGTTATATTATGTCAGCATTTCATGGTTTCTCACAGCTAAAACCTTCCTCTTTATTTTAATCTAGGCTGGGTGGAGGTTAATGTTCGATACCGTCACCATCACTCAAACCCAGTCAGCCCGCTGCTGGCTCGTTCTAACGCTGCTCATTTGCTGTTGTGTTTTCAGAGGAACAGCAGAAGGAAGGGGAGGAGGAGGAAGAGGCGCTGACGGGAAAAGATGAAGAGGAGCGGCGCATCGCTGAAATGGGACGCCCCATGTTAGGAGATCACGTCAAACTGGAGGTTGTCATAGAGGAGTCGTATGAGTTTAAGGTAAGTCAGGGAGCGAATAAGACAAAAAAACCTTCTACCACTCTGAAACGTGACCAGTCAATTTACTTTGACATGTACTTGTACTGTAAATAGCACATGTATATCAAAAAATACAAATACACGTGATGCTGTCTGATATGTAGCGGAAATAATTGTGTAATCACTGTGTGTGTGTGTGTGCGCATCCTTTTCTCGATCGCAGACTCTCTTAAAACAACAACAGAGATGTAATTACCATCCATGCTACAGTGTGTTTGTGTTTGTGTGTGTCTCTGTGCACTAATGCATGTTCTTTGCTGCCACTCCACCTACACGCTCACTCTAGACAACACCCACTAATAGCTCACTACTTGACAGGATGATATAGTTTGTCAAGTAGTTTTGTACATTAAATGGTGTGTGTGTGGATCCCATTGGCAGACGGTGAAGTATAATAATGTGAGAGTGTCTGACATAACAGATGAATTCATTAAAAGTTAGTGTAACGTGGAAGATAAAAGTTTCTTTAGTGAATTTCATTACGTAAAACCACAAAATTAATTAGATGTATCGTAAAGAAACATAAATCAAGAAAGATGTCAAACTTATGGGCAGTGGACAAGTTAATATTGTGTATTAGCAGCATCTTGTACCGTTTTAAATAAACCGAACAGGAAGCAACAGGACATCCGCTCCAAACAGTGAACACACATCTTCAACGCACGTAATTCATGGTGTCCAGGGAAAATTAAATCCATCTTAATGTTACGGTCACTTTATATATGTAATTGCTTCACATTCGGTCTCAATACACCTGTAGTTCATGTTTTGCAGCAATTAAACTAAACTTAATAACTACTAAAATATTTTTATACTAAAATAAAAACTAAAACTAGCACAAATGATCTTATTACTACCTTTATTGTAGTAAACCGTTCTAAATATAACAGATATGTTTATTTATTTTTCGAGTCAGCCCAGTCTAAATGAATGAACTGAGAGAGGAAATCAAGGTAAAAATAAACAGTCCACAGACAATAGGCAGAGTAAAGCTGGTTGTATGTGTGTCCCAGCAGCAGCAGCACCACACTCTTCACACTGCTAAGCTCCATTCAACACAATTAGTATCCCAGCTTCCCTCTGAAGTGGAGAGAAAAGGAGAGAGCAATCCCCACCACTCCGCTAATTAGTGTGTGAGATGTGTGTTTGCGTGTACGCATGCCCGAGTGTTTGTGTGCAGTCTAAATCTGTCATAGTATCTCTCCTTCCTTTTGAAGAAAACAACAAAGAAATATAAATACGAGGAATGAAACGTGAAGCGAGGAAGGAAGGGAAGAAGGAGAATGTGGTGGGAAAAACCAAAGAAATTTTGTGAAATCCGTTTTACTGCACAGATCTAAATGATTAACAAATGAAAGTTCTGAAACCTCTGGCGTTACACAGATCGTTCAAGTCCAACTTGAAAAATGTAAAGATGTCCTCTTTGTGGAGTTTGCACGTTCTTCTCCGCGTACTCCAGCTTCGTCCCGCTGTTCAAAGACATGCATGTTAGGTTAAGTGGTGACTCTAAATTACCCATAAGTGTGAGTGTGAATGGTTGTCTGTCTCTATATGTCAGCCCCGTGATAGACTGGCGACCTGTCCAGGGTGTACCTCGCCTCTCGCACTCCCATGACCCCTAACAGGAAAAGCAGTTAGGATGATGGATGAATCTATAGATTGATTTCTCTCAATGACTGGTGATATTATTATTGGTAGCATTTATTACAGTGAAGACTACATTTCCCATAAACCCCATATCTTCCCGCCCATCCAGACCAGAGTTAAAGAGATTAGTGTGTTATAACTTAGCCTGTAACTTCTCTCACCATCTTGTTGTCAAGACATTCTGAACACTCTAAAAGCACCGTGCAGACATCTTCAGCTAAATAAATGACAAACGGTAAAGCCTCACAAATGATTTTATTTTATGACATGTTGTATTCAACACTGACTGAACCGCCTGGTGTCTCGTGTTTGACCACTATTATTTGTCTCACCTTTGGCAGAACACAGTGGACAAGCTGATAAAGAAGACCAACCTGGCTCTGCTGGTTGGAACCAACAGCTGGAGAGACCAGTTCATAGAAGCCATCACTGTGAGCGCAGGTATGGCCAATGCAGAGGTGTGTGTGTGTGTGTGTGTCTGTCTGTGTCTGTGTGTGTGTGTGTGTGTGTGTGTGTCTGTGTGTGTCTGTGTGTGTGTCTGTGTGTGTCTGTGTGTCTGTGTGTGTGTATCTGTCTGTGTGTGTGTGTGTCTGTGTCTGTGTGTGTCTGTGTGTGTGTGTGTGTGTGTGTGTGTGTGTGTGTCTGTGTCTGTGTGTGTGAGTCTGTCTGTGTGTGTGTGTGTCTGTGTCTGTGTGTGTGTTTGTTCTCTTGATGATTCCAGCTTCTCACTCTCGTTAACACACAGTCGAGTCGGGTTTGATGTAGAAACGTCACCTGTGAACAGGAGTCACTCGGGTATCAGGACTTCACTGAGTCATTCAACCACAGAACTGTTTACACTGAAAAATGTAGCTTCAGTGAAGACTAGCAGGCAGCCACCTGTCCGTCACACCTGTCCGTCACACCTGTCCGTCACACCTGTCCGTCACACCTGTCCGTCACACCTGTCCGTCATCAAAGCTTCCATCAGCTCTGAAGTCTTATTAACGGAGCGACTATTTCTTACGTAATCACTTACTAGACCTGGATCTTCAGAGCGAGACCAGAATCACTCTGGTAAAACACGGCTGACGTATCTGGACCATCTATGATCGTCAGAATCATCCGGCTTCAAGCTGCAGCACTGACACTGACACACGTTCCCTGATATCCACCATCACACCAACAGACACAGAGACAGGTGTGTTGTTACCTGGTAGATGGCTTCATCGCAGGCGTTCTGCAGGCCCAGGTTGATCACGGTGTTCTGCAGCGCCCGGCCCATGTAGAACTCCAGAGACAGATAATAAACCCTCTGAACAGAGATCACAGAGTCATTTCCAATAAACGTCTGAATGTTGGCAGATTAACTTCAGAGCTGCTTCAGTGAAATTCATTTCTCACATACGCGTCACGTGGGTTTGACTGGGAACAGTTTTTAGCTGCAGGCAGCAGCTTTATTCAGGTCAATTGTGTCTCCACAGCTGCAGCAGTTGTTCTAATGAGGATAACGAGGTTTTAATGTGTCCATCTGTGGAGTTTTTATTCTGGACAAAGATCAGCATCTGTGTATTTTCCTTCCAGCATCATCATATCCCGTCTACATCTCCAGCAACGCATGTGAAACTGCTGCTAGGGGTTTAAACAGGTTGGACAATACTTTAACTTCCTGTAGGTTCACATGTCAGGTGGAACAACAGCACTTTTAATTTCCTTTTAAACTGAGCCTAAGACTTTATCAATCTCCTGCTGCAAGATGATTGAAAATGGTTTAAAAGGACCAAAACAAAGTCATTTGGCCGCACTGATAAATTTAATGTTACCTCACTCATCAGAAATGGTATAAAAATGATAACTCACGATTCAACACATTTTAAGTTTCATATGATCATCTGATGAAATATTAACAGTCCACCAGGTTTAAGTATGGTTCCTGAGCCGTCTGCACGGGATTCTGGCCAGGGGAAATTGTTTTCAAACTTATTTTTTGGTTAAAAGAAAGAAACATTCAGACGTTGAATCAATGCCGAATTTATGTCTGTTCCACAAACATTCAGAAACCACATGGGTCATGTTCCTGCGCCGCTCTGACGTTTACAAGTTCTCTAGAAAGTTTCAAACGTTATGTTATTCAAACGGAGTTCACACACCGAAAACCAGGCTGTGTTTGCGGGCTCCTGCTGCTCCTACCTTCGGGTCCTTCTCGTAGTAGTACTGCTGGGTTCGGATCCAGCGGCCCACCAGGTGGTCCCGGACAGTGTGGGCCAAGGCGAAGTAATAGTCCCGGGGCGTGGCCACATTCCGGTCCTTCACCAGGGTGAAGTGGAGGTGTCGGTTAAAACTCCGTTTGATCTCCGCAACGTCCCCGAGCCCCGCGATGCCCCGCACACTGATCTGCTTCCGCTTCTCCTGGTCCGTCAGCGGCGCCGCCATGGTTCCACAAAAAAAGCCGCAGAAGGAGCTCGAAGACCGGACTAAACGATAAAGATGGTCCCGCAGAGAGTGGAGAACACCTGGCAGGCAGGTAGAGCAGGAAGACAACACGCAGGCACGCCCACTATCCGGACTTACAGCAGTGACGTTTAAAATGGGCGGTGCACGAGGGGCGGAGCCACACGTGAAGTGACAACACAGATGTCAAAACTAACGAAGACATCTCACTCTGACGTATCAAAGTTGAACTACGGAAGCCCATTTATACCAGTACAAGAAAAATATTCCATAATATCATAACTTTCATTCAAGTCATTCAAATTAAGCTTTACGTTTTGACTTTTCAGTGTTCACTTGTATTTTAAGAATTTTCTTTGTTCATCTTTTATTTCTTCTTTTTTCTATTTTACTGGCAGAAATTAGTCAAACTTTTTCCTAAACTGTGCGTCTGTTCACTCAGCTTTTACCATGCAACCCAGCATGAGCATTTCAGTTAATGGAGGAGTCCTGCTCCTGTAGGGGGGGAACAGGATCATTTACATGCTTTTATCAGCTGATGTCAGCATTATGGGTTATGAAAAACATCATCAATAATAAAATAATTACAGTAAACACTAGAAATCTAATATTGAAAACACATTATCCACAACAGCAACGTGAGCTTGTTGTTTTTTTATCGAGTGGTTCATCTTCAGCACTGATTATCTTTGATTCCCTGCGTCCTGACGTCAGGGGCCAATTCGGCTCGTGTTTCCGGTCTTCAAAATAAAACGCCTCGGGGTTAAAAACACTAATTTGTGGTTCCTCGTGGAGTTTTTGTGTGCTGAGCTCAGGTGAGTCCACCCGCTCACAGGTAACTCAGGTAACGTTAACGCGATGTATAACATTTCCACCGTGAGCTGAAACCCGGGTTTAGTGCAGTTTGTTAGGGCTCTCACTAGTTTTAAGCGTGTGTGTGTTTGTCTGCAGACAACACCTCTGAATCCACCAGCACGTGGACCCGGGTCCTGACCAGCACGTGAACTCTCCTGCTGAAGTGGGCTGTTTCTGGACCGTAAGTCCAGCAGGAACCAGGAAGTTTGCATGAGCAGCTGATATCACTGGTTGTACTGGTTTCATGCAGTGAAGAAACGTTTACTTAACTAATGTACTGAGATACACATTTGAAGTACTTGTACTTTGTGTCAGTATTTAGTTTTCAGGATTATTTGTACTTCTGTTGCATTGCACTAGTTACTTTACAAACCTATAATATAAAGTTTGTATAAATTATGAATCTTTGATGTAGATGAACAGATGGATCAAAAATGAACATAATGAGCAACATTTTATAATTTATTCTTAGTCTAAAAACTTTAATAATTAAACTTAATAATTTGGGGGTTTAAAGTGTTCCTTGTACAAAACAAACCCTGTGAACGTGTCTCTGAGTAACTGTGAGGATGTCATAAAAATAAAACACTATTTGAGCCGTAAACTAGTTAATGTTAACAGTGAAGTGCTGTCTTTACATGAATCCATCAGAAATAATAATATAAATTAGATATAGGGGACATTTTAGCATTGAGAACGTTTAGTACTTCAGGTACGTTTACTGGTACATTTACATCTGTAATGCAGGACTTTTTGTAGTTTGGAGTCTTTCTTGAAGACATGACTTAAACCCAGATGTGTGTCTGAGCTGCAGGAAGGATTGTTTTGTCTGCCCCATCTACTCTTACTCTGTTTTTATTACTTTCTTTTATCTGTATTTTGCAGCCGGGATGTCGACCACGTCTCAGAAGCACCGGGACTTTGTTGGGGAACCAATGGGAGACAAACCTGTGACGGCTCTGTCGGGGATTGGAGAGATTCTGGGAAAGAAGCTGGAGGAGCAGGGTTTCGACAAGGTGGAGTAACCACCTGAAAGCACACTTTACCTGCAGTTTAACATAGTTTAGTTTACATAGTCTCTCACAGTGCCCCCTGTGGCCAACACACAGATTACAAAAATCTTTCATAGGATGTAACAAACGTTTTCTTTTTTTATGTTTTTCTTTATAACTTTCAGTTGTTTTTCTTTCAAACAAACTCATGTAAAGTTTATTTTTCATATTTCTTGTTTCTTCTCTTATCTGTTGTTCTTAGTCTTTGTCTTTCAGTCATTTTTATACATTTGTTTTCTTCTGGTAGGTTTTATTGTGTTTTACTTGTGTCTTCTTTATGTATTTGTTTGTGTGCTTGTTTTCACAGGCCTTTGTTGTTCTTGGTCAGTTCCTGCTGCTGAAGAAAGACACTGAGATGTTCACAGAGTGGCTCAAAGATGCCAGCGGAGCAAACTCTCGCCAGGCTGGATCCTGCGCTCAGTGCCTGAAGGAGTGGTGCGACGCCTTCCTCTGAGCCTCCTCACCTGTGACCCCGCCTCCTCACCTGAGCCTCTGCCACTCTCTGTTCTTCCAGCTAAAACCAGAGCTTTTAACTCTACTGGACTGGACTGAACTGATGATGTCACAGCCTAACAGGTGTTTGTTCAGCTTGTTTCACTGGGGAAAAGTTTATATCAATAAAAACTTTTTTTCTGAACCTGAATCTTAATTATTACTCAATTTAAACACAAAGAACAAAAACAAAGATTCACCTTCTGTTAAATAATTACTTTTATCATCTTAAAGAGGGCTCACCAATTAAAGTATGTTATCCTTTTATTATTATTATTTAACCCCTTTTTTGCTGGCTATCTAGTCCCACATAGTTTGTTATAAAAATTTCATTCTAACTTCAAGTTGTGAGTCTTCTTTATGAATGATGTGCCATTATTTTTTTAATTACCATCTTTTATAGTTTAATTTAAATTAATATTTTTCTTTTTTTTAATGGATCTCAATTAGTCAGAAATTAATTAAGGTGTCAATTACTAGATGCTAGTGCTGTCAGTCACTAGATGGAACTGACAGTCTAAGAATGGCCAACTTCTCTGTAATGTGATTGGCTGTTGGGCGGGAGCTGGAGTGAAAGAGGTGAGCTGCACTTGTTAATGTCAGTGATGGCCAGATGAAGCTACTTGAAGCCTCGCAGCTTATTGGTTTGCAAAATGGTTCATTTCTCGAGGCTTCATCTCTGACTTCATGTGCTCACAAATCTCCTGCTGTTGAAAAACATTAACTTAATGTTAAAAGATACAACTACACAGAGACTGTAAGAACGAAAGGTTCAGTTTCACGGTGTTGCTGGTGCTTTTAGCTCCTATGCTCCTCCTATATGCTACAACCTCATGGACTTCAGGACAGTAAGAAACCGTCGTTGAAGAAGCAGCAGCAGCGGCTTCACAGGACTGTGAGTGAGAGTGAGACAGATCAGGAGTCAGAGGATTCGAGTCGAAAGTTACGTTGTTCTGCTGTGTTTTTTTAAATATAATGTGCTAGAGACGCGGCTTGTGACAAAACCTGTTGTGGAGTATTCACAAGATATTATGGAAATTATGATGATCGGATGAGCGGTGAGTTAAAGTTACCATGTTATGCAGTTCAGAACTTAAGCATGTACTGAGTCGGCGGTAGCATGCTAATTAGCCTTAGCAATTTAATACAAAACGTTCATAGAAAATGGACTGATTTAAGGCTGTTAGCATTGAATGATTTGAGGGTCTGTGTTCAAATTGCCACGATATTTGAAAGGTTATTTCTTCGCAGCAGTGACATTCAGCTGTGTTAGAGACAACCAGTGTTGTTCTTTTCAGTTAGTCACGTCATACAGGTAATAAGGTGCGCAGAGTTTCATGTGTTAACAGCCACTTAGTTTATCTGTATAAAACTGTATTCTGTAGTTAGGTGTTCGAAACAAGTCTTGTTGTTGTTTTAGTTAAGTGATTGGTAGAAAAGGTGTCATGTCAGTGTTTTCTGTAATGTGATTGGCTGTGGGGCGGGAGCTTTGGAGAGGAGAGAGCTGTAGTGGTAGGCTGCGCTCGTTAATGAACTGAAAAGGTTCCGTTTGACGGTGTTTCTGGTGCTCTTAGCTCCTGCTGTAGTATGTGCTTCACCCAGTGGACTTCAGGACAGTAAGAAACCGTCGTCGAAGAAGCAGTGTTGTTTGGATTAGCATTACAGGCTAATTAGTTAGCTGACCTGCGAAGTGACTGGAGACCATTTAACCAGGAGAAAGCCCGGACAGCTTCACCTAAGTGGATCTCCTGAGTTCATCTACTGTGACCCTCAACATTCATTAACCCCATTATAACCCCCACATACTGGGGTGTGTGTCTGTGTGTGTGTGTGAGTCTGTCTGTGTGTGTCTGTGTGTGTGTGTGTGTGTCTGTGTGTGTGTGTCTGTGTGTGTGTGTGTCTGTGTCTGTGTGTGTCTGTGTGTGTGAGTCTGTCTGTGTGTGTGTGTGAGAGTCTGTCTGTGTGTGTGTCTGTCTGTGTGTCTGTGTGTGTGTGAGTCTGTGTGTGTGTGTCTGTGTGTGTGTGAGTCTGTTTGTGTGTCTTTGTGTGTGTGTCTGTGTGTGTTTGTGTGTCTGTGTGTGTGTGTCTGTGTCTGTCTGTGTGTGTGTGTCTGTGTGTGTGTCTGTCTGTGTGTGTGTGTCTGTGTGTGTGTGTGTGTCTGTGTGTGTGTGTCTGTGTCTGTGTGTGTGTGTGTGTCTGTGTCCCACAAAGTAGTAATTTGAAGTGAAAGTCATACAGATTTCATTTCCCTTATCAGAGATTTGTATTTTGTTTTGTGATCTTTTTATGATATGTTGATTAGTGAAGAAGGTTAAAGGTTCATACATAAGATACATATTATTCATACATAAGATTTAAACATTGAACCTGGATATATTTGCTCTGCGGTTTTTGGTGCCAGCGTTGCGAGAGGAGAGAGAGCGCATTTTTGGATGAGCATTAGAGGCTAACTAGTTAGCTGGCCACGCGATGCGTGACATCACTATCATTACATGTGTTGTTGAAGTCCTTAAAATGTTTCTAACTTCATGTCTGTGTTATCAGAGCTGCCATGACACATGATATATGTGGTGTTTGTCATTATTTAATGTAGAATACGGAGAATAGCGGACAATTCGTTAACCGGAAGTGACATTGCCCTTCACAATTACAGCATTATAATAGATTATAATTGCGAACTCTTTATCTTGTACTACTACCGGAAGTAGTTAATGTGTACGGATGGAAACTTAACCTCACATTAATACTGCTTTAGACTTGCTTGTCGCAGTGGTTCTCAATCTTTTCCTACTTTTCCCCACTTGGCAGGAAGAAATATTCTCACAAATATTCTCTGAACAAAACAATGACAGAAAAGCCTCTAACATCACACTCATGAACATGTAAAGCTGAGGGGAGTATGAGCTCCTCTGCTATCATGTGAGGTTTCTTACACTGGTCAGTTCTGTCTGTGACCTTGTATGATGCTTTGTTGTTTTTGCGGTATGAACAAAAATTCGTATTCCGGTATATTTCGGCTTTGTCATGATATACCTTTTATATCCCGGTATTTTCTTGTACAAAACATTTCGGGTGCAATTCTACGGAGCCCCCTAGGGGTCATGTAGTAGAAAAAAAATGTAGGCGTAAAAGTGGTAGGAAAAAATATTCAGGCCAGGTGGTAGAAAAAAAAAGTCCCTCACGGGCAGGGGAACCTTTTCTGGCACAACACCGGCAAATGTGCCCGTAGCCCCGCAGGATGTAAACACAAAGTGGACATTAGCAGCTACACTGTCCGGAACGTTTGACATTATGTTATATACGGGAATAAACTGTATCTATTACATGTTCTAGTCATATTTAACTCTCATTTTTAACGTTTGCCCGGTAAATGTGACATAGATCTAACATATTGTTATATATAATATATGTTACTGATATAATATGGATATCTGAGGACCCAGCAACACGTCGATCTCCGAGGCTGCGCAAGTCGCTCTTAGCTAAAGCCACAGTAAAGCCACAGGTCTACGTCACATTTACCGGACGAACGTTAAAAATGAGTTAAAATATGGAATAGATACAGTTTATTCCAGTATATAACAATAATGTAAAACGTTCAGGTGTGGTGCCAAAAAGCGATTGACTGCCAAAAACTGATTGCCCTCCGCGGGAGCGCGCACAGCCTGTTAAAGACGCATCGCACAGTTGCTATACGACCACGGCTGCTTCTTTTGGTATTAAATCGTCTTAAAGTATAAAAACTACCCACTACATGTATCCCAAATTATTAGTGAATTTTCTCATTGCCAAAAAGTGATTAGAGATTGGATGTTCAATAATTGTGTAAATATAAGCCAGGCAAGTACAATAAAGTTAACCTGAAGCAGAAAAGGGCTTCCAGTAAAAAGATATAGGCCCAAATCACTTTTCGGCAATGAGAAAACGGTATGATACTGGTTAGACTGGTCTTGTAGAGGTGCTGAAGTGCTATAAATGGACTGGATGGTTCATACTGCAGCTCTGAGCAGGAAAAATCCACTGGCTCATTAATATGTCGTTGACATCAGTCGTGTAGTGAAACACAGGTAGACGTAGGAACCTTTACCAACATTTACATTAATATATCGCATTAGAACTGTCTGAGTCCTGTTTCATGACGACCGAGGACTGCTTCGTTTGACTTTTATTACAATTATTGAGTTACAAACTCCGCAAACCGTCATATTTCACAGACCCATACCTTCACTAATGACTCGGGATACATGTAGTGGGTAGTTTTTATACTTTAAGACGATTTAATACCGAAAGAAGCAGCTGTGGTCGTATAGAAACTGTCCGATGCGTCTTTAACAGGCTGTGCGCGCTCCCGCGGAGGGCAATCAGTTTTTGGCAGTCAATCGCTTTTTGGCACCACACCGGTGTTGCCAGAAAAGGTACCCCTGCCCGTGTGGGACTTTTTTTCTTTTTCTACCACCTCGTCTGAACTTTTTTGTGTAAAATTATATATATTATTATAATCAGGTATAGTTATAAAACCCTAGTTTCTAGCTTCCAGCTGTATGTATTTCCTGTAAGTTTTAAACATAAAGTAAAAATGCTCATTAAAAAAACATACCATCTTCACTTCTGTTCCTTTCTCTGCTTTCTTAACAGTGACTTCATTAATTATTTATGATCATTATTTGTCAGGATCGGTCAGAATATAACAGTAAATTATCTTCCATGTTTTTCCACGTGCTGTTCTCATGTGCTGCCTCAGGGGTGTCTGAATATTTTAATTTTCACATTATAACCACTGAAAAACTACACAAATTATAACCGAGAGAAGTGGTTAAAATACCGGGATGTTTAATAAAACACTGATTGATGAGTGTGACTTTTCCTCCAGGCCACCTGTCACCATTCTGTGCCACACACACAGAATCACTGGCATAGTTTAAGCAATAGAAGTGTATTACAATGCTATGATCATTTAAAGGATAGATTTATGTGGACATAAGCCTCTGTGTTTAGTATTACAGCATTATAATATTATGATTTCTGTCCATATATTTGATTATGTTAGCCTTTGAATGGCGTATACTTGCCAAATGTATATTGACTTGAACTTCAATGTTCCTGCTAAATTAAGATGTGGGAATGGGATTATGTAACCCCTCTAATACAGCAATGAGATGGGGTTTATTTGTGACCTCTGCCCCATCGTGTTACCCTCCGCAACCTATAAGCTATTACATTTGGCCCAGTTTTGTGTCCTTGTCCCTGTGGAGTTAGTCTGCCATACATCAGTGGCAAAGTTTTATGTTCTTAAAATCATACTTGTAAAAACCAATTGCTTATTTGTCCTACAGCCTTCAAATTAAATATTCATTCACAGAAAATATATAAAAGTATGATCTAATCAGAAGTGCACAGTCTGTCTGCATCTTCCTATCCATTCCATTATCACTGAAATGAATCCATCACATTTGCAGTGACTGCCCCCCCCTGATGTGCATGTGCCCCCCCACTGTGACCCACCAGCGCAGCATGTGCCCCCCGATTTCCCCCATGGAGCACCCTGCTGCGGCTCAGGCCAGCTCATGTAAAGTCTAGTCTTTTTATTGAAATTATTAATTAGTTAATTAGTCACATTTGAATATGTTTTAAAAACTAACCAAACTAGTTAGCTTTAGTCTTTGCCCTGCTGAAATCTCTCTCTCTCTGTTTAGTTGAGATCATTAAAAATCCACTGTTCTGGATCTTCTGAGACTCAGTGAATCCACTACAGACTTTAAACCAACCTCAGTCTTTATTTAGCTGTTTGCCACCTGAGTCCAGAAACACACGTGTACATTTTGTACTAACACACAGAAAACTGCAGTAACACCAAGAGTACAAACAAGAACTTCCTTCAGAGTAGAAAACAATCAGAGTCGCTGTCGACAGAAACACAATTAAATCAGGTTTAACACTGTGAAGTCGGATACATGAACCCAGTGTGGCAGTTAACTGGTTTAACTGGGCACATTTAAACCCACTGAGAGTTCCCTCTAAATGACATCAACAGATGAGACTTTATGAGGGCAGGACTTTCAATACGGTAACACCTGAGTAGTTTAATGTCCAATAATAGTCAAAATATCTGGGTCCTGAAGGGAACAAGAACCCTGGATCTGGTCTGACAGTGTCTCTGGACTCACTCAGACCAGGGTTAGGTTTACTGGGGGATTTTGGACCCATGACTTCAGTTTGTAAAACATTTCCATAAATTGTTTGCTAAAGTCTTGTTTGCTAATGTTTGTCTCAATGAGACCAAATTCTCAGCGACTTAAAACCTAAAGTTTCACAGTAATAAGTGTGAAAAAGGTCAAACATTCAATGTCAAAGTACAAACCGATTCAATAGAAAAAGCTGCTGTCAGAGCTTTTTATAAACACTGATTCAATCCCAACACTTATAGAAGAAGAAATTAAATATTAAAAGTAGGATATAAACATTAAAGGAGATCAGAGCTGCTGACAGATATGTTGAGGTTTAGTGTTTGTGGAGTGTTTCCATGAGGTCACTTTGTTCAGGAAACTGAGTTTCAGTCACAAACGTGATCTGAACTCGTCCTTCAAAGATTAAATATGAACCAAAGTGCAGAGGAGAAAACAGTGGAGGATCCAGGTGCTGGAGGTTCACATCAGCCCAACAGGTGCAGGTGACTCTGTCTGAACAAGTCCTGAACGAAAAAAGACTTTATCTTCTGCTGCCTCAGAAGCTGCTGAGAATCCTCAGATTTTCTTCCAGTGACTTCACCTGGCACCAGAGGCTGTCAGGCTCTGGGATCAGGCTGGATCCTGTATGCGTCACCTTTAGACACTCCAGAATCATGGCAAGGTCCACGGTCTCCTCATGTTTCAGAACATTCAGAATACTTTCAAAATAAAAGCTGTAGGTTTGACTTCAGTGTCTCTTCAGAGACTCGATGTAATGGAAAGTTGCTCCCAGAGCCCAACTGGTCTCCACCTGGTTGATCGTCCTCGCCAACTGCAACACAAACACACATTTTGGTCTTTTTATAGCAGCGACTGCTGAGATGGTGTGGAGCTGCACCACCACTGTGACCTCATCACATGTGATCAGTGTTGTATTAATGGAGATGCTGTAGCTGTAACGAGCCGTGTGTGATAACATGAAGAAGCTACTTTCTGGGAGCAGTTAAAGTTCTGACTGGACCGTCTGATGTCTGCAGACCTAGTTTATGTCTAATAAACGTTCTGATCCAGATCCAGATTCTGTGGTGTTCCTCACCTTAAACTGTTTCTGTGGGGGAAATCCCAGCTCCTGCAGCAGGACTGAGATGTAGACCAGGTCCAGACAAAGGAATGGACTCTGCGGTGGACTGGCGGACAGGCCGCTGCACACTGGAGGGAAAAACACGTCAGGTTATCAGATTCTGAGGAGCAGACCTAAAACAAGCTGCACCAGTCGGAACCACAATGTATTTTCTCCACACTGACTTTTTTGGAAAATACAGAAGTTAAACTGGTTTACTGCAGAGAACTGGTGCCACAAGGTTTTCTGTATTTGAACAAACTCGAACTGTCCTTTCACTCCTTTGTATCAAGTTAAATAATTTGAATTTATGAAAATGTGAAACTGTGGATTCTTGTACTTTCCTAACTCGTTTTTATGAAGACATCAACTACAAAAGCTGGACACTGATGCCTGGTTTAACGAGACAGTTTCACCAAAGACCTGCCAAATCACTTTGATCCATGAACCCTTTTTTGTTCTGGAGTGTTTCATTGCTGCTCATTACTGAAAAAATGCATTAAAATAAATCAACCAGAGAAAAACATCATTTGACTGGATGTTTTTGCAGAATGTGCAGGTATAAGAATGTAATGATGCACTTTCAGAATGTTTCCTATTACTGATGATTTACCGTCACATATATATTCACTTCATTACATTACAGACCAGATCCTCGACATCTGTTACATAGAGTTTTGTTAGTATTAAACACAGCAGACTGCTGCATTATGCATCAACAGTCAGTGCACAATAATCACAGAGGAGAGTAAAGTGCAGTTCAGAGGATCTACAGCCGGATGGCGCCGTCTCACCTCTTTTAGCTGCATCAATGTAATCGGCCACCTTGATGGTTCCTCTGTTCTTCTCCTCTGAACACAGGAAACACAGATCAGACTGAACAAAATTGTGATGAGAAACATGAGATGTTTTTTTTTTTTTTTTTTTAATGTGTAAGGTCTTAAACCTTACACTGTAAAGTGCCTTGAGATGACTTCGGTTGTGAATTGGCGCTATATAAATAAAGTTGAATTGAATTGAATTGAATTTGAACCCTGTTGAACCCCTCTAACAGCGTGTCCCTGTCTCTGCCTGCTGACGAGGAGCAGGGCAGCACCAGTTTCCTACCAATGACTCCGAGGTCGACGGCGCGGTCGTAGTAGTAGGAGAAGGCATAGAAGTCCACGTCCGCCGCCTCAGACGCCTTCACCACCTTCCTGTACAGAACCTTCTCCACTTTGGTGAGACACGCCTCGTAAACCGGCTCCCCTAAAACACACACACAGCTACAAGGTTCCTACATGCTGCAGCTGCATGATGGGTAACAAACCAACCGACCAATCACTGCACAGACCTTACCTGGTTTCTGTCCCCTCACAGTGTAGACGACATCAGCATGCTCCCAACTGCCGGTGTACTCTGGAGCAAGGCAGGGGCTAACCAGCTCAGTGCTGACCCCTACTGCTCGCACACACACGTTAATAACAGAACAATAAAAACATTTTTAAATAAGAAAACACCTCAGTGGATGAGGGATTAGATTTAAAACAATATCTATTAAAGCTCATCTCTCCGCTCATTTCTGTGTACATTCATACTTATGACCATCCCATAATGTTTGTGTATGTTATCACCAGGACAGATGTCTCGTGTTCCATGTTTGTGTATTTATTTTATTCTGTGTTCCTGTTTATGTTGGTTTGAATCCCTGATCTTGTGGTTCCACTTCTTGCTGCTCATGTGAAGGTTATGGTCACATTTAGTTAACTTAAGAGAAACGGCAGGATTCAGGAGGTGAAGACGACCTCACACCAGGACTCTAAACGATCAATAAGTTGAGTTTAAAGAGAATCCCACCACGTGACCTTCACTGAACTGGGACTGGTGTTTCTGTTATTTTGTCCACGTCCTGCACACGCAGACAGGCGGCAGAGTGAATCTGTGCTGCAGCTTCTTACAGCAGCTAAATCGCAGCAACAGCTGGCAGGCAAGGAATTAATCTTGCTGTGTGTTATTAAAAGATTAGATAATGGCTTATTTATGTGCAGGACGGGAGGAGGGCGAGTGAGCAAAAGGAAAAAGAGATAAAAAAACAGATTATGTACGTACGGGGAGAAGCCTCGACGCCTCCTAAGACGGCAAGTCGAGCCGACATCAGACCCAGTCCCAGGTAACTGCAGAGAGAGAGGAGGTTTACTGACGCTACTACAGTCCTACGACAGAACTACTACAGTCCTACGACAGAACTACTACAGTCCTACTACAGAACTACTACAGTCCTACTACAGAACTACTACAGTCCTACAACAGTCCTACGACAGTCCTACTACAGAACTACTACAGTCCTACGGCAGTCCTATTACAGAACTACAGCAGTCCTACGACAGAACTACTACAGTCCTACGACAGAACTACTACAGTCCTACTACAGAACTACTACAGTCCTACGGCAGTCCTATTACAGAACTACAGCAGTCCTACGACAGAACTACTACAGTCCTACAACAGTCCTACGACAGTCCTACTACAGAACTACTACAGTCCTACTACAGAACTACTACAGTCCTATTACAGAACTACGACAGTCCTACTACAGAACTACTACAGTCCTATTACAGAACTACTACAGTCCTACTACAGAACTACGACAGTCCTACGACAGTCCTACTGCAGAACTACGACAGTCCTACTACAGTCCTACTACAGAACTACTACAGTCCTATTACAGAACTACGACAGTCCTACTACAGTCCTACAACAGTCCTACGACAGTCCTACTACAGAACTACTACAGTCCTATTACAGAACTACTACAGTCCTACTACAGAACTACGACAGTC
>JAUYWH010000007.1:16707316-16719070 GCA_034779795.1 Ctenopoma multispine
CTACTACAGTCCTACGGCAGTCCTATTACAGAACTACAGCAGTCCTACGACAGTCCTACGACAGTCCTACTGCAGAACTACGACAGTCCTACTACAGTCCTACTATAGAACTACTACAGAACTACTACAGTCCTACAGAGAGTAAAACTCTTTAAGTCAACAAGTCATTTTCATCCACTGATCATTTAATGTTTCTAACCACACAAACATTTATTTGTTGGTTTGCGCCTCATCAGCGTGAGCTCGTTTTGTCCAACAGTAAACTGAACACGTGAGCAAATATTCAGCAGGTCCAGTATTTCTAGATAAAAAGTTCTGACAGTGACAGAAGTTTGTCTCATTCACGTATTTAACTTCAGCAGCACGTGATCAGGTCTGTGTGTTTACCTGTGAGTGTAGACTGTGTGCGTCTTGTTGAACATCTGAAAGGACCTGATGTAGTCGATGGGTGAGGTCTGAATGGTTTTCTACACAGAAAAAACAGAGTTCAGACTCTGCCCCCCCCTCAGTGACTGAGATTTTGAGGTGGTTGGGGTCTAACTCCCTGGTTTCTTCTTCTTAAACGCACACTTTCCAGAAAAGTGGGAGTTAGTTTCAGACCTGCTGAGTCATCAGTTCCTGGGTTGCTCCTCAACATCACTCCCCCACTCCCGTCCCCTCTCCCACAGTTATTTAACCTCCTATTACAGGCTAAAGAGCATCACTGCAGCAGCAGCAGAAGAAGCAGACAAGCATCTTTATGTTGATTCAGTGGTCAACTGAAGCCTGACCTAAATAAGAAACCAGACCCCCCCCCCATTACCACCCCCACCCTCTATTTTCTCCATTTCTACACCCTCCTCCTCCCCCCTCCTGATGTGAGGGTGTTTATTTGGGATTAGTGGGGCATTTACAGATTAAAGCCTCTAAGATGGAGCCACACTGGTAGTTTGACTGAAGAGGGAGAGAGAGAGAGATCTTCCACTCTGAGTCTACCTCACTCTGTCAACTTCTCTCTCTCTCATAGACCATCCTCACCTTGTCCTGAGGAGTGAAGGTGATCTGAGTTGACCCACCGCCCAAATCCAACATGCCCACAGTGGGTGAGCGAGCACTGTGGAGTCCACCTAAGAAGAGAGAGAGAGCTGCAGTATAATCCAATAACAGGTAATCACTATTTCTTGTCCACATTAATCTGGTTCTACACACAAACCAACCTAGAAATCTTACAACCACACTGACACGCACATGGAAATGTAATCAAACTGATTTGGAACAGTGTGTGTCTGTGTGTGTGTGTTGAATTCTCACCAGTGAGGAAGTTGACGGTGATCCAGGCAGAGATACCTGGAAGAAAATGGGGGGGCTTTGAATCAATGATAGAGCTATTATTAGAGGATGTCTATAGACGCTGTGCATGAGCCCTGGAATTAATCAGCTAATCAATCAATTAATGAATCAACTGTAACAGAACAGAGTTTGTTTGTTCTGGCTCGTGGCTGCCTAAGACAGAACCAGACGGCAGGACATGGAGCTCTTTGTCATATGAAGAAAAATTAATTCCCTTTAAACTTTAAATTAAACAGTGTTGATATTTTCAGGAAACCTTCACTGGAATTCTTATCAAACTGCAGTGTTAATTATTTTAAATGTTAAATAATTTGACAGTCAGAGCGGACGGCAGGAAGTTTGATATAACAGCTGTGAACTGTAAAGATATGAAGAGCACCGAGGATTCTGATTATTCAGGTCAACTCAAAGACGACATTAGTGTCTGTGGCAGAATATTTGCACTCAGCTTCGTGCATTAGTGCCTTTTACCAGAGACCTCTGACCTCGTCCCCTGCAGAAGTGGATGCTTAAAGAGCTTGATAGAAACTGTATCATGGGAGCTTTACCATAAAACTCTTAGGCAGAGACACTAAGAAGCAATTTCAGCAAAAACAAAACAAACAAGTACAGAGAGAGACTCGGCTTTAAGTCAGGGAGTTAAACACCGGCACTTAGCACCATGCGCCCCCCAGTAACCACTCAGAGATCTGCATTAACAATAAGTCGCTTCCATTCAGGACGTAATCTCAGCCAGGCATAAGCATCCAGGCCAAGATTGGCAAAAATATCTGAGCGATAATAAGGCTGATGGAATCCGGTTAGACTTCTGAAAGGAGCGTTAGCGGTTAACGCTCGGGAGCGACGGAGGAGGAATCTGTCCATTAGTGTCTCACTGGGAAAGAAGTTAACTCAGTAATCATTAAAAGACATTTGTGATGCGGCAGAGAAACGCGCTGATCCCACTCAGAGAGAAGGAGAAAACATTTCAGACTCAGGAATAAACAGTGGGGGGAGATAATCGGCCTCCCTCCCTCCCCCTTCAAGATTAAGTGGGACATTATCCCACATGGCCATAATTGCTTGTATGAACTACTTTAAAAGGATTGGATTATATGCAGGCGAGCGTCGTGTCCATACAGAACGAGCATTTAAAACTCTGGACCTACATGTGGTTCTATAAATACAGTAACAATGCTATTAATGCACACGGTTCACTGTGATGAGCCAAAAGTGTCACCCAGGAGGGGCAACGCTGGGCTTCATCCGAGGGTTCACATCTGGATCCACGAGGGAGGATGGGAACCTCAGGAGAACTCTGACAGTGACAGTGAACCTGGTTTCATCACTAACAGGTTAATTAGTTAGAGAGCGTTAATAACAGGTAACTGTTTCAGTTTTACACTTTCCAGTAACAGGAGTTATTGACTCGTACACAACCTTAATGATTTTTATACAAAGTTCAGAAGCCAGTTTGCAGTCGTTGTGCTTCTGCCTAATTAGAGTCTTGTCTTCTTTACTATGCAGCACTGCTCTTGTGACAACATGCAGTACTGTAGTTCACTTACACAATGCAGAGCAGGACTTCTGTAAGCAGGAGCAGTATAAAAGCTGCAGATCCTGCTCCTGGTTACAAAGTCCAACACAGATCAATTGTCTTTCCAAACGGAATCATCAGTTCGCCTGCTGTGCCACACGAGGAGGTTTTTCTCCTGTTTCATCTAATTTTTAATCCTACATATTGTTTAATCCTACATGTTGTTTAATCCTCCATATTGGCAGTTTTCGTTGGGGAAATCAGGGGAGGACCTATGAGGTTTGTGTGCAGTGAAAAACAAGGAGAACAAACAGGATCTACTCAGTGTTCATCATCCGACCTGCATCACAGATTAAACAAATGAAACGATGAGGAGCTGCAGAGACAAATAAATTCACTGTAATCTAATAACCTCATAAAGAGATGAGGGCTGTGTTCTGTGTGAGACCTTATTAAGGTCACCAACCCTCCAACAACTCACTTTTGGAGCATTGAGGGATTTTTACGTGGTGGTTTAGACCATCACATTTCTGCTGACTGAAGAATTTTATTTGTGAATGGTTGTAGTTCGCTGCTGTTCTCTTAGAGATAAACTTCAGAGGTTCTGTGAATCTTACCTTCATCAGTGCCATCCATGATGGACACGCTGTCGTCTCTGGACAGAAACGGAGACTCCATAAACACCATTTTCACCTGGACACAGCACGGAGAACAACACGCGCATTTAACAATTGACAACTTACGAATAAACATCTGACGTGAAGCTGTTTGACTTTGTGAAAGAACAGACACAACCTGTAAAGAGACTGAAATTAAAGGGAACCAGGCTGAGCCGTTACGTTTTCACAGCCTCATTACTGAGTCATCTGCAGATTCTTCTGTTAAACAATAAAAAAACATTACAATAACAAGACCAGCAGTCGGCGATGAGGCGTCCACACACACAGAGTGAAAAGTCTGGACCAGTGACAGCTTAATGAGAGCCAGCATTGCTCTCTTAAAAGTGAACCACAGTACTCGAGTTCATTACTTTCCACCTGTGGAAATAAAGTGTTAATTAATGTAGAGGAGCAGCTTTGATCCATTTGAGTAAAGGGCTTAAGCCCCCAGAGCTCACCACCGTGAACACGCCTGCTGATCAGTTAATCAATCACACGATCAAGATCCGCTATCCTGGATCACGGTCAGCTTCTCAGCATTATGTAAGTGAATTACTTTAGCTAATATCCTCACAGGAAGCTAATGCCTCTTCATCCTCCTCTTCATCACCAGCAGGACGCCGGAGCCAAAAAAGAAAAAGTCTATTAAAGCTTTTAAGTAATCAGTAATAACAGGACTAGTGCAGTCGGCCAAAATGTGATTTAATCTGAAGCTTTGCTCTTATTATCAGACGATGCCAAACACAGAGCTGATTACACAGGGAGGGGAGCAGGGCTTTAGTTTTTATTAAAAATAATATATGATTATGCTGAAATATGATAACACAAAGATGTGTAAAGCACTTTCTGTGTTTAGGAGGAAACACAGCTTCTTATGATTTCACACAGATGTGGAAGCTAAAATTAAACTAAGCACCAGATTCATCAATGTTTAGTTGGAGATAAAAATAACTAATAACAATAATAATTGATCTTTTTTAGTCATTCTTCCACTAAAATAATTTAAAAAAGTTAAATATTCTCATGTTTCAGTTTCTCATTTCAGACAATTTGCTGCTTTGCAACATCATGTTTTAGTAGACGGTCTCTGTCTCTTTAAATCTCTCATTTCAATTTGTTTTGCATCTGTGTTTGGTCATTTTCGTCTTTTTTGTCATCATCTGACTCTTTTTTTGTCATTTTGCATCTTAGTTAGATCATATTGGGTCAGATTTTTGTCATCTGTGTATTTTCTTTGTCAGTTTTTCTTGCATCTCGTTTCTCTGGTATCCTTTGGACATGAAGACCTGTGCTGACAGTGAAGAGTAAATAACCAGAAACAGAGTTGTGTTGTAGATGAACTCTGTGTCTCACTGTGTCCAGCAGGTGCTTAGCCTTCTCTCCAGGCAGCAGGCGGAGGCCAGCTGTTGCCTTCAGGACCACAGGGGTGATATTCCACATGGAGGGAGGGATGCTGGACATTGCCACCTGCAAGAGCTCCATGATCCCTGATGTACACTGGATACAGAGAGGTGGTACATGTGGAGAGACAACAGAAGAATGGTACTAAGCTTGTCAACTCTAGAATGGCACAATCAGATATATAAATATTTAATATAGAATTAAAAAAAAATGTAATCCAGCTGCATCAGAGTAAGAGTGTGGTTTATTTATCGAATAAAATATCCACTACTGCTTCTGTGTTCTCAGATTAAGTTAGGATGCTTCAGAATTGTTCTGTTTGTTGCTGTCATGTCCATAAAAAACATTTTTTTCTGCACTAGTAAATTCAGCAGTGAGAACAACTGTACCTTTTCTGGCTCGTCAGCGTAAGCGGACAGTCCAGGTTTGATAGCTCTGAACGTCTCGTGGGCAAGTTCAGGAGCTTCTGCAGGAGAAAAAACACTGATCATAAAAAACCTCAGCTTGGTCTGCTTTAATTTGTAATTGACTGACCCCGGACCTGTGCCTCCCTTTGACCTGTCATTAAGCTCTTAACGACAGTCCCAGTCTCTATATAACTAACAGGTGCTGCCATTAGTGTGGTTAGCTCGGATGCTAACAAAGGAGCCAAAACAGCACTCAGCCTGTGTGATTTAGCTTAGCGGTTAAATGCGATAACGAAGGCATTTGGCTGAGCTCTGCAGGAAACTTTCTTTAAGCCCAATAAAGCGAAAACCTCTGAAACGCTCTAATGAGTTTGTGTCCGTTTGAACTGTGCCAGCGGCTCCAGGACTTAGAGGCTGAAAGCTCCTCTTGTCTGCTGGATTCACAGCTGGTAATTAATGTTTGGGGCCAACATGATGTTAAATACACTAAAAGCAACTCACAGAGGTCTGCTTTATAAACCTTTACAGTTTAATCTCAAAGGATCCATATGAATCCATTTAGCTTCAACTATAGAGGTTTAACATCCAAATATCCTGTTTAATATCTGGAATAAATTCATCAGTGACCACTCCAAATATCAGTAAAAGTACAGGCTGAATTTAGCTTCTGTATTCAACAGTGATGCTCGACACAGGCACAGAGAACGTGAATGAACTAGCACTGAATCTGATTATTTCCATTAACGTTTAATCTGCAGATTATTCTGTCCTTCAATCAATGTATCATTATTTTTAAAATGTCAGAAAAAACATCCTACAGCCTGAGGAACCTAGTCAAGCTCTCGTCTTTATGTTGAGCTGAATCTGGTTTACTCAGAAACCCCCAAAAGACTCAAAGAAAAGAATCAAATCTGAGAAACAAAAACCAGCAAACATTTCTTCCTGAAAAATAACTGAAACTATTTATTGATTATTCATCATTTTTATCATTTTTGCAGCTCTGGACTAAACATTAGTGTTTTTTGGCTTCGTATTTTCCTGATTTTGAGTCCCACACACACCTTTGTTCTCGCTCTGGAACTTGAAGATGTGGACTCTGGTCCCAGTGCTCCCAGCATCAAACATGACAGCGTACCAGTAGCTCGGTCCAGCAGCAGAGGAGTCTGGGACGTCATCATTGTCTCTGATGTGGCCCAAACCTGACTTGTGGTGAGGAGGTAGTTTGTACTCTTCAGGCTTCAGGGCAGTGTAGTGACGCCTCACAAACATCAGGTAGACGAGCAGGAAGGCCACGAAGAGGAAGATCCCTGCCAGCTTAGGTTTCTTCATCTCGACTCATTCTGTGTAGAGTCTGTACGAGCAACCAGAGAAAATAATGTCACATTAAACTGAAGACGTTCGTCCACACGCTGCAGCCTCACAGTCTGTCCGAGGAACCAGACTCCAGGATGTTGTAAAACATGAACAAACACCTTCACGTGATAATCTCCACTCAGATTACAAGAATATCTTGATCAGTAGCCCTTATGGTTTAATATCTAATTCTGTCTAAAGAGCTTTTTAAATGATCTGATGATTCAGATACAAACTGTGACACGTTTTGCAGTATGTACAAACCAAAATGTAATTTACAGATATTTCAATGGAATTTGGTGTGGAGGCATATTAGTTTCCCACTGGACATACAGGACATGTATGTGCTTATGTAATTAAATGTAATGTAAATCTACATACAGTTAGTAGCCTAGTTATAGCTGGTGCAAAGTTTTGTATGTACATAATATTACAGCTGCAAACTAGTTGGTAAAAAAGGTTAATCAGTGGTTGTGTGCGTATCTGTCCGCTGATGTTAAAGCTGACAGTTTTGTGAACGGAGTTTGGTTTGGATCATGTTACTATGAATAACTATCGCAGTCATATACATACATTAAATGTGTGAAGCATCCATTACACAGAAAATGAAAGAGGGAATAACAACACAATGACGATGTTTGTTAGTAGTTTAGCTGGTAAAGCTGTACACAGCTTGGCCGGTTAGGAGCAGGTTAGCCGGTTAGCAGGGAGGCGATAAACTAGCAGCGGCCTGACAGCGTTCCGTCGGCGAAGCAGCAGCTTTTATTAGAGAACAAACTTTAAAACGAATATTTCACGTACCAGGCAGAAACCGTCATTAACTTGTCAGTTAATTCAACACTTCATTCACTTTTCTCTTCATTCTGCTCTGACGCTGAACAACAACGCGTCGCTGACTGATGACGACAGAGCGACGGAGATGAAAGATGCTCATTGATTTTTTTGTACTTGGAGAAAAGTAATGAACCTGAAATGGGCTCAAACAACCAGTAGTTAAAAGTGACGTCCGTAGACACTTTGCACATTCAGATTAATAATACAAAATATGATAAATAACACAGGGTAAAATAAGATTATTGTTGAGGAAATAATTAAAATCAGCAACTTTGAACTGATGCATTAATAATATAACAAACTTTATTATGAAAATGAGTCATTCTACACCATGAGTACATTTTGATGGTCATCTTTCTGTGTTTTTACTTACAGTAAATAACATTTTGAATGCAGGATTTAGTTTTGCTGTTATCCATTTTCAATTAGCTTCCTTTAGTTTTAGTTTTTTTAGTTTTACGTTCTAGTTTGTCAAAGGCATTAAAGTTCCCTCTGCCTCCTTCTTTCCTTTAGTAAAATATCTGTTTGTTTCAGGCTAAAAAAACATCATCTGGAGGAGTTTTGATAGAGGTGAGAAAGAGGGAGTTTTATGACATGTGTACTGTACATGGAGGGTTTTTGTATGTGTGTACTATTCATACGAAATTTATACCAGTATGTTATATTTTTGAAGTCAAGTTGATATTATTGGATTATTACTAGTTTCCTGTTTAGAACCACTTCACCTCAACACGTCAGTGTGAGAAAGACATTCACAGTTCCTGAAATCTAATCACAACTCTAAAATTGGATCATGCTCTTTCTTTTCTTTTTTTACATGACTATACTTGTAAAAGTATATAGACAAACAGCAGAAATTCACTGCCCCCACCTCTTTACGTCCTTGAAAACTGTCTGTATCATACTGAAACAAACAATCTGACATTTACATCAACTTCATACCTTGAGCTGTATTGAGGTGAGCAGAGGTGGTAGAAATACTGTCACAGGGAAAATTACTATATTACTATAATATTACTAAAAGTAATATTATTTATTATGCAGTATTTATTATGCACTCATTTTCACATGATGCATTAATGTTGCAGCATTTTCAGCGAGGTGAGGAACACCGGGACAGGTCGCCAGTCTTTCACTGGGGCTGCTAAAGGTAAAGATCATTTTACTTACATTATAAACTGTTCAGTAGTTAATATCAGAACTTGTTGTATGTGAAACTGGGTCTCAGTGCCATGTGACAAAATATGTAGTGGAAATAAAGAGATAAAAAGTAAATAATTAGAAAAAAAATCTTAAGTCCAGGCTCTAAAATCACATAATCAACTGTGATGGACTTTATAGCATATTTAACCACATATGCACATGTTGAGTATTGCTGACAGACGTGGGTTAGAGTGAACGTCTGCAGTGGATCATCGGTTGGTGAAGGAGAGTTTCCAGACCTGTTCATTATATTAATATGTGTATATGTGGGTTTTTTCTGCAGACCGTTGAGTTGTGTGTTTGAGTCCTTCTCTGTTTGTAGATGTGTGGAGTTAGTGTGTGTCTGTGACATTTTTTCAGTTTGAGACCAGAAATGTTTCTTTGTGACATTTTGAAAATTCAGTATTAAATGGTTTGAGTTTCATTAGAACAATATTATTAATGATTTTTAACTTCTTTCATGAGAATCACAGATTTGAATCTAATTCTTAATCTTTCGTTTCCAGACTGTAAATCTATAATGTTCATTTCACACGATGTCTGGATTTAACCGTTTGCTCCTGAGCTTCTGTCTCCTGGTTACTACAGGTTTGTCCCATTACATTTTAGTTTGATGTGATCTTTTCAGTTTTATCTGACCATGTTCTCCATTTGTCAGACGGTCGACTGGTGAAATTTAAACTCTTCTGTTTTCCCTCCTTTGTTTGAACCATGACTCACTTCTACAAACCTGTGTTGTTAGAATCAGACCTTTAGACTGTATCCGTATCATCATATCATTTATGGTTTCGTCTTTATGAAAAGTAAATGAAGTAAATTTTCCCCTTTCTGACAGACATATCGATCTCTGTACGAACATTTGAACTAGTGCTAGCTGTGAGCATTGAGTGGACCACATGCTGTACTTAGTGGTTGTAGGAGTCCAGAACAGATGATCAGTTCTGGATTTTACACTACTTCATGTCCTATAAATACAGCAGGTTTCTCCCAGACTCACACCTGACTTCCATCCCACTGACTAAAATACCTGCCTCCAGTTTCCCCTTCAATGACCTGATAATAAAGGTTCTCACACTTTGGCCATGTACAAATATTTAAGACGGGATCATTTTCCTCAAAAAGTAAATTAATATGTTTAATATTTATCTCATTAGTTTAACTGAGTTCTTTTTATCTGGTTTTAGTTCCTGTTTATGCAGAAACAGATAAAGTTCTAGTTCACAACCTTTCTGGCACCTTTGTCATTTCTTCATCACATCGCTTCCATTTTTCTCCTGCAGTTGTCGGGAGCTCCGTGCTGACTGGAGGGCAGACGGTCAGCGGAGTTAAACAACTTGACGCCCTCGTTACATCATGTGTCGTGATACCCTGCTCATTCACCCATGATAAAGGAAGCATGTCCGCCTCCAGACTGAGCTGGCATCATTTACAGGATGGAAACCCACTAATGTATTCTGAGAATAACACAAGAGTCCTGGAGAAATTCGTGGGCCGTGCAGAATTGTTGGGACAACTGGATCAGAACAACTGCACCTTAGAAATCAGGGACATTAAACATGGTGACGAGGGCTTCTACTGTTTCTGGACAGACCCAAGAGAGACCAACACATCCACCACGGACAGTTGTGTTAAGCTGAACGTTCTCTGTATGTCACCGACTTTCCAACATGTTTTTACTCTGCTCCACTTGTATCTATTTTAACTTTAACTTAACGCTTTCTCATTCACAGCTGAACCACGACGTCCTAAACTGACTCACACAGACACAGCAATTAAAGGACAGTTCCACAATATCACCTGTTCAGTTAACTACACCTGCCTGTCCCATGCACCCAATCTCACCTGGAGTAGGGAAGGTGTCAGTGTCACTGAGGTCCACAGGAAAACTAACGCCAGCTACTGGGAGAAACAGTCCATACTGACGTTTGTTACAGGGGACGCGGATGAACACAGAGAGGTCACCTGCACAGCTAAATTTGATGAACAGAAGAACTCCTCTCAAACTGTGAAGTTCTACAGTGAGTAACAGCTGCTGCAGACAGTACATTTATTCTGTATTTATACGTGCTGAGTTCTTCAACAGAGCAAGAACGGCTCATTTCTAATGCGCCTGTCTGCAGGCTCAGGACTGGACAAACACATTGTCAGTGTCACTGTAGTTGGGGTTGCGATCTTCGGAGTCTTCTGCTTTTTCAAGATGAAGAAATTCAGGTGAGTGAAGCAGCAGGTGCACGTGAAGACGGCACACGGACTGGCAGAATGACGTGAACGGTACAACACAGTTTTCTCTCTGCAGAGGTGTGTGTAGGAAGATGATTCATTCTGTGTAGTGATCTAAGGTTTTATTTAGATTAGATATTTATTCATGAGCCTCACACCATGTGTGTACTTCCTGTTTCTGAGGAAAAACAAACAGTAACGTCGTGTTTGCTTCTCATAGTGGAGGTTAAATCAAACTTTACCTTTAACTAATCAACTTTGTTCTAAAGACACAAACCTTATTATTTTGTCCTTTATGTGTCTCACAACAGACCCAGGAGGAGCAGGGAGTCCAGCTCATGTGTAAGTGTTAAACAGAAACACACACACACACAAACGACATTAACCAATAATGAGAAAGCAAAAACATATCTAAAGAGAATTGTTCACTAATTCATTAAAGGACAGAAAGTGAAATCTCTCATTGTCCAAACTGTGGAACTGCGTATATGTAACACAGTAAAAACACAACTAACAAAACATGTAGTTTGCAGTTTGACTTTAAACCATCATCAGGACACAGAGAACAGCGCCGGAATCCAGTAGATATAAAAACTAAAGAGCTGAAGCTGTCTGGATTTGGACATCATCAGCCTGAGTAACCAGCTGACAGTGTTGCCAGACCTACAATAATTATCACGATAATTTTACCCTCTGTACGATGTACGATCAGTTATTCCAAAAATGCCATAGTGTACGTTAAATTGAGCCATTTCTTTAATTCAATTCAATTCAACTTTATTTATATAGCGCCAATTTACAACATAAGTCATCTCAGGGCACTTTACAGTGT
>JAUYWH010000007.1:16732404-16797197 GCA_034779795.1 Ctenopoma multispine
TGTGTGTGTGTGTGTGTGTGTGTGTGTCTGTGTGTGTGTGTGTGTGTGTGTGTGTGTGTGTGTCTGTGTGTGTGTGTCTGTGTGTGTGTGTGTGCGAGTTCCTATACAGTACATGCATGTGGGCTCTGATACTGCTGTTTATAATTATTTCAAATATCCTCCTGTTAAACTTTCTGCCAACTTTAATCTAAGATCTTTCTCTGTCCACATTTAGCATTTGATCAGGGCTTTAACAGAATAAATAAAATACCCACAGGTCTTTAATTTAGATCTGTATTTATCAATAGTCTCATTTAGTATGCCTTGGCATTTTTAATTCTTTCAGTCTTTGTTACTTAGAGCTTTATTCTCTTGATGTATTTTCTTCTTTGTGTACATATACTGCTGAATATAAGAGCTTAGTGAAATTTCTAAATTGTTTTACTCCGCTGGGGAGAAATTTGATTGTTTTTACTTTGGTTTTTGATGAATGACTAGATCCATCCTGTCTTTATCCATTAGTCAGCTACAAAGGTAATTATAATTTGAAGTAAAGAACTCTGAGATGTTATGGTTGTTTAAAAATGGGAAATATGCCCATTAGTCATTACTCATTACTGACAAAATTATTCGCACATTTATGGAATCATGATAACAATCACCAACCTGCTCTGGTTGTGAATTAAATCACATTTGAAGAAAGATAATTTAAAGAAAATCATAAAAGGCTGTAATTTAATTTTTAGTTTTTTTTATTTATAGTAAACAAAAAATGGGAGGAGAGACTGTTATTTAAAGCTGTACCGTCTGCAGACAGCAGCGTAGATCATCCACTAAAAGTGAAGAATGGACAACAACTGCAGCAGCCGGCTAAATATCTTTTAACCTTGACCGCTTAATTATTACATCTATAATGTGCAAACATATGAGCGACTGTGCAGCTGTAGTTACTTTGACTCAGACACACAGTACCTGCAACATATTAAAGCTTGAAATAGGCTATATGCACTTTCACATACACCCGGTAACCTTTACTGTAACCACCGTGTGTTCTTAGCAAAGGTCTATTTGTCATGTTAGGCTCTGGTCCTTTGATTTAGGGAGCTCAGGGGAAAAAAGGTGATGTATTCTGTGCTATTTCACACATAAGCCTGCACACATACAAACATGTGTGTGAGACAATGTAATATTTGCACACACGCACATACACAGAAATACTCAGTAACAGCATTTACACTCAGAAATACACACACTCATTGCATCATGTGTAGAGCTGCAAAAGGGAAACAAAGCGGTTCTGCCTTTCTGAGGCTCTCTGCCTTAAGAGATTCTTATGTGGTGCACATACACACACACTCATAGAAAGAAGCAGACCTCCAGTTCTGTTTGCTGGTGTTTTCTGGTGACCCCTGATTTTCCTTCTATTTCCACAAGGCAAAGATTTCCATGTGCAACACGATTGCCAGATTAGTATAAGCATATCGGTGCTCCCTATATAAGTCGTCCCATTTTAAGAGCCAAAGGGGAAAGGGTAGCTGAGGAGAGAGTGAGGGAGCGTGTGGAGAGAAGAAGGGTGAGGTAAAGGTAGTGTAGCGACTGACATGAGAGGCAGAGGAAAAGGGCAGAAAACTCTCCAGGGAGACATACTCTCACAGAAGGAGCTGCGGAGTGAAACCTGTTTCAAATACACACACGCTGCTGCTGAACATGCAGGCACCCACGCACTCACCCACTTAATCAGGCACACAAGCATTCAAAGACCAATTGGTACAAACACACACACACACACACTTTTACCAGCTGGCGGAGGCATGGCATCAGACCGGACCCAGGTGGCATCGTTCACTAACACACAGACACAGTGGACCTGCATGCTCTTTAAACAGAATCACACATGCAGACGGACCGGCGCGCACACACACACACACACACACACACACACACACACACAGTTAAGCTGAGCAGTTCTGCCCTTGAAGGTTTAAGGTGTATGTGGAGATTTATCTTTCCTTGGGCTATTGCCTCTTCCAGCTTCCCTCCTCCATCCTCTCTCTCATCCTCAGTCTTCTTCCAGTCCTCCCATCATCCTCTTTTCCTCTGCCAGTTTGGCTGCTATATCACGAAAGCATCTTCTCTTTTTCGGCATTTCTCCTTTAGTTCCTTTCTTTCTTTTGTTTTTTGTTTTTTGTCTGCTCTTGCTGTATCTGCCTGATAAAAGCAAGACAACATGAATCACTAACAAAAGAATATTTGTCAGAAAATTTTGTGAGAGAAGAGAAGAGTGCTAACTGACAGTTTGAGTCCGTTGTTATCATTTGGCAGCATCTCATTTGGCACGGCAAGGAAGAGGGTCCCTTTGGAGCTGTCGAAGCTTGGCAAACATGGGGAAATTTGGGGGAATAAACATCACAACGCTGATTAGTTATCAGGCCAAGATTTATTTTCCCCTGCAAACTGAGATGCAACCTTGTAAATTATTGATCTTGGACCCAATCCGGCCTATGCTGGGTGCTAGCAGCGGAATATTGTAACCGGATTAAATATTGTGGCTTCTAATTTAAGGTTGCCTGTCTAAATGTGGAAAATAGGATTTGCACTGTGTTCTGTTTTCATATTTATAAGTGTTCTGTATTTATCAACAGCTTCTTTTCTATGTCAGTGTTCTTGTGTAAGTTGCAAATGTTTAGAGGTCAGGAGTTCAACATAAAGTTTACCGTATATCCGCCTTACTATGACTTATATTAGTTAGTGCAAAACAGTCTAAATCCACTAAGGCCTGCTGATTTCTTGAGTAGCTTTTTTTGTCTTGATCAGCGCTGTACCATTTAAAATGACAGTTATATAAAAGCAGCTAATGCTGGCTGAAAGGAAAAGATAACTAAAATCACATTTTTTTTATTCCTCTTGTCATCAACTAAGTAGTCAGGACAAGTTCTTAATAAAATTATGGTTCCATGGTGGCACTAGAGAAAGGTCACAATTTCACTCAAGAGTATTATTTTTATTAAATGAATTCTTAATTTAATTTTCTATAAGAGGTACATTCTGATTGCACATTGAATGTTCCTATGAGATAGGGTGAGAACACAGTGTACAGTAGAACGACAACGCTGCTAATAATAATATTTATAATTACAGTACAGCAAGTGACTTACGATAAGCGTCCTCTCAGCGCTGGATGATGAAACTCTTTGCATGCACAAATCTGATTCGTCTGTCTCTCTGTTTCTCTCTGCACAGATACTTTTGCCAGTAAGGTAGCTGCTATCCAGGATCAGTATGCAGATGCATCCATTGGTAATGTGACAGGCTCCAATGCTGTCAATGTTTTCCTGGGTATCGGGGTGAGTACTAACTCATCTATGGCACAAACTACAGTAATAGCAGATTCACTTCTAAGATGTTTTTGTAATAACTGATGTTATTTTATTAGCACTACTCTTTCATACTTCTTGATGATTCTTATGTGTGATTGAGAAGCAGCATGACTTGCCACAGCCAGAAAATAAAGTCCATGTCTGTCACTACATCTCACATTATTCCATTTTAATAATTGATGCTTGACAGGTGGCGTGGTCCATCGCTGCCATCTACCACAACAGTAAGGGGGAGGAGTTCAGGGTGGACCCTGGCACGCTGGCTTTCTCTGTCACACTCTTCACCATCTTTGCCTTTATTGCTGTTGCCACGCTGATGTACCGACGGCGACCAGAGATCGGTGGAGAGCTGGGCGGGCCCCGGACTGCGAAGGCCCTGACCAGCATGCTGTTCGTCAGCCTGTGGCTCCTCTACATCCTGTTCTCCTCACTTGAGGCCTACTGCCACATCCAAGGCTTCTAAGATGATAAGAGATAACAAAGCCAAGGGTGGGACAGAAGGAGAACATGAAGGAAGAAACCAAGGGGAGTTGGATGAATGGATGGATTGGAAATAAAGGCTTTCTCATTGATATATCACTCCCTCCCTTTACGCAATAGACTGAGTGATGGATAAATAGATGGATGTACAGATCAAGGAATGTAGAACACACTAAAGCATCGAAAAACTGAATGGAAGGGAGAAGGCATGCATGGAAGGACAACAGCAAACAGGAGAATCATAGAAGCTAGAGAAATAGCTTAGAAGATAAAAAGGTTGTGGAAAAAGGAACAAACTAAAGAAATGTGTTTTATCTCCCAATCTCTAAATCCAAATGAATTAAGTTGTCTTAAACCCACTTCTCTTTCAAATACTGTACATAAAACTAATCCTTAACACGTAGAAAAACATAGAAATAAAGACACAGAATGTGTCCCATACGAAAATTGAAATGAGTTTTAACAAAGTGAAGAGTGAGAAGTTAAATCAGACTGACACCATCGCAGCTACTATACGTGGCTTCAACAACCGCAACCCCATTAATCTCTTTCCAGTTGGACCTGTGCTACTCTCGCGCCAAGCTACAGTAACAGGCACGAGTGAGACAGAAAAAGACGGACTAACTGTATCAGTTTGTACATGCATGACAAGACGATTCTGAAAAAACACAATGAGAAGGAACCGGATATATTGCCACAACTGTTTAATGACAACAAACTGTGAGTGCTAGTGTGTGAGTGCGTGTTTCTGTGCTTGTGTGTTGTTGGAAGATGGTCAAGTACTGTGAAAAAAAAAAGAGCCTCTCGTTTTGCTGTTGCTGAGTGAGACGGAATATGCTTTCATATTCAAGGTCTTTTTGACTCTCATTCTCCCAGCCTGTAGAAATGCTGAGTAAGATTATTTTATGGGAGGGCTTGTTCAAAGAAGCGAAAAAGTTGTGCGGTTAGAAATGTAAATACAAAGAGCTGAATGTCCTGGTTACACCATGTGCTTCTGAACAGGCCCTCTTTTTGTTGCTTTATACTGTAGATGTAAATGATTTAAGGTCTAATTTGAATCAAGAAGGGATTAGTGTGCTTTTACCTTTAATAAGGCCATGTCTGAGAAGACAAAAGTGGCCACTCTACCGTTTAAAACTGTTAGATAATCTATTATCATTGCATAAATATCTAGAGTTAGGGGGTTAATCACGTGTGTGTTTTTTTTAAAGTGTAGAATTCTGTTACCTTGTTTACCACTAATGAGATCATAACATTGCAATAGTCTTTGAAATCGTAGGAACCGCCCTCTGTGAAACCGCATAGGCTCTCTGTTTCTTCATTGCCTCTGCCATTGTTTATATCACTTTTATGCAGCTTGGTCCACTTTGGTCATTATCCTTGTGTGTCTTAAGCACCTCCCCTTAGCTGGTCAGTGGACCAATCAAATCCTTAAGGGCTTTGTAAGAAACAGCCACTAATCCCTAACCCTGACCCCTGATTTTTAATTCTTTACCTAGGTTGGTCTTTAGGGAGCTACTAAACAGGGATTCGTATTCTTTAACCTTATACATCAGCTGCACCTATGAAGAGAAAGTCACTTAGCGTCACTTAGTGCAGACATTGTCATTTGAAATATCCAGTTTCAGCAGAACCTCAAAAAGTGACCCAATAATTCAAAGTGCTCAGTCAGACGAACCTTCGACATTTCTTTGTGGTATTTCCTAGTGGATTACAAAGATTGCTTATGTAGACTTTGTTTTCCAGGTCACCTCCACTCATTATTATGGTTAAAAAATTAAGCTTCAGGCATGTGGTTTGTCAAGACCTTAACCCGAAGAAAGCAATAAACATCAGACTTTGCATTTCTTTATTCACGGGAAAGTCCTTGCTAGACTACAGTATGATGATTGGCTGCTTCACAATAGCATTGGAGATCAGCTGTTTACCAAGTGAAGAAGCAAACTTGAAACAGATAGGTGGAAATGCTGTTGTACAATAGTAGCTTAGAGTACATCTAAACACAACCTCTACTTGGCTAATTCTCTACTTGCCATGTATTGGAAAACATCTATTCCTAGAATCCTCTGGCGCCTATATCACAAAGTGGGTTCAGCTTTGCAGGCTCTCTTTGGGTTACTCTAATAATTCTGGATAACGAAGTGTCTGTGTTAAGGTGGAGTTCATAGTTGATGCTCATTACCTGTGATTTTATGGCACAGTGCTTTACTCTATTGAACAATCTATTGTCAGCACTGCAATACAAAACTGTCCACTGAGCAGTCAACCACATCCAACAAAAAGAAAAAAACTGACATTATCAAACACTGAGAGTGCTTTCACACCTACAGGCTTTAGTCCATTTGAATCAAACTCAAGTTTGTTTTCCCTCTTGGTGCAGTTTGTTTCATCTAGTGTGAAGACAGTAATCGTCCTCGGGTGGACACCAAAAACAACGGCAACAAAACACCCAAAAAGCGTTGGTCCTGATCCGAATCATCTAGCAAACTCTGGTGCCGTCCTTATGATGAGAAAGCATACTGAACCTAAACAGGACCAAAAGCTATAAATCTCATTATTTGAGGACATTTGAATATATGTAGAAATGTATTTCACGTGTACACCCAAAGCATGCTGCAGGATGAATCGCAGAGAAACATAAAGTTGTGTGATGGGGCAGAAGCTCATAGATGTCTGGTCAGAAATGATCAATCCACACTAACATACTTGACTTCCCATAGTAGCCCACAAAACAGTATCCTCTTCCTGTATTTCCTTTATTTTACCTGCAGCAGACACGTAGTTTGATTTTTCACTGCGTGAAAAGAAACCGAACCAAGGGGGAAAATGCTATAAGTTTACAAACTCATAAAGTGATTCGGACATGAAAAACGTCCTAAATGGCTGGGAACCTTCTTTCGTGTTTTTTGCCCAAGCGAGGCACATAAAGGTGTCTGAATCGCAGACACCTGAATCTGCTGAAATATGTGTAGAATATAAATCTTCAAGCCTGTCTCAAATGTCAGAGAGGTTTACACTTTTAGACTGTTATCTGTTTTAGTCCTTCTAAAACCGCAGAGATCTCCACATGCACAAAACATGTACGTAGTCACTCTAGAAGTCCATAATTTATATATGGCACTATACTGTATGCATCTGAATTGGCCCCAGTTTTCCTGCTGATGTTGTGTTTTTTACTTGATGTATAATATAATAAGTAGTATTTTAAATTCCATCTGTAAAGTAAGTAGTCTGGGTTAGATAGTAATCCATTTAAAACTTGGCAACAGTCTTGTCCCAGACAGCTTTCAGCCCCTGCGAGAGAGTAGAGCTGAGTTTGGCAAATGCAGAGTATGTTGAGGATAATCACATAAATGATCTAGATCTTGTAAAAGTGATGCACTTACAGTGAGTGAGTCGTGGAATCTGACCAAATTCTGATACGCGCTCCTTTGTAGCAGACCTTTGTTTGCTGCAGTGAAACATTTTGGGGGTAACAAACTCTAAAATGAAATCTATAAATGAGATGTTAAATTACTTGCGTTTGCCAAACTCTGCACAAAGTGTGGCTCTCCGTTAGAGCAGCTGTTCTCATGTGAAAGGCCTTGGAGTGGCAGTTTACCCCTCTTTTGCCAAAGGGAAATCTTTCTATCAGAAACTTAATATTAGCAGTCCAGTCTGTAAAGGGTTTTATAACCAGTGGATATTTCTTAAAACACCAAATATTATTCATATTTCATTACCACTCTGAAAAGGGACAAACAACGCGTTGATGTTGTTTTAAACCAGAATCTTTCTATTTAAATTTGTATGCTCTTGTGTCTTCACTGTCATGGAGTTCAAGGCTTATACACTGTAAAAAGTTATGCTAGCTTGTACAAAAAAAAGTAATAACATTGTGGAAGCTGTTTGCATCACGTTTCGAGTAACTTCAACATGATCTTTAATATTGCTAAAACATGTTGGGTTCACTAATTTGAACTGAGCTTGCAGTAATGTGGTTGTTTGCATCAAATTAGTTTGCTGCACACATTTTCCAGAAGCTAACATTTTTTCATTTTGTCTTTTAATGGAAGTTACGTCTTCTGCTACACTGGCTTTGTTGCACTGCCTCTCTCAGTGCATTTACCTTGACTTAAAAGCTTGTCTGATGTGAAGCTAAAGGCAGATTAACAGCAGCTGTTCAAAGCTCGACAGGGAATCATAACTGTATTTGAATTTAGCTTCCTGCCTTTGATTTGGACTTTAGATGTTTGAAGGGTCAAAGGTTAGCCAGGCCACGCTGTGTATATAACACTAAGAGCAAACGAGGAGTAGAAAAACAAGCTGTAGATTACTGTAGTTCTGGTTTTTATTCTTCTGTGCTGAGGTTTAAACAAGTGGGCAGGGTTTTAAATGAAGAAAAAGCGTTGCACAATTTCTGTTTTAAATTTTTTTTTGCTTCTGTGAAACAGCTACTATGTTGTTTCTTTAACAAAATTGCTTCTGATGTAAACAACAACAGAGACTTTTCACTCTGATGTACACACTAATAATGTCGTATCTGATGTAAAAAAAATATACCGGTGTTGAATCAGTCGTGAACCATTAACAATGTGGCTTCTAATGTGAAGATTGACGTTTTCGTTGCCTCGTCCACTTCTTAACCGACGCTCTGTCTGACAGACTGAGGAATAAATCAATGCAACACCAAACAGACGAACAAACAAGGACAAGGACAAACAGCCCTGCTGGTACAAGCTGAGCAGCATCGCTCTGAAATGTTGCTGCAGCCGCTGATGTACTGCTTGAAAAAAAAACATTACCAGAGCTATTCTCTACCCCTTAAAGTAACGTTAAACGAGTACTACGTAAAAAGACGAGAAAGAGAGGAAGGAGGAGAAGGAAGACGAGGAGGAAGAAGATGAAATAAATAAAAAAAATATGAAGTAACAGCCATACATTGATTTCTGGGACAGTGAGACTGAAGTGGACTTCTCCTGCCCAGCATGTGTATTGTTATGGTGTCTATCTGTCCCTTTGTGTCTGTTAGCTCTCTTTCCCCCGTCTTTCTTTCTCTGTCTTGCTGCTGCCAGAGTAACCAATACAGGCAGTAAATATCCTTCTGTTTTTGTCCTTTCTTCCCCAAACCCTTTCCCCCTCTTTGTCTCCCTATGCCATGTTTTCCATATTTTGGAATGTCAATGTGCTACTTGTTGACACTGTGCATGAATGATAACATGTCTGTATATAGTTATAGAGAATTGTACCCCATTCCCCTGGTGTTGGCAAGAAAAGGTTTGAATGTACAGAATCAGAATTTCTGTTTATTCTGTTCAGTTACATTTGTAATGTATGTAGAAACTATCAACAGTATCTTCTTAAGTTAAAGTTAACAACAGTTAGTTTTTTTATTTTCTTCTTGAAGTAACTTGCACATTACTGATTTAAAAAAAATAAAATAAAGTAAGGATTTTTCCTTTGTTAAAAAGGCAATATCTGCTGTTATTGAATGAGAGTTGAGATCTTATATATCTTAAATAATGTATACGGGAGTTGCATGGGTTATTTGTATTAAAAAAAGACACTGCTTGCTTGTTAGAATACGATGTTCTCTGACAGAGGGTAAGGAATACTGTATGTACATCTAAAGGTTATTTTGTCATTAAAGAAATAATAATATTGTGTATATACTGTACAGTGTTATAGGTGAGGTGGACTACGTGGCCATCGCACTAACAGTAGAGAATTGATTCTACATATTTATTTAAGGGAAACAAAAACACTCGCTACACTCAAGAATGACATATATTGCCTTTTTGGAGAAGTTGTAGTTTGCTCAAAGTTTGTTTCTCTATCTCTGCTTCACTCTTTCTTCTCATTTCTCTTCTTTCTTCTACTCCCGTTGGTTTATATCATTGGTCTCTTCATGCCTCTGTCTCTCCCCATCTCTCCTTTATTTTTGTACTGGAGAAGTGTTTCAGACGGGCTGTTGTCAGTCCTCTCACTGTTTGATTCTGACTCAGGCTGTCACTTTGTCTGTTTGTCTTTCTCTCTCTGACGCAGGTCTGAGTGCGCTGCTTATCCCACTGACTCAACATTATGTCTATTCCTGCTTGCGTTCACCTGTTTGGTCTTCATACATCCATCTATAGTTAGATACAAAATACCTGTGCGTCCCCGTCACCCAAAGAATCGTGTGTCTGTACTGTGTCTAATGATTCATTACCGTCTGTCTCTGTACCTGTTTCTCTTGGTTACTAAATCAGTCATGTCTTTCTGAATCCCTCTGTTGCCCTTGCACATCTTTCTCTACATTCACACTCTCGGTTCCTTCCTTCCATCCATCCTTTCTTTCACGCTTTGCCCTTCTCTTCGCTCTCACAGGGTGTAGTCAGGAATTTTTGTTCTTGTCAGTATGATTTGGTTTTGTTTTTTAAAGGAACAATAACCACAGCTGCAACAGTAACAGTGTTGGAATTAATTAAGTTAATTTTTTTTTTTTCTTTTTTCCCTGTTGTCCTCTGTGTGTATGTGTGTTAATTTCTCTGTTATTGGTTTTTTTAAATAATTTTTTCTTGAACACCAACTGATTGGAGGAAAGTTGTCGTATGTGTGTTGCCACTAACTGTGACTGCTCTCCATGGTACATGGTACTTCTGATAAACCAATAAAATAAAGTTTGGGATACCCTGTTTCAGAGACCGTCTGAGTGCACTGCCTTTCCAGTCCGTGTGTGCGTGTGTGTGTGTGCGCGCGCGTGTTACAGCTAATCTATAACGAAAGGCTTTAATGTAAAAGCTTAATTATAATGCAAATTTCCATTAGATTTTACATTTATTGAACGTAAATGGGAATGCAACCGGCTCTTGTCTCGTCTCGCTCTCTCCCTCTATGTCGCACTCAGCCTCCCAAACAAACATCCATTTTCTTTTATATGTTCAGACTGTCAGTGATGAAAATGATATTTGTCTGAATGGCTGACATCTCATTAACTGTCATCTGCATTGTTCTGTCATTGTGTCAGCGTTGCAAGCGATGGCTGCATCAGTGCTGATTAGTTCTCTTTGGTTTATGTTGTTTTATGAAAAAAGTAATGCTGCTTTACCCTTTAACACACACATATTTACCAATCTGTCTTTGTTGGAGAAATTTCAGAAGTGATAAATTAATAATTTATTTTTTTTTAAAAGCTAATTTTAACCTAGCACATGATTGAACATTGCAGAGAATTAAATGTTTGACTAGTGGGGTAATTAAATGTGCTTTCTGGAAATAATTGAAAACACAACAATGATGTTCTTGTTTTTAAAAGCACCTTTTGTGTTATGTAACTTATTTTAATGTCAGAGAATGAAGGATTTGTTGATCCTGACAAACAAACTTGCGCAGGATGCGTATAGATATTATGTAGGTTAGATGGGACATCTTAAAGCGACACAGACAACAGTAACTGGTTTCGAGCCAGATCTAACACTGTAAAATGATAAAAATCAATAATATACTCATACAAACATGTAGGCTCGTAACAATGCTGTTGGCTACCAATAAGCATCCTTTTATAATTTGTTCGTTTGCTTCCCAGATTCCTAAATATCTGGCTGTACGCATTTGCTCTTCCTTGACTTAAAAGTCTCAATTGGCTGATATTGGGATTAATGTAACTAAAAGAAATGTCCTGCTGCTAGTCTACTACTAGACTGCATAATTATCTTACCAACAGACCAAAAAAGCTGAAGAAAGAAAAGCACTTCAACATTTCTGAGCAGAACACCTTTAGTCAATCTTCCTACGGAAGTGTGTGCATATGAAAAGAAGGCTGCACAGGTGTCAGCACATAACATCTGACTGATGGGTGAGTTGTGTTTGGTTCTTCTCCTCCTCTCCTGCTGCCAACATGATGGATTGTGCCAATTCTCTTTGTGCAGAATGATGGATTCTTCCCAATACAATTAAATTCTCTTCCTATTTGAGCATTTTTTCTTATTCTATTATAAAGAGGTTTGATGCAGGAGAATTCAGTTTTTGTGATGTATATTGCAGAATGTGTTTGCCTACATGTGCCAGCAAATAAGACAATTTATTGCAGTTTGTTCTATGTTGTTTGTTGGTGTTGGTGCCTTGACCCTTACTGCCTACTGTGTCTGTCTGGAACCTCATTATTTTGTCACATTTGATTTCTAGACAGGTAATTATCTGGATACCCTCTGCAGGTTAGCATGCAGGGGATTTAGCGTTAATTTCTGCGTGTGTGTGCATGGTTGCTCCTGAATGCCAAATAAAGCCTTTACCGTCAGAGATTCTGTGCTGGCTGTCAAACTATATGCAACCACTTAGTGAAAGACAACAGGACCAGCCTTTCATTTCCACCTCACTGTGTTTTAGCTGTCAGTGCTCAACCTAACCTATACATTACAAAAGCTTCAATGACAACACATCCAAAGGTCTTACATAAGTGCCAAAGTAGTGGCATGTAATATGTCTAAATTTAAGAAGTACATTTTTTATGTCTGATAAAAACGGATCCATCCCTGAACTTCTGCTTACAAAGGTTCTGCAGGGGGTAGTCTATCTTATCCAGAGTTAGCTGAGAAGGTCATCATATTGTGTGTGTTGGGCTAAGAGCAGAGGTTCAGGGTTCTTTAGCCATGTTTCTGTATATGCTGTTTGCTGCCCAGGGTTGATGCCTCTCCTGAACCAGTGCCCTCCATAAGCATAACTATAAGTCAGATTTCCTCTACGGCTTAAACTGCAAGTGTTCAGTCTACATCTACTGTACAGTGTAATAGGAGAAATGCACCCTGACTCTTTAAGTTTCAATATGTCAAACTAGCGTTGTTTCACTGTCTAGACATGGATTTGGTCTGCATAACACCCTTCATATCTTTCTTTATTCTTTATGCTTTATTTCGGTCTCTGAGTCACACATTATCCTGTCCTGACTAAAAGGTCGGGGATGACAGTTTGCTCAGCACTGGAATAACAATAACTGTCACACTTGTGCACAGACTTCTTAATAGAAATACAGTATACTCTCAGACAGGAGAGGCCTGCTTCAGAACTAACCCAGTTTACCAATTTGCTTGAAAACACAAAGCATTAAACATACTGTACTGTTGTTGTAGTTAGGTGTAAGAAACCTACACTTAAGTTACATCAGTTACAAAGAGATGTGAAAATTTTATATTGTAGACTTATAAGGTATTATATGATGTATTTATAACTTTGTATTATTATATAGCTCTGTACCTAAAAGTAATTGTTGTCCCCTCTTAACACTTCACACTTAATTCTCTGCTGTTTTAAGGTCAAAACTGAAAGATGAGTGGAGTTGTTATTTCTGGAACAGCCTCCCTTCCCTCAAACCTTCAGATGAGCTACATCCGGGTAAAGCATTTAAGCATGTAATTGTAATTTTTCTTAAATTATTATGTTCTCTTTGTGTCCAAGCTTAGACATATCTCCTTTGAGATTCTTTCCTGCAAACGGGTCAGGTGGCATGTACCATACAGTATGTGGTCAAAATGTTAAACATGCTGAGAGAAGAGGATGTCTGGGCAGGTCAGAAGGTTAGTAATATAGTCACTTCTCCCTCCCAGCACTTGAACCAACACAAACACACACACACACACACACACGCACACACAAATGTTCATATTCAAAGAAGCGTATGCAAAAGCATCCCAGAACCATCATTAGAAACTGGTACTGCTGCATTGTATGTGCTTTTACACCTGTAAAGTAGTAGCTGCCTGACTGTGTGTGTGAGTGTGTGGGTGAATGTTGGTGGTTGTGGAGCTGGAGGAGGGTGGATGTAGCCATGTTAGAGCAGGTGTTTCACACACATAGAACGGATTGAAATTAAATGTCAAGCAAATACCAGAGCATGAACTCTCCTTAAGATCTGATGTGTGTGTGTGTGTGTGTGTGTGTGTGTGTTTATTCCTTGTATCAGATTCTCAAATGACAACTCTGAGTTGAAGCACTTTTTCACTGCAGCAGATGTTTAGTTGAAGCACCATGCAGGAGTGTTCGGTGTGTGGATGATGAGTGAAGCACAAAGAAAAAGCGGTAAATTAGATTTAAAATACAGGTTATAAAATTATTTTCAACTTATGTAAATGTAATGTATGCAGACATATCATTAATGTATTGAATTTATAATTAGTAGATAGTAAAAGTAATTATGGATCCACATCAATATTTGTCTTACATTCCTAAGCAATGTTACTGGATAGTTAAAGCCTGAAAATACCATTGATATAACGTACAGTGCGGTTTCATCAAACAGTTCTCCTGAATAGTCTTTGCTCACTGTTGACTGTTGATAAATATATTGTTCATTGTGATTAATTATCTATTTCAAGCATGTTCCAAATGAGTTCAAGTTAAATTTCCTTTAGTGAAATGAATTGAATCGGATGGAAGGAAATCAATTTAAGAGTCTATACTGTATGACTCTGCACTAATGCAAAGTGTAATTTGGAGTTAATGGGCCTAAAACATGCAAAACCACTGGTGTGCTGTGTTAACATCTTCTCAACTCTCGAAAGCGGACAATATTTTCACATAATGAAGTTGGATAACATGACTACTGTGAAATGAGACCCTCAAAGTGACACAAACATTCACAACTGTTGAGGCCCACCCATCTCTTTAGAGCTGCATGTCTAAACAGGATATTGTTTGCTAACACATTAGTCATAAAAACTTTATAATTTGATAAAGATAATATTTAATATTATTTCTTATGAATAAAAAAATCAACAGCTTTAAAAGCCTGTTAATCAGCGATTTGCTGAGAGATGGGGTCTGGGCAGATGCTAAATATTATCTTTAGGTTTTTAGCATTAATCATTCTTTATTCTAATGCTCTCCCATCACCTACTTACTTCCCTTCCTTTCTACCATCCTTCCTCTTTCAATATCTCTCGTTCCGCTTCTTGCTCGTCATCCATTCCTTCACTTGGCAGAAGTTGATGACCAAGTCTCCTCTTCTCTTCTTTGAGTTGCAGACTCCCACACAAAAAAATACACACAGAGCACCAGAACACTATGCTGCACTCTAAAACTTCTGCCAACTCCAACACACATACAACATGTACACACACACACACACACACTCTCGACAGTAGGTTACTCTGTGTCAGCAACTGTTCTCTGCCGAGAGGCTGTGGGCGGCGAGATGATGTCGAGTTACTGTGGCGATTTTCTGTTGCCTTGACGACACTTGATGACTACCAACCATAACATACAACCACAGAAACGTACACACCAACACGCACACACAAAGCTACTCACAACTGGAGAGGGGACGCATTAAAAAAAAAGATGTCAGCACGCTCTCAATTACCTTCATGTTTTATATTACAAATGACATATAGTTTTTTTTTGTTGGTACAAAGATCCAGGAGGAATTTTAACCTGCTCACTTCTCTCAGTCCTCGTGCCATTCATACGCTGATGTCTCTCTGGCCTCTGATGTTCCAGGACCCGAGCAAAGGAAGGTTTTGAATTATCAAGACATGGATTAGTAAAAAGTTGCTACAGTTCAATGACGATGTCTGTGTTTACACTTGGTTTTAAAATGCGTCTCGGGTGATTGGACCACAGGTGGACAGCCGAGACCTCATATCATTCACACCTGTCCATATACATGCATCACCAAGGTATCCGGCAGACCGCTTGTGTTCAGATTTCATCACGGCTACAACATTTCCGCTAACATACTGCATACAGCAGGATATGCCTGGCAGCTGGCTGCACCTATCCTGCCATCAAACTGTCGTTGTGGCCTGGTGAGCGGTCACCAAAACAACCACATGCTATATGTTTCTTTAGCTTCCTTGTGAAGGACACATTTGCATTAAACACTGTGAAACAATATGTGTTCAAATGCATCCCAGACCACCTCTGGGGTCTGGGATGGAGGGGGGGCCTCCATGGATCAGACTTGTTTGTCCGTCACATCCCAGAAAATGTTCACTTGATCCCACCCACCCACAGGTGCCATGACTGTTATTCCCTTCACTTGTCACTGGTCATATCGTTTTGCCTGATTGGTGTAAAGTGTACATGAATTTCATTTACAGATTTTCATCGCTTTGTTTGTAAAAAGTCAGATTTACATTACAGTGAATAACAGAGCACCGCTTAATTTGAAAGTCAGTGAAAGAAAGGGGAAAAAAGAGAGAAACACAGGAAGAGAATAAAAGAGAGAGTGAGAGAGTAATAACACCAATCAGGCAGCATTAGTAGAGCAGGGACCAGTAATTGGAGCTGTGAAGTGTGACTCATCGACCACTTGTACCCTCTCTCTTTCTGTACTGCCATCTCTATTATCTCATACCTAACTCACTCTCTCATAAGTAACTCACACACTTTTCTCCACAGGAGCATATATCTATAATCACTCTACAATTCTTGATTCACACAGAGCCCAGCAATATTTTGCATATCCCTGAATTCGTTTGAGTCGCCACATCTTTCTGTAATTGAGGCACACACACACACGCTGTCCAACTCTTCCTCACACACTCGCGCCAACACACCCACACACAGAAATCCACACAGTCTCTCTCTCTCTCCATCTCCCGGCTTGACATTCACACAGTGCTGCCAGCTATTGCCACATAAGAGTTCCTTCCTGTGCTGCTCGCCCACCTGCTGCATCGCACACCATAATGCTGACAGAGAAAGCATCTTTTCAACCTTTCTGAGCGAGACACACTTCACAAAAAGTGTCGCCTCTCCTGTGAACGTCACTCAAAACGCCACTTTCGAGCATGCATTTCCTTCCACATACATAAAGAAAATGGCATTGTGCACAGGTGGGGGGGGGGGGGGGTCGTCGGACTTGTGATCCTTTGGCGGGCATGTGGTACCACAGGAAAGTCACAGACGTGATTCATTTTGTACCATCTGAAGTAACATTACTCTGATGACATGAAGGGTAGAAAACAAAGAGAGCTGCACTAGAAGACATCTCATTGTGTTACTCTCTACTTCCAAACACAAATAACTGACATGCAAACAAATATTTCTGCTTTATTACAAGCTGACGTTTACATTTAAAAGCAAACATGCATAGAAACATCCGTTTCAGTAGCAATCAGTAACCATAGAAACGAGCTTCGCCATGGTTACACTGCTGCAGAACTGTGACTACAAACCTCGTAATTCAACGTCAAATAGGATGTCAGCCTTGTACAAATATGGACTTGAGGTTTCAAAGGAAATTTCTCCAGGAAAAATGAATTTGATTTGCACATATTCATCTCTGTTAGAGGCTACGCTGGAAAGTTGGATTAATTTCCCCGCCCCCACCTGCTTTTTTCTCATTATTGGCACTGGGAGGTGATCATTACACTCCATGATCACTTACATATTGAAAGAAGGCAGAGACACTGTCAAGAGATCTTTTTCCACTGGATGCTGGCTCCACTTTCGCCGTGTAATGTCAGTGTGTTGTTTGACTTATCAGCATTGTTAGGTTCTATAAAGATTCAACATCTGCAGCAAATAAATCAGCTACCTGCTAAACTGAATGAGGCCACTAAGACACCTGTGACTTCTCTGAAGGAGTCTGAAGCTTCAGCAGCTGAGATGGGAGAGACTGTGGATACAGCAACTGTTGGCTGGGTTCTTCACCAGGCAAAGTTTTTTAGGACAGTGGCAAAGTTTTTAATTGTAAAAGTGTCTTGATGCATGTGCCATATTCTTCTTGTTCTCCAGACTTTGTGGTGTTGTTTCTTGTCCTCAAAACGTGTGACCTCTTAAAAATTGGCTGCATCAGTGACACTTTATTTTTCTTATTTATATTTTTTATTCATTTATGCTTGGTAGAAATGTTTTTTCACTTCACAATAAAGTAATATTTTAATTGGTATTTAATTTAACTTAATATTTTAAAACAACACCTTTTTAAAGACACTTTAAATGTCTTTGTTTCTCTTCAGTAAGGGACTGAGGGATCTATTGTCCTCCAGCTGTTGCTCTTATGTACTTGGCGCGTTGTGACTGAGGTTTTCCTCTGGCTGCGTCTCCACAATGCTTAGTTTCAAACCTTCATCTCTTTGATTGCATTTATCGTCTTCGCCCTTGTCCACTCTTTGTTCTCCACTTATTCCCTCTGCCTGCTCTTTAAGACAAACTCCATCACTTTGCTCTATTGCAGTTTTCATCCCTGTGTTGTTTGTACATTTTGGTACAAGTATGAGGGTTTTCATGTAGTTACTAGCCTTGTTAAAATAATTCTCCAGCTCTGCCACAGGCCCCTTATCAGAGAACAGATGGTCCAGGTAGGCCTGGGCGTACTGATCTGAGGTGATCAGGTCCAGGTTAATGGAGGAGGACACAGATGCAGAGGTGTCGTCAGGCCCAGAGAGTCTCCATCTTCTCCCTGTTAAGTTTCCATTAAGCTTAATTCAGTATAATGCAACTTGACCGAGACGGGCGTAGATTTGTCATTTACATGAAGAAAATTTACCTGTCTCTGTCTCCAGGGTGGAACGAGGGATGGTCACACTCTTTCCTGTCTCTCTGTCTGTCACAGTGAGTCCCGTCATGGCTCCTTCCTCTGGCACCTCTCTAGGGGGGTCACATGATGCCAGAGGACCCCCTCGACATTTCATGACACACACTGTGTTAGACTTGTAACGCCTATTATGAAGAGTTGGGGGGGGGGGGTGCAGTAAATCAAGCAGAATGAATTTTTTTTCCCAAACTGACTCATTAATTTGTGGATGTGTCACTGTACGAAACACGTTTGTGCTCAGCTTCTTTCACAAGTGTTTTCGACATGCATATTCATTCGTTTAGAAAGAAATCTGACTCATCACTGCAACATTACGGTGACACTGTTACCTTCATGGTTAAAAATCTGCCTGTTAGTAACTAGGTTTGTAAAACTCATTGATGAAAGAGAAGAAACATGTTGTGTTTTGTCCCTCGTATTTTTTTCTGGATATTTTTACTGTAAGCAGCATGTCAAAATGTAAGCTGAAAGTTTAGCACTAAACTTTTCTGACAGTCTGATGAGGTTTTTTGTGTTGTCGCTGTCACACTTGGAGCAGGTTGGAGAGCTTGTCTCGCAGCAGACAGCTAGGCCCTGTGTGGCCGTGGCTTCACCTGTCAGTATGCTTTATTAGGCTCCTGTTTCCACTGAACTGCCATGTGTTTACTGTCCGACAACATGGTCTAAAATAAATCTGCAGTGTTTGTACTGTATGTTCTTTCACATGCTAGCATCGGTTATCCACCTACAATACAAACTCCTGCTTCACCAAAACACTGCCAACAGAACACACTGCAGACTGTTTCATGCAACCTAATGTGCTGCAGGCCAAACCATAGGAATATGGTACCTACATGGGACAGTGATAAAATGGCACTTTGAACATCCACTCGGTTGATAATACATTGCTACATGCACTGACTTACCTGTAAGCAGGTGTAATCTGTGTGAGGTCTTCCTTGTATTGCTCCAGTGCTGCCCTTGCAGCCAGGGGCTCAACCTGACCCTCAAGACCAGCCAAGTGAACCAACATCTGGGTATGAAATGCTGCTCCACTGGCCCAGTGTCTCAGAGACCTGGAGCATCAGACAATGTTAGAACAAATTCATCACGACAACAGTTTTTAAACTAGAAAGTCTAGGCTCTCTTCACCTCCGTGCTCTAATCTGTCCGACCTGTATTCTCTCACCTGGAGTCACAGTCTCCTGCAAGCAGACAGGTCTTCAGCTGAGTGAGGGTGAGGCTGACCTGGGCTTCAAGTCTGACGCAGTCTTGGATCAGCTTGCTTTTATCGCTCAAGTTGATCCTGCAGCGCTTCAGGTACTCCTCCATCTCCTCCTGGAGCTCCCAGATCCTCTGCTGGAAATTCAAGTTAAGTGCTTTTGCAACCACATTTGAATTCGGGGATTCACAGTCATACTAAACTTTCTCTCGGAGGCTTTTACCTGACACGACGATGACCCCGCGGACTTTCCTTTCACCTTCGATTTTGATGATGTGTAAACCATATCAATCACCATAGTAACCACTAATCCCACCAGGCCGGCTAAGCGTGGCTCATCCGAGAAGGCCGTCAATCGATTTATCAGGTCCTTCAGGTACGTGGGTGCCTTGTTCCCAATGTCGCCCTGCAGCTGGGTGAATTGAAATGAACAGCTTTGTTTTGTAAATTGCTATATTGCTCCCCGTTCATTTTAAAAATCATCACCGTGTCACTCCCGGCTCCTTCTCTACCATCCCCAACGCACAGCTGAGTGGTGCCTAATTTGGCACAATTGATCTTTCTGAACTGTCTGAAGGCAACAACATGTTTCTTTCTCCTGCTGTTCATCTCCACCTACACTTCATGACTGAATGGATTTGACTGTAAAATCAATGACCAGTAAGCTTCCTCAGTTTAAAATCAAAAGCAGCAGGTCTCCTAACGCTCAGAACCACCATTACTCGTTTATACTGTCTTGTAAAAATTGTATTAACCTGTTGTAGTTGTTCCTTGAGGCGGGCCTGACAATCAAAGCTCTCGTCGTGATTGGCTAGGAGGAAAGGGTGGACGACCCTGAGGTCAGGAACACCACCGTCCTTCAACATGACATTGTAGAGGAGAGAACCAAACGCGTCCTTCACCTGAGGAACCTCTTCTTCTGATGACAGCAGCTGACCCATGATGACACGTGTGTATGTGTAGTGACAAATTAAAAACTTATGGCTGCATCTTGGGAGGAAAGGAAAAGAGATAAAATACTAATAAGTGGTGACAGAAATGAACCACATGCTCAGTTCACACACTACAGTCAGTGTGTTTTTAGAGCCTGCACAACTCCGTGACACATGCAAAATAGATCATATCAACAGCCCATGACATTTTCCAGCTACCTCTAGCATTTCTCTCACACCTGATCTCTCTCTTACTGCAGTGACTCGAGTTGTGGGCAGCCGGCTTGTTTTGTCGCTTTGCCTCTCCTCTTCCTCAGCTGCTGCAGTAAAGAGATTCACCAAGACAACACAGGAGCCGAGTGAAGCTCCAGCAGTAAACCTACAGCTCCCCCTAGCTCCGAGGCCCAGGAAGTGCAGCCACTATGAACGCTGGGAAGAGTTTGCCACGGCTTCAAGGCCAAGAACCCCAGCCTGTAATGGTTTTGTCCGAGTAATCTCCTTCTGAAAAGGTTTCATTGTTGCCTGTCTGCTGTAGCACAGATAATCAAAACCTCTGAGAGTAGTTAGCCCTCCCTCACTCTTATGGTGCTATCTTTAAGTGAATGCACGATAGTGAAATTAAACTAATCCTCCCTGTGCTGGGGGACTCCCTGGAAGCAGCCAGAGGTCCTTGGGAATGAAAGTAATAGCTACAAACTCTTTATGGCTGTGTCAAACATTGAAAAAATAGGCCAAGGGCTTTCAGCTTTTTATTTAGCTAAATGGAACAGCAGCCTTGGTGGTGGTGTGATGTTGACTTTTTTTACTTGGTAAAATATGGGGCAAGGGGATTTGGGATTTTATGTAGTGTAAGAGATGTTCTTTGTTAACTGGGACAAGGGCTTGTGCACTGTCAGGGTTCACAGTGTCGTGTGCAAAAGCCGGACTATGTGTAGCTCAGGTTAATGTGCACATCTTGTGTGTTAATCCTTCAGATTAAACTTGTTAGACCTTCTTCAACCAGTGCTTCAGTTTCAGTGACATAAAGGATACAGATGTTCAATCACACTATTCAAACGAGGTTTCGTCACAGTGTTGGCAAAGGTGGAAGGTGTCACTGACTATACTCACATATTCTCCTAATGCACAGTTTTCAAAAAATATTTTAAACTTTTGAGATTCTAACAAAATTCTAGATGTTATATCTCAGTGCACACTCTGTTTGGGGTCAGCTCCCTTACATTTGCGTAGGGCCCGTCACTTTTCACATGTGCAAGAGCTGCAGCAGTTAAGCAGATACGCTTAATTGGTAATTGACAGAACAATGTGAATGTTAAAATAAATGGTGGCTGTCACAGCTTACTGGGACATCTGAATAGAACAGAACCATTGTTAATGGTATTAAATGGGTTTTTCCCTTTATGACAATAAAAATGTGGAAACTGAATTCAGTTTTTTCATCTGAAGGATAGGAGGGGATAGGGAGGGTTTCGGGTGGTCAAGGGAAAGAGGTTAATTAGTGTAATAAATAAGTAAATATAGAGCATTTTTAAAAACACGCTTGGTTACAGTTACTAAACCAGGTGACACCACAAACTCAATACTCGACATGATAGACTGATCTTTAGAAGCTGAAGACAGTGAACTTCTAAGTTAAACACAGCAGGCGCCACACAAACCACCCATGGACCGACAAACACACTTCTCCTCAATTTCTCTCCCACCGGTGCATTTTCCCTCCTCCGGCTCTTCTCTGTTTTCCCTGTTATTGCTGATTTCGATAGCTTCTGTCAGTTTGGTGCAGTGTTTACTGGTGGAGCTCTGCTGCTGGGAGTGTGTGTGTGTATGTGTATGTGTGTGTGTGTGTGTGTGTGTGTGTGTGTGTGTGTGTGTGTGTGTGCGTGTCTCCCTCCTTCTTTTTCTCTCTCATTATTCTCTCTCTCCGTGGATGCTTAGCCCCGTCGACACACCTCACACTCTGGTCATGTTGCAGACACACACACACACTGTCACTCAGAAATGGGCCCGAATGATCGTACGCATTAAGTGGTGAACATTCAGTGATCCCTCGCTCTATTCCGCTGTGCCTCTTTGCAAAGGTCTCATTTCCATGTGAGAGTGAAGTGAAGATGAAAGTAAAAAGGACAGCAGGAAAGAAACGATGAGAGAAAAGAAACAAAATAAATGGAAGTTGAGGTGAAGAGACAATGAAAAGAAAGCGAAATCAAAGCACTAGCAGATAGAGCAAAGGCGATAATGAAAGATGAGAGGAGCTCGACGAGAATGACAGATGGGCTCAACCCACCTTATGCACACACGGACACACAAATAGTCTGGCCTTTTAAATGACAGCCCTCCTGATACTTCACTGACTATTAATCATCACGTGTTAGATGACAAACAGATAATTCAGGGACTGGACCCACGGCTTTTACTGTATATTCTGTGAATGTGGCTTTCTGCAGACAGTACGTGTGCATGAGTGTGTCAGCAAATGATCACAGTCAAAGACAAAGAGAGATAACATATGCATGAACCCAAAGAGCCATAAATCCATTATTAATCAAACATATAACCCATATATATGTCATTTCAGATTGGAACATGTGGTCTGTGAGATATATATTTTTAATTGTCTAAGCAAACATTAACATTATCAAGTTACTGTAGCTCATGTTATCATACTTTTGTTTTTTTTTTAACATTTTTTAACATGTTATAAATGTGACATAAGTAACAAAATTAGAGTCACGATATCAGATGATTTACGCACAGAAACATGTTGTGCTGGGTGTTGATCTCTGTAGAAGATATTTATTGAATAACAGAGGATTGACAGAATTGATAATATAATATAATATAATATAACTAGTAATAATAAATCTACAGTTTTCTTTGACACCCTCCATCTCTAATGTTCAGCTATTTCTCATTTTTACACCACCATTCTCCATTTTCTGTCTTCTTTGCACCTTCTCTGCTTTTATCACTTTTCCTCCCTTCGATCATTTATGAGGAAAATAAAAACAAGTTAATGTACGTTAATATACCACGGCCGGTGTGGCAGGTGGCCTCCATTTTGTGAAGCTGTTGTGTTCACATAGCAACAGTGGGGCTAATTATTGCAAATGGCAGCTGCTGAAAGGAGTATTAATGTCTCCTTTCTACATGGATACGTCCAATATTATGGGCTGATGAAACAGTCACAGTCTAAACTTTAAGGAGAATGAGAGTGAGAAAGGAAATGGGAAATATGAGTGGTGTCTTGTGAAGTAAAATGCCATGAATTTAACTTGAATGTTAATCAAAGCTGTCACAGACTGAAAGGTGCCCTCATCATTATTTATCTCGCAGCCCAGACTGTGAAATGTTGGATGGTAATTAGTAGTAGAGAAGCTGGATCAACTGCAAGAGGCAAAAGATATATGAAAGATTTTATTTTTCTGGAAAATTATAATATGGGATAAATGAGCAATAGAACAAAGATCAAATAAATGTAGGGTACATTTCGTGATAGATTAAACTGTTTATTCACACCAATAAATGTTTCTGCATAGTCATATTCTGATTCATGGTGAAATTGAAATTAAAAGCAAATATCAGTTACCTGTTGAAACTAGACATTTGTTCTTGAAGATATTAATTTTATACATGCTACAAAACAAACAAAATAAAACATGAAATAATTCAGTGTGACTAAACCTCCACCCGCTAAAGTAACATCACATCAATCTAAAATAATGGCCATGTCCACTCTTATACAAACATATTAACTTACCGTAATTCTGTGTGCACTACACTGTGCAGCAGCTTGTCAGCTTGTGTTTAAGGAGTTTATGGTACAAGGCAACAAGCAAACACTGTTCATCAAATAAAGTAAGGGGATTAATTATGTTTGGGGTCATTAAAATGTCAGAAAGAGAAATGAGGGAGATTAAAAATGTTACAGAGAGTGTGACAGGGCAGGAGGGAAGACAGAGATAAGGAAGGGATTTAGAGAGTGAAATGTTAAGACACAGCTGTCTCAATCTCTAAAAATTCAGTAGATAGAAAGAAAAGTGTTGTGGAAGCACTTACGTATGTGCTGCAGGGTTTATTAAAGATTGTGCCACAACTTTGGTGAAGCACCTGTTCAGAGCTGCCTCCAGGTAACACACTGCAGCAAAGGCGTTTGTAGGCTGTATTGTTTCTGCCTGAACCAGTGTATAAGTCACTTGTGTATGCACATGCACATCCCAGTTTGTTGTTTTCTTGTGTTTTATGCCCCAGGGCACCAAGATATTTGTGTGTGCGTGTGCTGATAAGAGCTTAAAATTAATCATAAAATGAAGGCTTATTGCAGTGGCCTGCACTGCTGTATTAAATTAACATGATCAAACATGAACAAATCTGAGTGTTGTTGACACATTATTATGTTCATAGCATGATAAATGTTACAGTCACATGTGGTAGGAATATACAAACTCAAAGTACGTGCTCTGAAAACAGTGTATTTTAAACTATATTCAATTTGATGACAGTCTAGTCTAATTTTGTTTAACAAACGTTCAAAGAAAATGTACAGCAATTAATAAAAAATAAGGGTAAAAAGGTTAACTAGAGGTGCTGGTGTGCAAAAAACAGCAGTTGGTAAACATGGACCTGATTTTAACTACTTTTCAACAACTTTTTGCTGGGCCAGTTGGTTAATCCATAATAACAGGATCATCATTTATTAGGTCTTTATATTTTTATATATATCTGCAAAAAGTGAAATACATGTAGTGAAGTAAAAGTAAAACACACAACAAATGAAAATACTCCTGTAAAGTACTTCAAATTTGTATTTAAGTACAGTACTTGAGTTAATGTACCTGTACTGTAGTTTACCTACTGAGTAATACTTTTCCACAGCGTGAGAGTGACCCCTACTGGCCAAAACCGATCACTGCACGCTGGTGACGCAGTTCCGTTTCCGGTGTAAATATACAAGCCAATATGGCGACTGTCTTAGTGAAACAGAAGCGTATGAGCTTGAGTTTACTCTAGTTAACAAACACAATGACTGAACAGAGGAGCGAGCCGGGGTTAATTCACTACTTCTGCACCGCCGGTAACGGGATGGAGCCTTTTTTAATTGACGAGGTGAAGAAGAAGCTGGCAGCTGAAAATGTGGGTATTTTGTTAAGAGCACAGTATGCACCTGACAATTATCAGCATTGGTGCTACTTTACTAACTTAGTAGGCTATTACCAACAACCACGCTCAGTTTTTTTATTGTTTTATAAGGAGCTGTGTTGCTACTTAAGTGGACTTTGTCTGCTAAAAAACACTGGGAACACCTGATTTATTTCTGAATTAATATCATCGTCACAAGTTTTAAAACTACTCTTGTGCATAATATAGTTTCCCCACAAAATCAGATGTAACCATTAAAAATTCTTTCGTGCACATTAACTTGATGTCACAAATAATGCTTATAATTGCATATGTTGAACGTTTTGTCATTTGTCACGTCATTCAGACCAGAAGCAGAGAACACTGTGAAATAAACTTAAGGGACTCTTAAGCAGGACAGTGTGGGACTGAACTGGTCTTTTAGCTGCATGGTGGTCTGACCTCTTTTTGGTTTGCGTGTGTGTCCAGGTGTGTCAGATGCCGGGTAAAGTTTTGTTCAGTTCGTCTGCGAGGATAAATAAAATCAGCGAGCTGAAAGCTGCAGAGAGGCTCTTCCTCCTGTTGAAACAAGGCTCACCTGTGCGGTTGTCGTCCCACATCAGCCCAGGTACCAACCTGATGCAACAGACACACAGATACATATAATATGTCTAATCACAACTGTCTTTTAGTTCTAGATGCTCATGTTACCTTAAATGACCTGATTAACAATCTTGTATTAACTTTTGATTTGATTTTCTGTTTTTTTTTCACAGCAAAGGCAGCCACTGTGCTGCAGTCCAGACTGTTGGGTGACAGGAGTGAATGGATGGGTGCTGTAATGACATGGAGCCACCTGCGGGGGGAGCTAGCCAGCAGAAGAACTAATGACATCACACTGAGCACTGATTTGGGAGGGATGAGGAGGGGGAAGGAGGGGAGAGGCAGTATAGAGCGGAGAGAAGAGGAGGAGAAGTGCCATGTGCAGGATAGAAACTGTACAGGAGAGCAGACGGATGAGGAGAGTGAAAACAGGAGGCTGGGAAGTGGTGAAGAAAACAGAGTACAGACTCTGCAAAAGAAGAGAAAGAGAGACAGCGAAGAGGGAGGGATTGAGGGACCAAGAGATATAGAGAGAAAGTGGGAAAGAGGAACAGGTGGCTTTGAACAACAGACACTGGAGAAAAATAGAAAAGGGGATGATGGAGAAGAGCAGAGGAGGGGTGCAGCTCCAGATTCAAGTCATGAGAAGAATGCAGAGAAAGTAAAAACATCTATGAGAGAAAGGAACGAGGAGGGAGAAAACCAGACAGGAATGTTTATGAAGTTTAGTGGAGTGATATCAGGAACACATTTTAATGGAGGATCTGCTTGTGACCATGCAGCACCAGGATTAGACCACAGTGAGGAAAGTGGCAGCACAGATGAAAGTGGTAAAATATCTTTTTTTTCTGATTTAAATTACTCAAACTTTTATAGTTTTTATGTGTCATTTCAGTTTTTTTGCATCTTTATTTCCTTCTGTCTCACGTTTGTCTCCGTGTAATAAAGTAAAGTCTACTGGAAGAGGAGGTACGACGTCGCTGCAACCAGAACCAGAGCCGCCACATTCTTGTTCCGCCACCTCTTTTAGAATCAACTGCAAGTGCACTGGATCTCTGTCCCGATCGTTCAGCACACAGGTAGTGAAAGTTAAGATGCAGCTGACAAAAGCAGTAAAATATTCTGGCAGACATAAAACAGTTTTTTGTGAGCATTGGCTAAGCACTCTATCACAATATCAGATGTATATACAGCATGATAAATAATAAGCTCAGAGGAATACTGTGTGTTTGCATATTATATCTAATACAGGAGGTGAGCAAAATGATTGGAGCAGGTTTGAGCAGAATGTTGGGCTGGAAGGCTGATCTGAAGAACCCACAGCTGGAGGTAAATCTTCCTACTGTCAATGAAACGTTTGAGGTTTTTGAACAGGCTATTTAAATTGTAAATGTAGCATCATTAGTTGTTTGTTCTTTTCTGTAGATACATGTTTATTTGAGTGATGACGACTGCCTGCTCGGGATTCCACTAACCAGGTTATTAACTCAGTCACTATCAGTGATTTGTTGCTCAGTATGTATGTTTTCTTTGAGGGGCCATCAAATGTCTTTTAGGAAGCAGAATATAGCCATGTATGCTGTCTGATACATATTAAGCTTTGTTAATACAATGTTGTTGTTTCTCTGTACTACTGTATGAGGCTACTAGCCTCATGTTGTAGCCAGAACCCAAAGTTTTTTTCCAACAGCAAATATATGCTTTAAATTCTACCAAATATCCTGGAATGAATATCTAAACCTCAGAGACACATGCAGGCCTCTTTGTGGGGTTGATCATGTTGTTTCATATTACAGCTTTAATTAATTTGATGAGCATCATTAGTGCAGCTAATGAGTGGCTTCCTCGGGGTCTTTTGTCTCTTTCATTCAGGATGCCTCTGGCTAACCGAAGGTATATTAAAACCACAGGACTGAGGTCCACAGTAGCCTGGGCTATGGCATCACTGGCTCAGATACAGGTACTAATATCAATCAATCAATCATTTTTATTTCAAACAAACAAGCATATTTTTTTATATACTTTCATTGTCATTCATACCTTCAAAGTCCATTTCATTTGTTTGAATATAATATATATATAATATAATAATATATACGTTTATTATTCTAAAAACAATAAGAAAACTACTTTTTTGTAATTTAATTAGAAGGTCTTAATACACAATACAAACCTTCCTTTTGTGGTCTTCTGCCATTCAGAGTTTTAGTTTGTTTTACTAATGCCCCAAAGCAGCAAGGCAGGTTTTGACTCAGCAAATGTGGCCATTCACCAGTCACACTGTAAGCTGTTGACAAACTGTGTGTATTGTATGTTGTCTCCTGTTTCCCAGCCAGGCTCCTGTGTTGTCGACCCAATGTGTGGGGTGGGAACCATCTTAATAGAAGCAGCACAGGAACACAAGGTCAGGACAAAAATCTAGGAAACAATCTAATTTATTTGTCAGTTTAAGAAGTGGTTTTAAAGCATTTTGGATGTAATTAATTTATTAAACTAAGTGTATTAAACCATTGAAGAATGACAAAGGATCTCTGGTCTCAATTAAAATGGGATTTTAAAAATGTGTATAGTAACATTAATGGATTATTTACTCCTTAGTAAACCTGAATTACTACATGGCATGCAGTTTGGAACACCAGCACTGTAATCTGATCTGTCACTCTCACTGGGATCCTCAGAATGCCTTTTTCCTGGGTGTGGATAATGATGAAGGACAGCTGCAAAAGGCCAATAAAAACGTAGTGTTTGCAGAGCTGGGAAACAGGATACACCTGCTGAAAGCGTCATCTACGGGTAGGAAACGTGCACCTTATGATCACTGGAATAATGTGAATTTACGTGGTAGAAGATTTAGAATTAAAGCAGTTATCACACAAAGAAAAAAATAGTTTTGCTATATATGATCACTTTTAAAGAACTGTCAGCTTTAAAAAATTGAGTCAATAATATTGTATTGTGACACGTAATAGAAGGAGGAAATGAGGAAAAACAGAAATTCTTCATTTATCTCGCTTTGGATCCAAACCTACTTGTTTTGGATGGGAGTCAGTGAGTGGGAGGTGAGTGAGAACCCTACTGTCGTGTATTAAATTACCTCTTGGCTTGTCTGCTCTCCTCCTCTGTGCGCAGTGCTGCCTCTGCCCAGCGCCAGTGTAGATGCCGTGGTGTGTGACCTACCGTTTGGCAGGAAGTTTGGCACCAAAACAAACATGGCTGCCAACCTACCAGTCATTGTGACTGAGATGGAGAGGTTTGTACCCCTGTTTGACTGTTTCAGTTGTTTTTTCTTAATTGCTCAGTGAATCAGAAACTCTTGGGTGTCTATGTGGGCTCTGCAGATCCGCAATACAATATAGTATATTTAGATTTTATATTATTTTTAAAGTATAATTTGTAAGCAAATAGCAAAAGAAAACAATTTACAACTTCTATTGCAATAATTTTGCTACAGCTGTAATTAATTTAACACATGTTTTTATGTCTAGAGTCCTCTGTACTGGAGGTACCATGGTTCTCCTTCTGAGTCCTCAGTTATCCTGTCTCCTGAAAAAGCTCCTGGCACATAAAAAAACTGGATCCAACCAGGAAAGAAAGCCTCAGACTGGGATTGAAGACTGTCATTCTCCTCCTTCTCTGTCTTCCACAAAGCTGCAGACTTTCCAAATTCACCAGGGGGTTAAATCCTCATTTACTCAAGAAACAGATCTTCATTCTGAGCTAAAACACAGTGTGCCTACGCCTCTCTCCTCCCTAAAGCATCAGGCAACTCTGAGAGTCAGCTTAGGTGCGATAGATGGACTTATCCATAAATATGTCAAGATAGATGCCTGAATGATGTTGATGGAAATGACATTTCCTTTATTATTATTATGTTTTACATTACAGATAATATGAAGAAATGTGTATATCTGAAACAACTGTGCATTTTATGTCTGTGTGAGCTTCCAGATGCTGATGTTTTGTTTCTTGAAACTGTTGCGTGCAAACTCATTGGGTCCTACTACTGTTACACGGATACAGTACGTGGTTTAATTTTTTTTAAAAGCTCAGGCTAATTTCCTCAAACAGAAGGTTTCAACAGATTTTAACAAACATTGTTAGGAAGAACTTTCTCAGCTTTTACTTAATACATACTTGGTGCTCTTTTGATTATTCATGACACCAGGATGGTGATTGTAAATAAATTGCAGTGTTCATGTTCATAATGTTACCCTCATTTATCATTTTTAACAACCTTTGGAGAAACAATCAAGATCTACCGCACAGAGGAATAAGCTATGTCAGGATCAATTCATTGCTGGTTTAGCTCAGTGTTTATTCTAAGAGAAACATGGCATATTTATAGCTTCATGTTTTGGTGTGATTGAAATAACAGCCACAAAGTTTTCAGTAATGAGACTTTTGTTGTGACCGTAACAGACCCCATAAGTAGAATCACAATGTTGCCATCTGCCGCTGTTTAGCCCTGCTTAGCCCAGTTTTACACCGAGAGGCCAGCCAAGGCCATACAGGGCTTAGTGTTTGTTTTCATTCAATTTCCTCAGAGCTGTAAACGTTTTGCTGCCTGTGCATATTAGAAAACAGGACTCTATCTTAATTGTATAGATCTATAGTGTAAAATGTACAATTCAAAAGAGATTAGTTAAAATTTGTTAAATAAATATAGTATTTTTTGTCACTTGTATGATCACAAACAAATTAACAGTGCAATATATTATTTTTAAGTGTATTATGGTTTTAGACCACATGGATATTGAAGTCAGTCGCAAATATGTTAAGTTGAACAGCTCCATCTACTTGGTCAGACTCCATGGAGAGGGTACGCCATCATGTCGTGTGCGCATGCCCAATGCGCAATGGACGCCATGTTGGAGCAAGAGTGGATCGGGCTGGGATTCTTTGACGCCGTATGTTTTTCTTAAAATATCCCGTCGTCGTACATTGTTGGGGTTCGTTAACCGAGCGCGATCAGCGCCGTAATCGGCATTGGAAATGATGAACTCCAGTGTCGACCTGTCCCGGCGGAATCCGCAGGAGGATTTCGAGCTGATCCAGAGGATAGGAAGCGGCACATACGGAGATGTGTACAAGGTAAAACAGCAGTGAGCGAAGCAGACGCCGAGTTCCATGATATATAGCGGATATAGTGGGTTTGTTGTTTAGTCCAACAATTTGGTTGTATTAGAAGACGAATTATTAACAAAAACCAATCTCCTTTTCTAAATCAGCGCATTTTTCGTGTTGATGTTTAGTGGTGCAGCGTTTAATCTTCTACTCGTGCACCTAACGCTAATTCAATTTTCGGACACATCGCCAAAGCTGGTCCCCCCCCCCTCCCCCGATGCTTCATAACTGTTATTATATGGCCTATCTCCCCGACTGTTTGCTAACATTTTGGTAGTTAAATGTTATAGAAATGCCTTTTAGTAGTTGCAGTGTCCAGGTGCTGGAGAAATCCCACATAAACATAGCTAACGTTAAACCTTCCGTCGGTGCTGGGGCGCATACATCTGATTTTGTCGAACGGAATTAACATTAGCTTTATTATTAACGCATTAATATTGACTTAAGAAAATGCGACGTATATTGTGGCTATCGCGTTAACATTGTGGTCGGTAGCTGGTGTTAACGTTGAGACGTGTCCGATAATGGACGTTTAGCCATTAGCTCCCCGAGAACACGATAGCATCAAGAAGCTAATCAGTCTTTTATTTGTCTGTGGGGCAACATGACAACAGGTTGTGATTTGTTACCTGTACGGGAACAGAAAACTGAAGCAGAGACAACCTACTAACCTCGCTATTTACCGTAATTTTACAAAGCTTCTGGTAAATACAAAGAATGACAGCTGCCTCCATGGAAATCCAGTTTGGCTAAAGGCGCTCAGGGCAGAACAAACCACAACAACAAGCACACCAACACTGTATTGTTGTTATTCACGGTTTAACACCAGTGAGATCCACTCAGAACCATTAAGAGACTGGAATGCTCATTTCCCATATAGTGTGTGTCTGGTTCATGTCGCGTTATCGCTCAAGTGTTTGGCCCCACACTTTTCCAAAGGCCCTGTGCTCTGCGCTGGGAGCAGGCAGCCTGAGATCCGCACGGGAAGACAAGACAACTCTTGTCACAGTAACGTAGAGTATTACCGTGTTTATTAGGGCTCACGGAGAACATTTGCAGTCATTATCATATGCCATGGTTTAGAATAATACAATGTAGAAACAGAGGTGGTGCAACATTTATAGTGTCAAAAACTGTTGCAAGAGAAGAAAAGTCACAATGCGGGATGGTATACATCTACAGCTTCAGACATATGCAAAGTTCCCCTATAATACTATGCAAACCATATAGTATAAAAATACCATGCAGTATCGTTTCAACAGAAGCGTACCACTGAGTATGTAAAAACAAGCTCTTACTCTTCAAAGTATTAAAATGTTGGGTTTTTTCCATTGGAGATTGTTCTGGAGATATCAACCATACCTCGTTGTTCAGCACATCAGCTCTGTATAATATAACAGTCAGGTTATTCAAGTTAAACATCCACACTCGTAGCTGTGTAGCTTTTTGTGTAGCTGTTACTCTGTTGTGGAATTTAATTTCCCTGCCGTGTGAGGGAGAGGCTTTCAGCAGGCTGGAGATTCATTAAACGCTTTAATAGGACTAAATGATGTTTGGTTAACCTCCAGACCTCTTTGTGGTAATTACAAGAATATAGAATATTATAAAGAGCAGAAATGTGAAAGAAAATTATTTTTTTTTAATAAAACTGCCATTAATTCAAAAACTACATCTTAAATGTACTGTTATTCATCATTTCTTCTTTCTTGTTTTATCAGTTTTCCATATTGTATCTCTCTCCCCTGAAGCTAATCTTGTTTGTTTCTAATTTAAGTTCAGTATCTTGCCTTGTTGCAGACACACACAGGTCTGACAGGATCTCTTCACCAGGCCAGCAGCTCACAGCCAACTCAACAGCTAGATGCATCAAAACAGTACACAGATGAATAATGCATGGTCATGTGGCTTTAAAAAGAAGAAAGGCAGTCCTTCCAATGTTAAACGTGAACACAACACATGTATTCACTGATGAGACTGATCTAGATACTATGACATTATCATGTAGCTGATGTTCTAGTTCATAGCAGCAGAGGTTTTGCTGATAGACACTCTGGGGATCAAACCTGAAACCTCTGGATTAAAGGATGTGCTTATAAGCACCGGGTTACTTGTTAAACCTCATTGATGCCTATATTTGGTTCTACTGCTGTGTGAAAATCTGTGGCTTGGATAGGAATGTTCGAGCAGGAAGCAAAGTGTGAACTCTTCTAGCTTGTTTTCGCCTCTGTTTGTAGCCCTGCCTTTTTTTTCCTGTATGAAGAGGAGGATTGGCTGATAGATAAACAGGCTTCCTGGCCACAAGAGCACAGGTTTGGTCCGTCATTGATGGTACCTGCAGGACTGATACAAGCTGCCAGTGCTGTATAGCGGTAGTGTGAAAATAGTCAGCAGTTGTCTGTCTGTATTCTTAGCAGGGAGGAGAATACCTTAGATCATCCAGTAGCACCAAAACTCTCCACTTAAACTCACTCTGACTAATGAAATTCTTCAGTCATTCACAGATGCAGGGTGAGACTGCATTGTCTTTTACAGACACCCTAAGGCATTAGGCTAACAAAAAGACAAACTATCTAGAGCTGTGCAATATATACATTTAGTTTATCTACTAATGTCACTAAAGACACAATGTGTTCCAAGTCATGTTTCTCCCAGGATAATTCCTGAAATACTTGTCGATCTGTAAATAACACAACTAGCTATGTTCTTGTGTGACTTGCTACTCCTTAACACAAAGCGTTAGCTCTGTTTTGATGTTGAATACATCCCAACAGCACCAAGAGGTTTACAGTTTTTAAACTGGCATTACGCTGCTTCCCACTTACGTGGCTAGACATGCCAGTGGCAGGCACCTGTTTCATACACACGTACAATTCCTGAACGTAATGACAGTAAACTACATACAGCATGTTTATGTTTACTGATCTCAATGATATGTGTAATGCTTTAAACAAAAGAAACTACAACACACAGTAGAAAAGGGAAATATCTGACGTTGCTGCGCCCAGCTTCCTATAAAAGGTCCGGCCCCTCTGGATGGTAAAGATACAGTTTGTATTAATTAGTCACTCTTTGTGGGTGGAGTGGGGAAGTGGCTCTTCTTTTGCACTCCCACTTTGACGCAACTTGTTGTAACTTGTGATGTTTAAATAAGGCGACTGAATTGTTTACTCAAGATGACAATGCTTGTGGATCACACTGAGGTAGCAGAGGCAGCAGACGACAGCCTTCGCTGGTGATGGAGATCAGCAAATTGCGGCATGTGTTTTAGAGACATGCGTGTATACATGTGTATTTTGGGGGGAAAGCGGTGCTGCTTCGCGATGACTTTTCACTGCCTTTGAGTCAGTTTACCAGCACAGCCAGGTAAATAGCTCAATGCTGATTATAATATAGAAATACCATAAATAAAAACAACACACATTTAGCTGTATTTGTGGGAGGAATTTACAATTTAAATCCCTTTAAAATGTGCTGAATTTGAATTAAATCCCAGATTTTTAAAGTATCATAATTGATTAGTTTGGGTTTGATTTTAATGCCCCAGCCTTCATAAGCGTAACGCATCAAGTCTTTCATCGTCAGTCTATAATTGAAGCCATATGAAGTGGCTTTTTGTTTATGCATTCACACACTCCTGATGTTTTAAATTTAAGACTGAAGTGGTTAATAAATGTGGTAATGGAAGTGATTTCCACTGGCCAGAGTTCGCTGTGTGTGGCACAGCTGGGCAGCTAACGTCCAGGAATGCAGGATTCCTCATTTCCTTCATGTGTGTGTTTGTGTGTTCATGTCCTATTGTTTCACACTGCTCCTGCAGAGGAAGACGGTAGAGCAGCAAAATGCAACATAACACACACACACACACACACAAAACCAGATGGTTGTATCGTCATATGCACAGATGGATGTAGAGTCACAATTAAAGCTACTGGCTCAGAACCATCCTGTTTTTGTCGCTGTTCCCCCAGTTGTTTGCTCACTGAGGTGGAGATACAGACATCAGCCTCTGTTCACAAGAGCTTCAAAGCAATACAAGGTTTCTAAGATCCTCTTAAGCCTCACATAAGAAACAAAGTTCCCATCATGGCAATTAAGTTGGGTTTAACCAAATACAAGGACTGTACTGTGTAGGAATTTGTCTCTGTGCCATTAGTACAGTGACATATTGATAAGGCTTATTGTTATGCAGTGAATGACACAATGTAGTGACATGGGACAAAACCAGATGTACCAGAAAAAAATGACCTTTGAAGATTTGAAACACAGCCAGCATACACTCAGACAGCATAGTTTTTATGTGAGTGTTACTAAAGAATACAAAGTTGAAAGGCATTAAAGACAGAAGACATTAAGCATGAAATTACCCTTATATTTAAAAAATGTGCACCTTTTTGTGCAGAACTCACGTTTGTTTAATATTTCAGTCTTTTTGGGGCATTAACAGCCTATAATGTGATATATTATATACACATATAGACTCCTCTGTCTCAAAGCATATACATTACCTTGAACCAGGACATAACCAACAATTGAACAATGTTAATAAGTTTAATACGTCTTCACATAACTTGTATTTGCTTATTTTATGAAATTATATATCATTAACAAAATATCTACAGGAAAAAGTTGTTGGCAGATGCCGGCTATAGTCATTGGTATGACTCTTCTCTGCAGGTTGAGTTAACATTAAAGGAATAATGGTGTGACAGGTGAAGTAGTCTATAATAGTATTTCCACAAGCTCACATATTTACTTCTGTGTGTTCTTTTGGCATTGGAAAACCTCAGCTGAGCAGTTTGAACTGTACCACTGTCATCAGGCGGTATTCATGGATCTTAACAAATAATTCCTCCGTTAAGCTGGTATTAATAAGGACCTCTGAAAACAAAGGTACAGTCACAGACTCCGTGTTGCATAGGGCAGTAGTGGCCTAAAGGTTTGGCAGCTTCTTTGGACTGTTGCAGGTGCAGTCCCTGTATCAGCAGCATATATATCTAGAAGGGACAACTGAAAAAGCAGTTCTTTCCCCTTTCATGATCAGTACCACGGTGGCCCCCTTGAAAAAGGCCCATAACCTGAACTGTTCCAGTGGTTAAGGTTAACAAGCATAAAGCAATATCTTAGTACACTTCATCTGAATAGCTTTGAGGCTTTCCGAGAGTTGTGATCATGGATGTGGCTTGATTAGCTGTACAGATCTGTATTTCTGGCATCAAGTTCAGGTTGATAAACTATTACTACCAACTGTGTGGTGTTTGAGCAGTTTATTCTCAAGGTGAAGTTCCCTCTCAATTCGTAGCCTCTAAAATATTGTATATATATACGAAAACGCACATAAATATTTGGTGATGGGGGTATGTCTGCTGGCACCCAAACAAATTGCTTCATCATGCAATGATGGTAGTATTGCTGTCTGCAAAAGTAATGTCATTTTAAGTAAAAATTGCCTCATTACTAAGTAAATAGGAAGGAATTACACCGTTAAGTGCTGCTTGATGCACAGAGCTTGATCGTGCCTTTGCCAGGGAACAAATCTACTGCTGAACGTGTTCAGTAAATCTTGCCACCAAGTGTCGGAACCTATTTTCAGATTGTGAGCTAATGTGATGGACTTGGGTCTCAAACCGGAATTGAGCTAAATCATTTCAATACCAGCTGAAGGAAACAATTATCAAAAGTGGCAGGATTGTTAATGCATGTTTTCTGGGCTGTTATTGCTTTTTTATTATTTATGTTGACAGAACGTACATACTTTTATGGATTTTTCTTCTCCTTCTACTTCTCCTCCTCCTTCTCCTGCTGAAGATTAGGGTAGGGTGATTATTTCAGATAAATCCACAGATGGTACACAGTAGTTGAGTAATTTTGTGCTTCTGCAATTTGTTTCACTAGTTACAGTGATGCTCCACTTTATTGATTTCTTACCTCCCAAGTGGAGTTGTATTGGAAACAAAGTCATTATATTCCTCTCAAGCCCATCACTTGCTTTGAGAAAGAAGGATTTCAATACTAAATGCTGTTTTCAGTCACTCCTCTGGGTGGATGAATTTGCAGTGAATGTAAGAAGGCTTCGAGTACTTCAAACAGAAGATACTTTGCTTAATTGCAGTGGTGCTGAGAGGTTCTGGAAGAGTCTGGTATGTGTTGTGTTGTCATTTATATGTCTTTTGTTTGAGTGATCTTAATTAATTCAAACATTAACACATAGGCGTGCATGGAGCTTTTTCACTTCACTTGTTTCTCTCTTGTCTGTGGTTGTGGTTCAGATTGAGCTGCCTTCACCATCTTTGTGTCAAAACATACTAAAGAATCCTGCCGTTGTAAACTAATCTCATGTTTTTTTTGCTTACAAGCTGTGTAAGACCACGCATGCAGGAATCCCAGGCATTGTGCTCATTGGGTGGTGAATGAAAGTCAAAGCCGTTTGCAGAGATATATGAGATAATGTTTTTGCCTTAGCTTGGTCTCAGTGTATTTTTATGTTTTACAATGTTTTTTGAACATTGTTCGTAAGCTTCAGCAACAAAAGAAGACTTAGCCTTTCATCTGAAGTTTTTGATACGTGACACTACGTAACGTTATTGAGTGGAATTCAAACACAAGGCCTTTCCTTGTTCAGTAATAAGAAGCTTTTCATGGGTCAGTGCAGTGGTTATCTCAAAGGTCAGAGAAGAATGGTTGTGAATGGAAGGCCACCTGTTTAAACCCTTTACTCTCCTGGAATGATCTTGTCTGAGGAAGTGAATAACCAACTGATGTTGTAGTTATTGCCCTGGGCTAGGCCTTTACCACCCAAGTACTGTAGTGGAGCTCTTCAGTGGCTTTGAATGTTATCGTATTGTTCCTGACTTAAATGACTGATGTCAAATATTTATTGACCTCATAAGTTAACATACTGCATAATCCAAAGTAAGTCATAAAATTGAATCATGATCCTACAATCTGATGTGACACATCTTGCCTACCCCAGCCTTACCTCTAGCCTTGTGTCATAAGACTACTGTCACACTAGATTAAGTGTAAATGGTACAAGCATGTTTATCCAGATATTGCAAATCAGCATTAATTCAAATATACAAAAAGGAGAATTAAAGCTCAGAGCAAAAGCATGTGGTTCCTTTTTCTTTTCTTACAGTAGTTGTAGGATTAAAGCTCAAACTGAGTGGGATGCTTAACGTGGTGAGCTGCTATGTCTTAGGTTGTTTGTTTTTCATGGCCAGAGAGAGGAGAGTGAAATGCCACACCGATCCTCCGCTGTGCTGGCCATATGCTGAGTCTGTTAAACACACATACACACACTTTCTGCCTAAAAGTGGTGTTAATGGTGGATATGAGCTCAGTTTCTCCATTACTGTGTAGTAAAGGTTCACATCAAGCAGTTGCTGGTCTGGAAATACAGTACAGATGGAAACATCTCTCTTATCCAAGAGTGCCTCCTTAGCTTTGAGTTAGGCCTTTAATGGTTCTAAAACCACACAATGTTGTATTGTGTGTCCATCAGATGATGATGTCAATGCTGTAAGTTTAATTAGCTGAAGATGTATAATAATCATGAGATGGCTCGAGACACCCTGTCCATCCACCCCTCCTACACAGGAGCAAGACCCTCTGACTGTATTATACACAAAACATGGGGCTAATGCAGTCACCCTCCATGTTGTTAGGTACCTGAAGCTGGCATGATGTGTTTCTGCACACCAACACTTAAACCCTCTCATAAATTTCACTTTGGCTTCAGTATTGCAAAACAATGTCTTACAGAGGTTTTGCAATAATTTTTGTATTGGCACATGTATCAACGTTTTTTGAAGTGTACCCTGCCATGTTCTCATGGCTCATTGTCTTGTCACCTTCATAATTTTTTCTCAAAACACCACGCACCCAGTCATCTTTGTCTCAGCATGTAACAATCAGGCACCAGCATGTGTTATGTAGGGGTGATGCCTTTAGTCATTACATTTTAGCTGTTAGGTTTTGAGTTCACCCAGAATAAAACAAAATGAGACATAAAGATCAGTTTGAGTATGAAATTTTGTGATTAGCCCAGTTAAGCAACTCTGGAACTTTTGCTAGTTCCAGAGGTTAACTCAGGCACATTAAACATTGTTATACTATATTATTATTATATTTGTGCTTGATACTTTTGCCTGTCCAGACATTAATTTGCAGAGATCAGGCTGTTTCTCAAGGACACTTCAGTCGGTCAGTCACTCTCAACAGCCAGCCAGTGAAGTCAAGTCAGGCTGTGTGTTGTTGCCGCTAACAGTGGCAGTGAGTGCCATGAGTCATCTCTGGTCTGTCTGCAGACTAAAGACACTCTGTCTCTTCTCTCCACTCTGCTTCTCTTCTCCTTTTCTCTTTGCATTGCTTTGTCTCTCCTCCCTCCCACCAGAGCTTTGTTTTGGTGTGGACAGGCCCCTGTCATTCCTATATTCACTTGAGTGTCTCTCTTGCACTGAGGGAACAGTCCTTATCTTCAAAATAATCTTATCTTATAACATCTTCAAGAAAAAATGTGTGTGAAACTACAGATTAATATGAGCCATTTTTGTGTGCTTGTCCTTGAGTCGAGTTGTTTTGCTTTGCCTCCTTGTTGCGGTTGTGTTTCTGCATAGGAAAGTAACGCAGTGTCTTGTTGGTGAAGTTTCTGTTTGTTCAAATTTGTTCTTCCCTTCCTTTAGCTGTGGAGGCATTCACTGCTCATGCTGATTGTGCAGCTCAGTCATCACTGCATACAAAACAGACAAGTAGAAAACTGGATCTATTTCAAAAGTGTATTTTTTTTATACTGTAGGAGACACTTGTATAAGTAATTAAAAAGCAAGTAGTTTAGTCTTAATACTTTCCATCACTTTTCCTGATTTGAAAATATTAAAATGGAAATGAATCTAATGGCAGAGGGATTGATGGATGCTAGGTGAGGCTGTAACGTAGACGTAGAGAGTAGATGGGGTGTTTCTGTCGGTCTCTCTAAGTAGTGAAACTGTACTATTAGAAGATACAGCAACAGCATTTATTAGAGACTTAACGCATTATTTCCAGGCTGTTTGTATTGTTCAGCTCTTGTTTTGTCTCTCATGATAAAAGTCTTTATCCATTAACTTAAAGTGCTCCATATCACTCACTTACACATGCACAATCTCTCTCTTCTTCTCTCACACATACATGTTCAGTGTCACACACGGTCATACTTGCACATTCTTGGCCCGTCTCCTCTGAAAGACAATGTTTTATTCATGTCTATTTCTTATAGAATTCCTCTCCCAGCCCCACTAGCGCTGCTAAATGTAAACACAACACGCTATTTATAGAAAATCACCCTCAGTGTGCTGCATTAAAACAAAAGTCAGCTTTTGAGGAACACAGGAAAAGCTGTTCTGATGTCCCGTTCATGTCTATACATTCCTCTTTTACCCCGCCTTTTTTGAGTTTGTGTTCTAACATGTTGTGAATAAGATATGAATGTATTTTTGCTGTTGCAGAGTTCTTAAACTGGCTGCAAACAGTGGATAATTGGTGTTATTTCATAAATATGGACATTAACACTTAAATTCTATGAGAGGTTCATCTATCCTGATATGTCTCTAAAGTATAAATTACAACTTTTCCCTTCATACCTTTTTGAGTTTGGTTAAGAGATCCATAATTTGATCACTGTAACCTGGAAAGAAATTCTGAGAACCCCTCACTTCCCCCCCACTTAACATCACATAAAATCGGTGCTCTACCCTGAAGCTGAATGAACAAAATTGCCAGACATCAGCTTTTCAACAGTTTCCAAGCCTCCACGGACTCACTTTTTCGTCTCCCTTCTTTAGGCTCGTAATGTAAACACAGGAGAGCTGGCTGCTATCAAAGTCATCAAACTGGAACCGGGTGAGTTATCTCATCTTTCAGTCTTGTTTTCTTTCTCTCAATTGCTTTGCCAGCCTTTATTCCTCTTTTTCTGCCTGCTGTCATCCTACCATCTTTTTCCTTACATTTGTTTCCCCACATCAGACTCTTACACAAATCTCTTTTCTACACACTGCAGATGCTTCTGTTACTGTCTTTAAACTCCTATTTTCCACCTTTCCTTCCCTTCTGCTGGTTTCCATCTTCCGCTCCACCACTAAACAAAGGAAAACATAAAAACAAAAACTTTAAAAGTTACAGGAAGTGTGGAAATGAATCATCACACTGTCGCTAAATAACAAAGGTCTTCATGTGTGCATATAAAGAAAGAAAAATATGTTGAAACCCACTCTGTTGCTTTCCATTATTTTGCATTGGGTTCGATTCAGCCAAAAACAAATCCATGAACTTCTACTCTGTTATTTAGCTCTCTTAATAATAACTATATCTATGTCAAGCATTGATACTGTATACTAACTAATAATAACGTGTGTCTTTACATATGTTTTGACTTCAGGTGAGGACTTTGCTGTTGTCCAGCAAGAGATTATTATGATGAAGGACTGTAAACACTCTAACATCGTTGCCTATTTTGGTAGTTATCTCCGGTAAGTGTGTGTCGGATGTCTATCATTTAGTTATGGCTGTTATTAAAAGGCATGTTGTTTAAATTTGACTGTGGTCTGTACAAACCTCACTTCTAGAAAAGTTGGGAAGTTTCATAAATTGTCAATGAAACTGAGAAATTTGTTTTTGAAAAATACATACTCGTGATGGTCCTGGGGTGCATTAGTGCACGCAGCATGATTTACTGGCTCTTTTGTGAAGGCACCACTAATGCACAGTAGATACAGATTTTGGAGAGACATATGCTGAATTCAATATGAAGCCTTTTCAAGGAAGACGAAGCCAATCAACGTTCTACACTTCTTACAACAATATGGCTCTGTCGTAAACATGTCCAGGTGCTAAACTAATCTGCCTGCAGTCCAGACCTGTTACCCATTAAAAACATTTGTCACATCATCAAGTGAAAAATATGACAAAGGAGGCCCCTGCACTGAGGCAGCTAAAGTTTTATATTGAGTGTGTGGGATTTTGGTTGTGTGCATGAGTGAAGTGTATTGACGAAGGGTCCTATGTGTGCAGGAGAGATAAGCTATGGATCAGTATGGAGTACTGTGGAGGAGGTTCTCTGCAGGACATCTACCACGGCAAGAATATGCACCTAAATACACAGACAAACACACACACACACACACAATTAAATAATTGTGGTGTTTTTTTTGTATTGTTTTCTCACATTCATTATCATCATCTCTCCTTTCTCTGTCTCTCTCTTATTTGTTTTTCTCCTCCAGTAACTGGGCCTTTGTCAGAGTCACAAATAGCCTACATGTCACGGGAGACCCTACAGGTAGTGTATTCATTATATTTAGTCGATTTTATGTATATGTTTGAGTAGGAAAGAGGAAAACCCAGTTGTTTAACACTTTAACATTCATGTGTTAAGTAACTGTTGCTTGCTTCTGTACATTAGTGATGTCAGGAAACTATGTTGAGCTATAAAGGAAGTTTGATGTTTTACAGTCCAAAGATCAAATGGTCCCTTTATGTATGCGTTTTAAATTCCATTCTAATTCAAACATAAAAGTAAACAAATATTAAGACAGACATGGAATTGGTCCCAAAAGCACCACAGCCATATACAATAACAGATAAAACTCTGTGAAGCCACTGGAGCCAGTTATCTGTCAGAGACACAGATAATGCTGCTGACTGTAACTGTAAGCTGAGCCAATGTCTCAAACGCTTGATTTTTATTCAACAGATGGTTCTAATTACAAATATGTCAACATTTCCTTTTACAGATATTTTAAAAGTCGGTTCTATTCTGTTTTTCTAGTGAGCACTTATTTTGATCATAACAGTTTTTTTTCTGCAATTTTAAGCCAATAAAACCAAACTGCTGTGTAATTTTTATTTTTTTAGGGTTTATACTACTTGCACAATAAAGGCAAAATGCACAGAGACATCAAGGTGAGTGAAAAGTTTATGTATATGATTACCAAACCCTTAGGGTTAGGGTTATCATCTATGCTATAGCTGTGGACAACAAAGCTCAAGTAATAACCATTTTACATACGAAGTGTGAAAATTGTCACAAAGAAATTTTACTGCAACTTTAATTCTGACCTTTTAAAAATGTGACCTGAATTCATTAACCTAGACAATCAGCATATACTGTATATTTTGTGATAGTTGAGTTACATTTTTTAAAATAAATTATTTCGGAGACACAACGGATGGAATTTGTGATGAGTAAGTTGATCAGTGACGGACCACTTTGCAGCAAACTCGCACTGCTGAATCTTCTGAAGTTAATTTGAATTGATCTGAAGTGAGATTTCTTGGGTTGGATCCTGATATGTGGTGTGTTTATCTGTGACAGGGAGCCAACATCCTCCTGACAGACAACGGCTATGTTAAATTAGGTGAGAGGAACACAGAAAGCCTGTGCAATTACCTTCCGCTTCAAAACACTGAATCTGAATAGCCTCATTCACTGACTTGGTGTCTTTCCCTCTCTCCTGTTTCCTTTTATATAATATCCTAATCTTTACCTCTGTCATTTTTGTTTACTTTTTCACTCCTTCAATCTTTTATCTACTGTCAATCCTTTCACACCTTCCCCTCATTCTCATCCCATTACTTCTTTTTTCCTCTCCCTTCTTTTTCTTTCAATAGCTGACTTTGGGGTTTCAGCCCAGATCACATTAACTCTAGCCAAGAGGAAGTCATTCATTGGAACTCCTTATTGGTGAGTTGTGCTTGTTTGTTTTTTTCTGGCCGCTCTCGTGTATCAGGTAGTTTAAATACATAAAATCCAGCTCCAGACTTTTCAGAAATTGTGGGAAACCCTCCTGATACATTCTTCTTTTAATTAATTTAACCAATTTAGCTCTGTAGAAATTAGAACCTACTTTACTCTCATTGTTGAATTCATTTTTTTTTTGCTTATTTTCTCTCCCTCTCCTCCACAGGATGGCTCCAGAAGTAGCAGCCGTGGAGCGGAAAGGAGGTTACAACCAGCTGTGTGATATCTGGGCTGTGGGAATTACTGCAATAGAGCTGGCTGAACTACAGCCACCCATGTTTGACCTCCACCCTATGAGGTAGAGAACCGGGTGTGCAGGTGTCATGTGTTTAATGCTTGGCTGGGCTGTTATGTTATAGAACGTTATTAGTTCCACATGCTTTTCCAGTGAGAGATTATGCACTTGTTTTTGTTGGTTCATTTTTGAATGGTTTTGGTTGGTTGCTGAACCTTGAGGATATTCTATACGATATAAAACATTTCTAACAGTTGTGTAAAGGACATTGCCACTATAATTGCCTGATGTGTAAGAGGCTGTTACACCATTACTCTGCATTACACCACGGTAGAGACTTGAGGTTTAATCCTTATTTTTCTCTTTCCTCACAGAGCTCTGTTCTTAATGACTAAGAGTAATTTTCAGCCTCCAAAGTTGAAAGATAAACTCAAGTGGTAAGAGACAATCAGATACATTCAGTGCACAGGCAAAACGTCACAGTCGAGATTACCTAGTTCCAAAACAGAATGAATGAATGTCTCGGTTGTTATAAGGCTGAAAGGTTAACCCTTTTTCTCTCTTTGTCTTTCCTCTCTCTGCCAACAAACAGGACGAGTAATTTCCACCATTTTGTCAAACTAGCTCTGACCAAGAACCCAAAGAAAAGACCCACAGCTGAGAAACTGCTGCAAGTGAGCAACAAAACAACATATTTACACCTTAACATAATCAGAGAGGATGTAGGGTTGCTCAAATCTGGTATAGTTATTATGGATACACACTGCATATTATGTCATTTCAACAAAAAGTTCATTAAGTAACTGCTATAGCAACGTATTAGATATAAAATATAACCAATATATATATATATATATATCCTACTGACTCTCACTGTGTCAGTCCTCAAGTATTGGTAATGACTGGGTGGTCACTAGTCCTTTTAATACTCCGCTCTTGTCTGTCTTCCAGCACCCCTTTGTGTCTCAGCCCCTCAGCAGGACGCTGGCAATCGAGCTGCTGGATAAAGCTAACAACCCCGACCACAGCACCTACAACGACTTCGATGACGACGACCCTGAACCCGAGGTAACCTTTGATCTTCTCAGGCTTTGCTTTAAAAAAACAAGTTTGATCTACAGACAGACCAGCAGAGACAAATTTATGTTTTATTTAATCTTGCTTCTTTTCCCTCCCTCCAACGTCCTTGGTGCCCTCATTTATTCGTCTTTCGTTAAATTCCTTTGCTTTCACCACTTCTCTCCTCAACCTCAGTCCCTCATTTAATTTGCAGATGTGACTCATCTTTCTGCTATTTGTCCCTTCTGCTTCTCCTGCTTTCCTCTTACTCCTCTTTTAGTTTGCTCTGTCCTCTTCTCTTACTTTTTTTCCCTGTTTGTTTCTAATTTTGCTCTTCTTGATTTTGTCTCTTTCCTGCTGCTGCTCCTCTTCTTCTTTCCTCTTCCTCCTTATAGAACAGCTGCTTTCTCCTTACCTTGTTCTTCTCCTTCTTTCTCCCTTCCTCCCACCCCCCATTTTTCTCTCCACCCTATTCTTTACCTCCTCCTCAGTTTAAGTACAGGGGTCATTTCCTACCCATAAGCCCTGGTGCTCGACGTGCACCCCGTTTTGCGGCTCGTAGGAAGGTACCAGTGTGGGCTGCGGTGTCTGCAGTGATTTCAGTCTAACACAAACCAAACTGTCAGTTGTTTTTTCACTCAGAGGAAAACCACAGAACAGGATGAATAGAAAGTGGATTTCTATTCAATTCAGTGTCTACTGGAGTTGTCATGGAATTGACGTTGGCATGTGAGGTTCAGGCCGCTGATTGATTGCCACGGCAGTTACGTAATTAGTTCAACATGCAAGTGAGCGCTTGAACTTAATAGTCGTGCTTTTCTGTTGACATGCACATTAGCTGGTGTGTTTGTACAACCTTACATTTACAAATTTATGAGTATACCGTCACAATTATAGTTTCTTCCTTTAACAATTATAAAATCTTGTTAGTTAGAGCTTCATCGACTAGTTTGTTAATGAACTGGCAGAAGTGACATTTCTTTAATGGTTAAAAATCATGGTACTGATAGAAAGTCAGAAGTTTAGAGTTTACTTTAAAATAATAATATTCCCTTAACACATAAATATAGAAATTATAGTGTTAGCCAAAATTTTATTGTCCTGTAAACAACTAAACAAAACTAGATAACGAGGAACAAACCGTGATTTTAGTGTGACTATAACATGTTGTTAGTTTATTTTGCTTATCAATACAACTTTATCAGTTAGACGCTGTCCATACATATACAGAAACATTGCTAACTTCCATGCCAACATTGTCAGCAATATTAGCTGTATTAAAACACATCTAAAAGCATCATAAGTAAATTACTCAGATCAATTCATTCTAGTTCTGTGTCAGTGCGTGGATGATAAAGAAATGTTTATGTTCATAAAGATAGCTTCCGATGTGACATTATTATACCCCTTATAAAAATGCATCTAAACCAAATTTAGATAACGATTCATCTATGAACAAACTGTAGTGACATTGTGGCTTTTTTTATGCGTATTAGTCAGGTCAAGCTCAATTTCTTAGACCTTGAAGTTCAGCAAAATGTTGAAAATGAATTATGTTGCAGGGTCACAATTAGTCCAAGCTGAAATAATTTTACTCAGCTCTGCTTAAAATATCAAAACCTTGTCTTGTCATTTGGTGGCTTGGAAACTGAAGTTACAGGATTTGTTTTTAACAAGATAGGAAGTATTGAAATATGTCAGTTAAGGAAGTCATCTTCGCCTGTGTATTCCATTAGAGCTACTAACCATGAATTGTGTGTTATGAGATGACGAATCAAATGGCGGGTGTGAGCTACAGATATGTCTTTGATGATTGCATTTTTGTGTAGTCTTTTGTTTGTGATTTTCCAGTAGCTCTAAGCAACATCCAAGCATGGTTTGAAGTTGCTGTGTTAATGTCTTATTATTGAATATTAAAAGCCATTGTAGTGAAATTTGAAATTTTATTTAAAAGGCAACACCACACTGCAGTTTACTGTGGTTTCATTTGTTTAAACTGTTTTTACTGTATAAATACTGTATAAAGACAATGGGCATGAAACAATATTAAACTGTTATCCTCCAAGAAACCAACAACTAATATTATTTAGAGTAACTGATTCACTGTCTTTTATTAGACAAGACATTAGAATGGCCTGCGTTAAGGTTAAGGTTAAGGTTACTGGGTGATGCTAGTGTCAGGGCAGGATAGTGCATCATTATGTAATATACATATTAGCTTACAGTAGCATGTGAGGACACCCTGGGTATAAAGCGTTAATGTTGTTGCCAGGGAAGGTTTGTGTTTTCTGTCGACTTGCTATGTTTTGGTTGTCTGGTTGCAGAGTGAGGCTGCTTCTTTTGCTGTGTCATCAAATCCCACCCACAGGAAATAGCAGGGGGATTGTGCTTTTTTATAGCCTATTGTAATTTTCTCGAGTACCTTATAAACTACTACACTGTGTATATGCTTCAAACTGCTATTTTACTGTGATTTTTTTTTCTCCGTCCCGATAGTCTCCGGTTTCTGTTCCTCATCGTATTCGTTCCACCAGCAGAAGCACTAGGGAAGGAAAGACACTGTCAGAGATTAACTGTGAGTTTATACATAAGGACAACATACACAAATACATTTCTTTACATTATCCCACAATCTCATCTTGCTTTTGTTTTTTTGTCGTCATTTCTCTTTCTCAGTTGGCCAGGTGAAGTTTGATCCTCCATTGAGAAAGGAAACAGAACCCCATCATGAACCGGTGAGTTATTAACTGTGGCATATGTCTGACTGAGAGTGAGATTATGTTTGTGTAGTTGTCGCTTCACCAGTACAGCCAAGTTTGAGATTGCAGACACAAGTCTTTGGGCTCTCCGTTAGGGACTGGGGTAAGATTTTATACCCAGAATGGGTACAGGGTAGAAGCTTGGCTCTCCTTTACAGTGAAATACTCCAGGTTGTTCAGGCATCTTACCAGGGTTCCTCCTGAAGGCCTCCTGAATTATGGGCATGTCATAATAGGAAGACAACCTGGTACAAACCCAGAGCATTCTAGAGGGATGCAGCCCAGGGCTGGAATGTCACTATTTTAGCGGTGGAAGATGTGACTAGACTGACCAGTGTGCTGGTCAGGCTGCTGCCGCCATGACGTAGACCTGAATAAGCAGCACAAGGTGGATGCACCATTGCATTTGGGTGAAGCAATAAAGTCTCCCTTTCTACACAGACACAATAGAGCTGTGAACGGCCTTGCTTTTTTGTGGAATTGGTAAATTTGTATAGGTATGCTGGATTCTGGAAGGAAGAAAATGTATAATTAGTATGAGTCAAGAAAAATGTGTTTGGGTTGAGCCATAGTTGCCAATTAAGTTTATTATCTGTAAGTTAAAGCTTAATCTGCTGTAGCCAATATATTTTTGAGTAGTTGATAAAGGTGGTTGCTAGTGGTCAAATGGGATGGTGCAGTGTCCGTGCACAAGCACAGCATCTTGTTTAAGTCTGTTCCCTCACATTTACTCAGCGGTTTCTTTGCACTTGCACCTTTCTCAAGCTCTACAAAATCTCTCCATTTATAATATTATTCTATATTGTTTTATAGCATAGTATAGGTGACATTTTAAGCATTGTGGACAGAACTGCTTTCACCAAAATGACTAGCAGCATCATTGCATTCAATCTTTGCACAAAGTAGACACTGGCAAGCACAGATGGAGCAAATGTCAGTGGCTAAAGTAAAGTTCACCGTGACTTTTGTGTATAATACTGAACAAAACACATCCGTTGTCATAATTTAAGGAAATACTACCAAGAGGTTACTAATTGTCTGATTTGTTCACTGAAGGAGGCAACACAGGTATTGTCATCCGTTGTCATACAGCATGTGTTCTGTTTATTATTATTATGTCTCTCCTCCTCAGTCTTGATGATTATTTTTTAAATCCTGGATCCATCCCCCTCTCTCTCTCTCAGTCAGTACCTGCATTTATCTTCCGACCTCTTCAGATATTTTCCAGTACCTCCTTTTTTTCTGTCTGACTGATTCTTGGACTACAGAGACCAGTTTTGCCTTATTCCATTTTTCTTCCATCATCTTATCTCTTGCAACCACGTCTCCATTCCTCCACCCGTTCACTCCATCAGTCCAGGTTAATGTATTAACTGAGGTCTCTCTCGCTCTGTCTTGCTGACCAGTGTGAATCTGAGCCCTATCTGGACTGTGTTGAGGAGCTCTACTATACAGCGAGATCTAATCTGGTAGTACTCTTTCTATCTGTCTCTTGGTCTTTCAGCTTCTCTGTCTGTTTACATACATCAGCCGTTTTAGATTTTATTTTCAATCTGTCTCTATTTCTCTAACCACATGCCTTCTTTTTAATACCTCTGTCCCATTGACTTTATCTTTTCTTTCACTGTTACTGTCAGTGTCCTTTTTGCGCTCTTACCCATGGTATCTTTTTTTTTTCTCATTTTCAAGTGTGCTGATTGCTTTGGTTGCTTGATGTCCGTTGTGTACTTTTGTTCATTTTCATATATTTGTTCCATCTTTTCTGGTCCATCCATCTGTTACTGTTGTTTTATGTTTTTTTTGAGCATTGATTATTGCCTCTCTAACTAGTGTTGTAGTTGTTGTGGTGATAAGAGTTTGTAGTGACATTGTTTTCACATATACATAAATGTACATATTAAAAAATATATTTCAGGCAATCAGATCATATTATTTATCTTTGATTTTGTGTTATGTGTTAAAATCCAATTCAGTTAGAGATACAAACCTAAAGGATGGTAGTGATGCAGTGCCGTTCAAGGAAATTTTCAAACGTACACATTTATCCTTTAACATTTGCTGTATTATATGTGATGTCTGATGTACCATATTTCTCTCGACAGAATGTGTCTCTCTCTCGTACCCTACTGCTTATATATTCTCTAATCTCTTCACCCTGTAGTTGGCCAGAGCAATGTGTGTGTTTGTATAATGCTTATTTTTTTATCTGTTCTTTGCAATATATGTACAGTATTTCTGTCCATGTGCTTGTTGCATTATGTCAGTATCTTTAAAAATGTTTTTGTGACACAATGCTGCATTCACATTGTGGCTTTACGGATTAGATGTGAAACCAAGCCTTCGTTTCGCTCGGGGAATGATGCTAAATAGTCGTCTCTGCTTGTTGCCAGTCTTAATTCATTTCCACCTGCTTTTCAAAGATTCAACAGATTAAACAAACTTTTTGATTTAAACGTATGGTAACATGTTTGAGTAGAGAAACAACACTATGCAACTTTTGGGAATCAAGGCAGTCTCAGTATGTGATTCAAAATAATTTCACTCACCTCCACCCAGCCGTCACTCTCCCTGTCCCACTACACTCTGCCACATTCTGCTATGCTGTGCACGACCATCCAGTTATGTCTGATGTAATTACAATCAATACAAAGGTACAAAACTTGACAGTCATGCAGAAATAATTTACCTTCTCTGATTAGTCAGGAGGGCGAGTCTCACTCAGAAAATATACAAGGGAAAATCTGTAGTGTATTTCAATAAAAATGCAGTTTGAATATTTAATTGCTTTAGTTGAGTAATTGTTGAAAAGATCGGATGCCAACCCAGGAGTCAGAACACCCCTATTTTTCCCAAACTACTCAGTAAATCAGGGGGTTCCATTATAGCATAGCAGCCTTAACAGGCTGTCAAATTGGATTTCTCAACACGCCGAAGTACAAAAGCGAGATCCTTCATATCTGAGCACTGAAGTTTGGAGGGCCTTTAAAACCAAAAGAACAAGTCTGTTTATCCAGAAAGAACTATTGACTAAGTAGGCTGTATTAGTTTATGGTATTCTAGGGTCCTCTTAGACTTTAGAGTAGCTTAATTAGTGGGTTTGCTACAGCTGATTGTTTCAGCTGCCATTTCTTCTGTTCTATACTGTATACTTTCACTTCTGTGGCCCCTAAGACAAAATATTTTTGCTTGAGTTGGCCACAGTTATGTCTACAAAGAACCCTAACTTGTAGTAACATGTCATAAGTGGACTTAATGTTTGGGCCTCATCGGAAACCAGTGGTTTCAAACCAACTGTGTTATTCAAACTAAGCAGTTATTGAATAATCTGAGCAGGTATCTTGTCAACCAGCTCTTCTGTTATGATTAATTAAGCCACAAAGTGAACTCGGCCAGAGTCATTACACATACTCACTGTGTACAGTAATATACAGTCTGTGGTTATGAATTATACTGAGTATGAACTTTCTGCTTTCAGTTGTAGTGACTATTTGTTTATATGACTGAGGCACATGGCAGAGAGCTTCAGTTGTGTTGGTGCCCCTGGAGAAATAAAATACGTAGCATCATTTTAATGAAATAATATGTCACAGTAGTAATAGTCTTTTGTCTGTCTTGTAGGACTTGCAGTTTGAGTACGGGCATGATTCTCCAAGTCTGCTGGGAGAAAAAAAGTGAGTTCCACCTTCACATATTCTACTTTCCTCCCTCTCATTGTGCCTACCTCTTTCTCTTTTCTCATCTCTCTGTGGTTTGAATTTTCCCCCATTCTTTTTTTTACAGTTGCAGATTTCCTAGTTTTGCATTAACTGCTTAGACTGTTGAAAGTTGTGGACAAACAGGGAGAGCCAGAATGTGAGATAGGGAGAGATTTCATGCTCTAGGTTTGATGAAACATTATTATTTGCACTATGTGGTGTTGTGTGTTTGTGAGCTTTCAGCATACATCTGTGCTTTTGCACACGTCCATAGTTCGGAAACAATGAGGAAGATTTCTTTCATCTGTCTTTGTAATCTCTCATTCATACTTTTCACTTGTTTGACAAACAGGAGTCTTCTGAAATCTGTGGAGGAGGAGCTACAACAGAGGTGAGTCAGACTTTTGCATCCTGATTGACCCAGGGTGTCTTGATTTGCTGGTCTTCTAACAATGCCCACCCATAAGTCAATAATTGTTAACGGCAGGACTAATTGGGCCAATCACATGCAACTAACACTGTTGTAATGAGTTCAGGCTGTTAGGGTTCTTGGCTCTCTGCTTTTGGACTCTTCTGGGTTTTATTTTCCCTCTGCCGCTTGCTTCACGCTTTGATGTCGTTTAGGAAACGGCTGTGCTTTATAGGAGCTTCCTGCAGAGCATGGCTTAGACACACACATACTCCCACTCTCATGTGTGCATTCAAACACATGCTTGTGTATACAGTTACACACCTAAAGCTGCAGTAGGGGTCTTCAGCAATTACACTGGCAACTCTTCGAAGAAATCTTTTTTATTTATTGGCCCCAAAAATAAAAATGATCATGGTATTTGTGCTTTGCTATTTTTTATAAGACAACAAATGTGATTCGCTGAAATCTTTGGTCTGCATATTAACAGAGATTAGGAACAGCTTTCATATGAGAGCAAAGTTATTTTATAGGCATTTTAATTTAGTCTTTAGGGGATTAATCTAATACTTAAATATAAAAACATTTGTTTGGGTCAGTGTTTTAATTGTGTGATGAAAGTACTGCTAAATTAGAAGATATTGAATGTCCAGAACAGGCAGACAGTGATTTAGAGATGATAAATGCAGGTCTTGGTTTGTTCGATGTATTAAGTACCATTCAGCGTGCAGCACAGAATGTAATAGAGACTTTAAACCACTTTTCCAAAACTTTTTTTATGGCTGTGTCAGAGAGGTCACGTTCACACGTCAGTCTTATGAAAAAGAATGAGTTGAAAGTAATTGCATATTAATAAAGCTCATGGCTTTTTAGTTTCCTATTTTGTCATAGAAGATCTGCACATTTTGCTGTAAATCCAATTTTAAAAACAAGAAAGGATTAGACTTAAATATGGACAGTATACTTTTTGTGAAAGAAATTATATTATATAAGTGAAATATATTCACTTATCAATTTTTATCTTATCTAATCTTAGAAATTGTTTAACATAAAAGGCAGCTGTTTCCAAGATAGTACAGGACCAGTAAAAATGCTGTAAGCACAATTACCTGCAATATAAAGAATAAACTATATTAATTTCCTTGGTTTTGTTTATTGTGAAGCATACACAGATCGTTTTTAATGTCATTGGCAACAGTTTAACACTGTTTAAGAGCACTGAGAGTATTTCTGTAAAACATCATCAAATATATAAAACACAAAACTGTAAAAGAGAAAATCAAGATGTCTCCAATCGAAAGAATGAGAATTGACCCAAAACAAGTTGCACTCACGTTGCTATGAATTGACTGATTGTTGGAGGTCTACTGTTAAGGGTTGTGTAGATCTGTAAGGACTGTATAGGTTCAAACTGTTTGAATTTAGAGGTGTCGGGTGGATGTACACTTCAGTCAAAAGTTTGGACACACACAGGAATGAACATGTCTCTGAAAGAAAATCATATTTTATGTCAAGTTGATCAGAAATACAGTGCAGACATTGTTAATATTGTAAGTGACTATTGTACAGTAGCTGGAAACAACAGTTTTTAATAATATGTTAATATTAATAAATGTACTGTCCTATCATCGGCAAACATTAGTACTGTTTTCTAGCACGTTGTGTTTGCTAGTGCAAATGTATTAATTTAAAAGGAGACGTGATCATTAGAAACCCTCTTGTAATAATAGCACAGCTGATGACATGAATGTTTTTTTTGAAAACATGGTATTTCCGGTGTCTGTCCAAACGTTTGACTGGTAGTGTACATGGCAGCGTTTGTAGCTGACGTTTCTGAGTGGTTCAGGTCTGTAGGAAATTATTTGACTGACTTGAACTCGGTGTAAGTGTGCGATCCTGTTTTTTGTTTGGATCTGTTCAGTCCTTTCAGATGTGCCCAGGGTTTGAGGGTTAGAGATTGTTTGTGGACCAAGCTTCACTCAGCTCTTCCTCCTCTCCCCCCCCCCCCCCCCAATCCTCTTCCAACTCTTCCTGCTGTTGTCTTCTCCTGTCTCCTTTGCTTGCTTCCTTTCTCACTTAATCTCTCCCTCCAATGCTTTCAACTCTCAATTTCTGCGTTCTCCTCCCACTCCCACCTTCTCCTTTCTTCCCATCCCTCCTCCTATCGTCACCTCCTCTCCCAGGGGCCATGTGGCACACTTAGGGGATGATGAGGATGAGGATGATGATGGTGCAGATGATGATGAAACTCACACTCAGTAAGTTCTCTCCCAGTCTTAGAGCCAGAAGCCTCTCCCTCCTTGTCTCTCTTTCCTTCTCCACACACTCCTGCCTCTGTTTTAAGGTGAAAGGAGGAGGGTGAGGAATAAGACAAGGAGACAGGCTTCCTGTCTTTGCCGCAGTTTCATCCGCGCATCTTTATGCAGCACACCCCACCCTCACGCCACATATGCCACCTGTGTTTGTGTGTGTTCACAGCCTGTGTGTTTTCCAAGCTGTTGTTGTTTTGTGAAGTTTATTAACTACTAACAGTAACCCTAACCCAAAAACTCACATGAAACCTGATGATACAGAAGCTTTATCTTTCCAGATATTTCCACCTGTTTCTTCAGTTTTACTTCCCTGAAGGCTTAAAACATCATCGAACAGTAAATTGTAGCTAAATCTTTACCCACCTACATATCAGATGTCGGCACATTGTGTCATTTAATTTTTGCTGGAAAGATGAGGTCCGTGTTTAGGTCTGGTGTTTAGATAACTGATCCTGATGTCCTTGACTTCTTTTCTGCTGGGGCCTTGTTTTGTTCTCCACTTGCGCTGGCATCTGTGCGCCTCCTTTCTTTGTGTGTGTGCGCACGCTCTCATGCTGCCTCCTGTCCTGTCATGCCTTTATAAAACTGTATATTTGGCATCCCGCCTCATTCCTCGCTGCGTAAAAGCCAAATCTCTGTGGAGGACGAAAGCGTTCTTTTTAGGCAGACTCTTTCCTCTGGAATTCAAAGCCCTGGCTTTAGTACTTACACAGTACGTACACTGATCAGCTGCAACATTAAACCACTGGCAGGTGAAGTGAATATAATTGATTATCTCATTACAATGGTGCCTGTCAAAGGGAGGGATAAATTAGACAACCAGTTCTTAAAGTCGATTCGTTAGAAGCAAGAAAGATGGGTAAGCGAAGTGAATTTGACAAAGGCCAAATTGTAGTGTCTAGACACCTGGGTCAGAGCATCTCCAAAATGGCAGGTCTTCTTGTTCAGTACCTACCAGAACCAGCAACAAGGTTATAGACGCCCTTCTAGTATGATCCCAGCACAGGTTGCTGAAAAGTTTAATGCTGGTCATGATCGACAGCTGTTAGAACACACAGGGTATCACAGCTTACTGCGTAGCCACAGACAAGTCCAGTGCTCATGGTGGTTTTAATGTTGTGGCTGATCGGTGTACAGTATGTTAGTTTTTACTGATCTAGAACATATTAAAAAATTTGAATTTCTAAATGGACTGCAACCAGTTCTGTGGATTTTATATTTTGCTTTTGATAAATTCCAAACCGGTGTTGATCCACCTTCGGAAAAAGTTAATGTTTGATTCTACATTGTAGGTGTTGGGTCAGGTCTTTTTTACTATTCCACCTGCTGTCTTTTTACACCCTTACATCGCTTATCGCTGTCAGTTTTATGCTTTTTCAGAGAGTTAAAGCATATTTCTGACTGTAGTTCAGCTGAAAGACTGTCTCATTGTTATTTGTGTCTTTGTGTTTTTTTATTTATGTGTTTGAGTCTTTGTCTGTTAGTCATTAACAAATATGTAGCCTACAAGGTGAAATGGATAAGTTTCTGTGCACATAGTGCTGGTCTAGAAAGAAAATAATGTATTATTGACATTTAGCTGTTCATCAGGCATCTTTTAATTCAAATGATGGAAAACAAGTATGACATTTTGCTTGATTTAAATTTTAATTCAGCAAACATGGGTAAAAATAACATCATTTAAAGAAGCATTTTAAGTATTGGACTTTTTTGATTTAAAGAATTTCCAGCAGAAATGTATATGGTACTGAACGCAACAGTGGCCGTAATCATCTCAGTTTTTGTGTATCAGCACTACCATTCTCAGAGACTTAACATGTTCCATCTGTGTATTTTTTTATTGATCACTAGTGTGTTAGTTTCACTTTCTGTGTAATGTTTCATCCTTAGAGACGGTTATCTTTACCAAACTGCCAGGTTATGGTTACACTTGTCATTTCAGAGGTTCTTTTAACATCTAATTGCTCAATTATATTATAGTATTATAAAATACTGCACATTTTAAAAATCAAGTTTTTAATAGTGTGGTTGTATTTTTTTTGTCTGGGTCAGATCCAGATTAAATTAAGGACCGTAACATTACTTATACCAACAGAGGTTTCTGTTATTTATTGTTACCTTATGAAATATGTCAAGTCAAACCATAACCTCCATAGTGACACGTTGACAAATTAGTATGACCATCATAACACGTATGAGTGTCTTTTCAAACAAAGTGTCAGATTCTTCTTGTCTTCTCAATCTTCAGTAAATCGAGCACTATCATGAGGCCTAAGGTCCCACCTCCACTTCCTCCCAAGGTATGAACTAGTAAATGGATCGGTCATAATCAAGGTTCAAGGGTTCAATGACTAATCAATGACTTGTCATTCGAGGAAGTTTTTCTTTTGTAACAATGCTAGTTTGGAAACATTGACAATGTGGAAATGACTTACTTCATTCTTTATTTGTTGTTTGGTTGTTGTTTTAGTTTTGTTGTCAGAATATTTTCAAAACAAAAGACCTTGTTGTGAATTCTGCTCTCAACAATATGATAAATTAGCACAAGCGTTGTCCTCATCTGTATTTTCCTTCAGCCCAAGTCCATCCAGCAACAACAAAAACAAGACGACAGCCAATCACACAGTGAGGATGACGGCGGGGGGGGAGGGACCATCAAGCGGTGTCCAGGTCCTGAGACGCAGAGCCCAGCCAAGCCCGCCTCCAGCGTCCCCCCACGGCCCCCACCTCCGAAGCTGCCACCTCATCGCCGCAGTAGCCTAGGTAACGAGAGCCCGAAATGCACGGACGTCGAAAACTCTGCCCCAGAGGATGATGGGAGCTTTAGGCATTTCTGGGAGTGGCTCCACACGCCTCACACAGAGGAGGAGCTGGAGGAGGCATGGGAGGTGCTGAAGGAGGTGAAAGAGGTGCAGGAAAAACAGGAGGAAAAGGGAGAGAGTAAGAGCAGCTGTTTGTTAGATCGGTAGTGTCCGCAGACCCTGTCATCCCCTTTCAATTTGTTGTGTGGTCTCCCATTAGTCAGACTGATTTATTTGTTCCATGATTTCATTAATAACTATGCCTTTTATGTTACTATTCAATATGATTGTTTGTCTTTAGAGTCATTCTTTGTGTAATCTGATGAGCACTTTCCAATCAGTCTAAAGCTAGTCGCCTGCTAACACTTCCCCTCGCTTCGCAGGAGGAAGAAGATGGAGGAGAAAACATCGTCCTGAATGATCAGAACTTAGGCAACAAACGCTATTGTGTTATTTTTTTATATTATTTTTCCCCACTTGATTTTATTTAGATTTGTTTTTTCAAATTTAAGTCTAAAATTTAGTCTTGGAACAGTCCTGAGTCTGTGCTTGAAGAGCAACTGTGCTTCACCTTAAGAAAGTCCTCAAGTCATTCTTCAATTTTTAATTCACAATTTACTTCACATTTTTCCCAGTATATGATTCATTTTGTGTAGGTTTTCTGTCCAGTTAGCAGCTTTATTAATATGATTTCTAAAATATGACATAGAGTAACAGTTTCATTTAATAATAAAACAAAAGAAAACCATACGTGGTGTGAAATAGAATAAAATAACAGTTTAATATTTGTATTTTACTGTTTCTGTGCTGAATTGTTTAGGGGGCGGGGGGAAGCAACAACATAGTTGTGCAGTGAGAGTTTTCCCAGTTTAGCATTTATTAGGTAAGGTATTGTGTGTAAGCTATACTTTTTTCACTGTAGTGTAATTTGTGTTTAGAACCCTGAAGTAGCATTTAACCTATATAAAGCATATATGTGTGTATGTAGTTTTACTGAATGATTTATAAAGCTTTGTCCATAGCTGCAGAGACTAGTTACCTTTAAAAAGTCTTTATTTTACAAATGATTCGTCCAGTTTATGTATTCTGAACAGGTCAGGACAGGTTGTTATGAGGTGGTATATGGTATATTCCCACCTTCCTATGATCATGACTATATTTGATCCTCTGTATTCTTCCTGCTACCCTGCTCCTGCCCTCCTTTCCTCCCTCTCTGCTCCCAGGAGTTTGTTTGCTACTGTCTGATTTTTAACTCCTTTGCGTCTCTTTAGTCCTGCAGATTAGACTATGCTCAATCAAACCAGTGATGTTTAGGAGAATGTGTCGGAGTATGTTCTGTAGCAAAGTCTATATCTGTTCTGTGCTTTTTTCTTTCCTCTCTGCTGCTTACACGTCTCTCAAACACATTAAGTTCTCACCTTGTGATTGTAGGTAATGGGCTGAACTCCCCACACAATGGCGAGAGGAACAGTCCAGCAGACAGGCAGTCCACCATGCCCCCTAGTGTCCCCATACGGAAAGACAAAAAGGATGCTCTGGTTCCAGTAGGTGCTATTCTTAATGTTCCTTCAGTTTCATTAGTCTCTGCTTCTCTGTGACTATGTGTATTCACATACAGTGTGTTACCAGGGTCATATCTGTCCGTATGTGTGTTTAATGTTTGTCTGTCTGTTTCAGAAGCCAATCAGTAATGGCCTTCCCCCTACACCTAAAGTCCATGTAAGTAACAATTATCAGTATAATGTAGTTTTCAGTTTACTGTAAAGCAAATCATATCTCTAAATCAGCACTCATTCACCATTTAATACAAACAATTTATCATCTGAGCTGTGTTTTATTATGTTACTCACTGGCTGCTTCTTCACAGATGGGAGCATGTTTCTCCAAAGTGTTCAACGGCTGTCCTCTGAAGATCCACTGTGCCACTTCTTGGATCAACCCCGACACCAGAGGTAAACGACAGGAAACTCATCAACTCATCAAATCCTGAATTCAGCCACAGCTTCTAAACATCTGAAGTTAGCTGTTTGTTAGCTGTAAGAAGTGGTAAAATGCTGTGTGCGTGTGTTTCAGACCAGTATTTGATATTCGGAGCTGAAGAGGGAATCTACACATTAAACCTTAATGAACTGCATGAGACCACGATGGAGCAGGTGAGAATAGAAAGCCTGCATTTTACTATATTTATATATATATATTTATTTATGAATATTATATTTTTCACCTTCTTTATAATTTTGTTCATGCTTTTAACTTCTTTTATTTGAGAAATTCTGCTGAAATAATGATGTTTTTCAGTGGTAGTTATATATTTGAAAAGGATAGTATAAACTACTGTACTGAATCTAAAAAAATTAAGTCCCTCTCTCTCTCTCGCTCTCTAGCTCTTCCCTCGACGGTGCACCTGGCTCTATGTCATGAATAACTGTCTTCTTTCCATATTGGGTGAGTTCTAATATTTTTGTCCATGTTATCTACACACTTTTTTTACATTAATGGTCTTATGCCATTTAAGTCATCATTACTCATTCTTCATTTTTGCTCTCTTCTGTTTTCTGTTGCTCTTCTTTTAATTCCAGGGAAAGCCTCACAGCTTTACTCCCATAGCCTGAGTGGTTTATTCGAGCAGGCCAGGCAGTTACAGAAGTTACCAGTAGCCATTCCCACACACAAACTGCCTGATAAAATGATTCCCAGGTAAATCTCCATCCAGTCGCCCAAACCTATTTTACTAATGTTCGTTATCTGTGTGATTCTAGTAACTGAACATTGCTGTAACTTTAATGAAAATAAATATTCATGTCGATCTGTGATGTCGACATTAACACAAGCACATTTATAACACATTTATTCATCTGTTTACAGGAAGTTTGCTGTGTCCAATAAAATTCCAGACACTAAAGGGTGCCAAAAGTGCTGCGTAGGTGAGCTACTGTGATGAGGATTTTACATGCTTAGTGCAAATTTAAGACTTATTTTGTTCAGCTGTAAGTGATGTGGTGGTGTTTTAGTCCTAACACATGTAATAGCATAATACTGTCAGTTCTTATTGTAAACTTTGCCATTAAATAATAAACTACATACATACAAGTACATAGCAATCTACATTACAATCTATAATCGAGGCTTACATCAGGAACAAAGGGTTAGAAGCTGCTAAGAGAGGGAAAAAAAGTATGATTATGTTGTCTCCATTCAGTGCGTAACCCATACACGGGCCACAAGTACCTGTGTGGAGCCTTCCAGTCCAGTGTGATGCTGTTAGAGTGGGTCGAGTCTATGCAGAAGTTCATGCTCATCAAGGTTGGTTTTTGTTCTCCTCAAAACTCATTTGTCTCCTAGGTTTTTTTTTCACACAGTATTCTCAAAAGAAGAAAATAAAGACACAATTTCAAATGACTTGACTTGACAGACATGACTAACAGCACTATGGCAGACAGAGAGTAATTCTGTTTCTCCTCTGTCTACTTTCTGCTCATCCTCTCGACAGAACATCGACTTCCCGTTGCCATGTCCTCTGGAGGTGTTTGAGATGTTGGTGGTCCCTGAGCAGACCTACCCTCTGATCTGTGTGGCGGTCAGTAAAGGCACAGAACTCAATCAGGTGGTCAAGTTTGGCACAGTTAACCCCAACACTACCTCCTCCTGGTTCACAGAAGCAGGTGAGAACAGTCTGAGCAGTTCTGTTAAATTTGTTCTGAGATCTTGCAGATGTAGTTATGTAAAACATGGCTGTCAAAATAACGATCCGTCTCTCGTCTTTCTTCATAAAGACATGCCACAGACGTGTGTGATCCACGTCACCCAGCTAGAGAGAGACACTATTCTAGTCTGCCTCGACAGTGAGTAGCGCACGCAAACACCTTGACACATCTCTGCATTCGCTCTGTGCAGCTTCAAGGTCAAAATTTCACGCATCGCAGGGCAGACGTTTTCACAACATGTATCTGTTTCCTCTCTCTTTCTCCTTTCTCCATCTGTGTCTGTCTGTTCAGGGTGTATAAAGATAGTGAACCTCCAGGGCCGGTTAAAATCCAGCAGAAAGCTATCCGCTGAGCTCACCTTCAACTTCCAGATTGAATCCATAGGTAAAGAGCAATTTATGTATTAAATATGCACACAGAGTGACACGGGGGCACGTGTAGAGACAAAAGCTTCTAAATTGAGACTGGACGAGTGTAACTTGTTATAATTTGAATTGACACGTACAGTATATCTTTTATCGGAGCTGTACAATAGAAGCTTATTTGTTTGTTTCTCTGCAGTTTGTCTTCAAGACAGTGTACTGGCGTTCTGGAGGCATGGCATGCAGGGGCGGAGTTTCAAGACCAACGAGGTGAGACTGAAACCGTGTGTGTGTGTGTCTGTGTGTCTGTGTGTGTGTGTGCCTGTGTGTGTGTGTGTCTGTGTGTGTGTGTGCCTGTGTGTGTGTGTGCCTGTGTGTGTGTGTGCCTGCGTCAGGAGAAAATGCATGAGATGCGACCTATGAGCTTTTTAATTAGGTCCACTTTCCAGCGTTATTATTTAATCTCAGACAATAATAGGATTTTGATTACAATTGTTGTAGCTGCTGAATTCCTACAGTGTAAGTGGATTAATGGAGCGTGATACTAGATTAAAGGTACAGGTGGAATTTGTCAGACTTGCAAAACCTGCACGTTATGTTCCACCGTATTTTGTCATATTTTTTTGTAAACAAGCCTTAACGAAAAGTTGTGCAGCCAGAGTTGGTTTCTCCTTTTCTGCTGCATGTACTGTTAGACTTATTTTTAATATATACAGTGGTTCTTTCACACCTTCTTCCTCAAAGTGTCTACACCAGCTTCACTTCATTTGCCTAAAAGTGAACAGGTCTCGCACTCTTGCAGAATCTCTTGTGGCCACTTCTCAATGCTGCGTTTACACCATATTGGCAATGGAGACAAATTCCATTGTTACAGCTCTAACTAGTTCACCTCCTGCTAACTTTCTATTTATGCCCAGTAAATGAAAATGAATCCAGTTTACCACGATAGTGTGTTTGGAATGTACTTGCTGCCCATTCTTGCCTTTATTCACTTTATCTCTTCTATCATTTTCATTAGATCACACAGGAGATCTCTGACAGCACACGGATCTTCAGACTACTGGGATCAGACAGGTGAGAACACGCCTGAAATCAACCAACACGTGCACACTTCCATTATCCCTACATACACACCTAGGTCTCTATTAACATTCGTTCTGATGTTTTATCACTGAAGACGTGCTGACTGTAGAGATCCAGAGGCTGAGGACAGAGGCCTCACTCTGCCCAGGTACACTCACTGTTCATTGGCCTCAGATGGCTCAAAACCTCTTCCCTTTTTCTGTCGGGATTCTCAAGGTTTTCCTCACCCCTGATGCCACTGATCAGGAGCTTTAAGACTGCCTATGTGGATGTGTGAATGTGTTTAAGGATTTTCCCTCATGAGTGGTGACAGCATCACATCATCCACATCTCCATCTGCCTGTTTAAGCATTTATGTCTACAAAAAAAATTTAAAGTAACAAGATATTCCGTGTCATATCAGCTATTGTTTATATATGGAAATGGGGATGATGAGTTTGGTGTCTTCTGTCTCTTTACTCAGTGAGTTGTGTGAGTCTGTAGGTTCCTCTTAAAACAGGATCAACTGTTTTCTCAGGCTAAGCAAAGTGTGCTTTATGAGGGGCTTGATTTCAAAACAGATTAACTCATTCTGCTGCCTATAATCCAAATAAGAGGGTTTTTACAGGCTTGGACCATGTCCTGTGTGGGTTGCTGGCATTTTATTCAAATCCTGGTTCTTTACCAAGTCTTCCGAGTTCACATTACTGAATGTTGTGTTTATTTTAGTCAGAAAAACTAATAAGATGCTGAAGGAGAGTGGACAGTTCTTCTATCTGGGAATTTAAGGTGAAGTAAACATTGTGCACTTGTGTTTTGTCTGTGTGTGTTTGTGTTGCAGGGTGGTGGTGCTGGAGAGCAGGCCTACAGACAACCCTACAGCCCATAGCAACCTCTACATCCTCGCAGGCCACGAAAACAGCTACTGAGACACATAACACACTCTTTAAATAGCCTACCACAAATGCAGATGAGGTAGAGAGCAACCAGAAAACACACTCACCCAATCCCTATCACTAACCCATCCAGTCTCCACCTTGTCACTGGGAGATGAGATCCTGGGTGCAGATGTGGATTCTCAGTTGCCGGCGTTTGAAATGCACCACAGTGTTACATGTGTGTCAGTTGAGCATGTTGTAGTAGGACACTGAGTTGTGGAGACATTTCTGACAGGGGGAGGGGTATAAACAGCTGGTCTGAAGCCAGTTTGCGTTGCGATAATCGGGGGGGGAAATCTGTGATCTGCACCTTACAAGAGCAACGTCAACCGATAGTCTTTCCTGATACCATCCCACCTCCCCCTGCGTAATGTACACTGGGAAAACAGCACCCAGCACAGAAGTTTGACTTAAACACTACTTCTACTACTACTTCTACACATACTACTATTACTACTACTGCTACTTGTGCTAAAGCTTCACAGAAGAGACTTCTTGCACAGAAAACTTTCTCCATCGTCCTCTCCTCCGCCCTCTTCTTTTTTTTTCTTTCCCCTTTTTGAAAGGACACCTTTATTTATTGTGGCATGATGTAACTTAAACAACCAGAATAGCTTTTCTGTCCTGTTTTTATTTCATTTCTGAAAAAGGATTTAAAAAATAAAAAAAAGAGAGAGAGAGAGAGAGAGACTTAAAAGCTTCGACACCTCCGCCAGCATTGAATTCCATTACTCATCACCACACAAGTGCTTAATTGACCTCTATTTAATTGTTGTAAATATAAATGTAGTATTTTTTTTGACAGAGATGAACACTAAACTGACTGCTCGTGTAGATAGGTGGGTGTATAGTCGGTCTGTACAACTGTGGAGACAAACACACAGGCAGGCGTGGGTGGGGGGGGGGTGACAGGTGCACTTCCTAGTCCTCTGATCATGTGATGAGTGTCAGGAAGCAAAGACCCTGCAGTCCCGTCAAATGGACAGCCTTAGTAATCTGATGTTAGCGTAACGATCTGGAGCAAACACAGGAAGCATTGCTGATTGGTCATTTTCATTTTGCATGTGTCACCATTGGGACTTCTTGCTCGTTTGCACCATAGCAACTGTCGCCAGGGCAGCAGGTGTTGAGAGTTCATTTAATTTTAGTTTTGTTCTCATGTTCTTACATCATCTGTTTGTTTGTTTTCTAGGTGTTTTAATAAGAAAGCTTCCTTTTTTTTCTTAATTTTTAATTTTTTATTTTTATTGAACCACTGGTGTTGCACAGAGAAAAAGGTATTTGATAAACCAATGTGATGTCATTATAGTGTGTGTGTGTGTGTGTGTGTGTGTGTGTGTGTGTGTGTGTGTGTGTGTGTGTGTGTGTGTGTGTGTGTGT
>JAUYWH010000007.1:16797480-16813335 GCA_034779795.1 Ctenopoma multispine
GTGTGTGTGTGTGTGTGTGTGTGTGTGTGTGTGTGTGTGTGTGTGTGTGTGTGTGTGTGTGTGTGTGTGCGCGCATCATGTACAGATCTGGTCTTCAACAAGTGACATTTCTGTTTCCACTTATGCCAATTGAAAGAAGCAGATGTTAAAAAAACAAAAAGCAGCTTGATTTACACAGAAAGAAAAATCAAATAAAAGTATAACCATCATTTACTTAGTGTTAAATTGAACTCTGTTACATTTATTAAACCACTGAAAGAAGTACTAGCTCTACTTCACATCATAGTGTGATCTGAACCAGATCTAGTGCAACACTGCTATGCTTGCTGGACAGTATCAACACGTTGGATTTTCTCAGAGACTAAACTAAGATGCTGGCTTAATACATATCTACTACAGCTGAATAACAATTGTTTTGTTAGAATTGAACATCGCATAAATCTTGGGAGCTGTAGTTGTTCAGTGCTGACAAAACGACCTGTTTTATCTTTGTTTTTTAAGTATATTCATCTTAGCATAGACAGAAAACTATTATATTTTAGCTTTTTTAGCGTTCCACACAAACAAGATTTTTATTTCTGTGTAAATTCTTACATTTGGTTTATATTAGTAGCGTTTGGAATGAAGTTTTTTACCCTTCATCGCTGTGATTTTTTTATTTTTAAAGGCCAACATATGCGTGAGAGATCACGCTTCATGCATGTAGATGTGCCTGTAAGTCTACGTGTGGCAGTACACTACCAGTCATTACAAGCTGTGACACTAGAGGTTGCTTTCAGGGGACGTGAACACTAGCTTAGCCGAAACTTAAAATACCAATCTACTGCTGAAATCTTATAGAGCTGAAATGTTTGGGTTCGTTTTTCAAGTGGATGTTTCAAAACTTCACATTTTCATGGGATTTATTTATAGCTAAGGTGTTTTCACTGGATTTAGATTCCTAATGCTCAGAGTTGCTCAGAATGTAATTCACTGGAAAATCTGAAATATAAATAATACAAAAAAAATGAAGACAACTAAGTTGCCATTTAGTGAGTTGGGAGTTGAAATTCACAGAACCTTTCATAGGTCTGGGAAGGTTAAAATTGAATTGCCTTGAAAATGAATCACTAACCCAGAGATTTAGCCACAGTCCTGTTAATACATGTGCGTCTAGCCAACACCCGCTGTTACAGATGTGTCATAGTTTCATAGTTGCTGTTAAGCCCAGTTAATCACCGTTTTTTTTAATCATCGGGATCAGTTGTTACCACTCGACTGTCTGTAAAAGTCAGTAGCTCTGCATGTTGTTACTGGTCCATCATATATATGTAGAAAAAAATCATTCTTTTTATTAGAGCTCAATTAATGTCAACGATATGTTTTACAGATTAAAAAATAATTTTTATATGTTGAAACTGTTATGCCCAAACTTAGATAGTCTACCTCATGGTATGTTCTACAAGGAAAGACAAACATAGAGAGTCATCAACAAACATGTCCTCAGAGATTCCCGTTAACATGTCTTCACACGTGCAAATCAACAGAAGTTTCCACTGAAAGTCTTTGACAGGTTTTTTTTCTCTAAAAAAAGGATTTGCTTTGATTTTATGCGGAATTATGAAATTTCAGTCTCACGAAAACCTCATCCAGTATCATAGCTGTCATACAAGTACAAAGTCATACCGTTTTTTTTCTGTGCAGCTCATAACTTTATTTTTTTCTTTTGGGAAATGTTTCATTTTGCAGAAGTTAGGTTTATGTGGGAAATGATGCTTCGGTGACTCCTGATTTCTGTTGTTATACACACAAGCTTAATCTGTAATCAACTTAAGCAGGTGCCAACATGGCCTTCTAATGTGGGTCAAATCACATGTAAAAAAAAATTAATAGGCATTCAAGTAAACACCAGTGAGTTATTTTCAAAAGCTGTTTGATCCAGGTTTCCTTTCAGTGTAAAACAAAACACAATATGTCTGCTCTGTTCTGTCACTATCACACCACCTTTTGTCTTTTGTTTTCATAATGCAGTGCACGTTACGAAATGTATATAGTGTAAAAATAAAAATGGGTTTGTTTTACATACTGTATAATTGCCTATATTTTGTTTCAGAAGTGTAACAGATTTATGAGATGACAGGTTAACACATTAAAAAGAAGGAACTGAACCGTCTGGTGTCCTGAGATGGTTATTTCTGAGTGCTGCAGTAGCCCAGCAGAATCTAATTAGTACACGGACGATAATTATTAGTGGTATCACCTGGTTCAGTGCTTTCTTTAAAACAACAGTTACATGACAACGAGCTGCTTCAGGGTCCTGATCCTGTGCACAGTAATACTTGTGCTCTTCCTACTATGAAGAAAGTCTCCACAAAAGGATCAAATGTTTTACTCTTGAGTGCACCTGCTGAAAAATATGTTCTAAAAAAAACTAAAAGACCCCCAGTCATACTCCTGTGCACCTGAATCCAGAGTCAGTTTAAATCATGCAGCTGCAGAGCGATGTAGAGGCAGAGGTAAGTGTTTAATCCTTCTGTTTGTGTAGTTAAGGCTTCATGTGAAATGTTTCACCTGTTAGCTGGAGCATGTCTGAATCGAAACATGAATTGTAGTTTGTCTTGTTGTTCCCAAGCTTTTCAAAGCGTGAGGTCCTAAAAGGAAGAATCTGCGTCCTGCTAACTGTGAGTACTAAACTAGCTCTTGTCATCCTCAAGTCTAAGTCACATTTGTACCAAAGAAACTGCCCAAGGCGTTGCTGAGAGAATGGGATTGACGTACGTACATACAGATAAGCCAGCTGAGGCACTAAACACTTCACAGTGTTGACCTTTATTGAACCTTCTTATCATCTGCTGATTGTCACATTCATTTCTTAACAAAACGGTTTTATTCAGTGCATAAAAATGATTGATTCAATATTCGTGCTATAAACAAAAAGCACAAAGACACAAAAATGTGTAACTGCTGAATGTTCTCCTGAGTTATATGCACAATATCATAGTTTCTGTTTATGGCTTGAAACATTAAGGACACTGATTTGTATCTGAGCCAATCAAATGAGCGACAAGAGGCTCTACATGAAGTTTGATTAGTTGAAGCTGGGGCACAATTTAAACCCCTTGGAAAAGGAAAAAGAAAGGTGACGTTATCAGAAACTGGAGGTAGAGCAGCGCTATTTACATTGAAGGGAAAGTGTGAAACTATATCCTCCAGTCTCTGTGTTTTTTTTTTTAGCCATAAAAAAGCCATAAACAATTTTATTGTGATACCGCACCCTTGACAAAAAAACATTCAACACATAATTCAACTGTCAGTGCTGTTTTTTAGGAAACATTTCATACAACCGCGCCGAGTGCTTTTCCTCACAGTGAAGGATAAGGAGTCACTGCTACCTGTGCCGGTTTTGTGTCACATATTGAGAATGAATGTGTACTTAAAGATGGATTATTAAACTATATGTCTGTGTCTGTGTTGTTCATACAGCTGTGCCACTGTTTATTTCCACATGTACCAGCTTGGGATTTTTCCCTGATGTTTCATGTTCACTGTTGCTTTGGTTTTCTGAAGTTTTCTCACTTCCCTTCTCTTTCTTCTCATCGCTACTCCTGTTAGAAAGAAAGAGCCACAGCAAATCTGATATTGAATGGATGGTTTATCTGTAGATCAGAATTCCTTTTTTTCTTTACCATCTCCCACACATTGTAATCAACCATCTGCTCTCTTACGTTATGCATGTTCATAAATACATCCTCATTCTTACTTCTTCTTGAAGAGTTTCTTGAATGAGCTCCTAAAACCACCTTTGTCCTGCTTCCGACTCCTCTCACTGAAGGGAGTGTGGTTGCTCTCCTCTGTTGTGCCCCTCCACTTTGACTCGTCTCCCCATGACTGGATCCCCGAGTCCTGGTGGGGTTGAAATTAATATTATTCACTCTACTAATGGACCGATTGCATTTTGTACCATTCATTGCGTTAGTCTCCAGATCATAATGAAGGTGGTGTATTAATTCAAGTAAAAGGATCAAAGACATTGCTCAACTGAATTCTTGATTTTTAAATGTAGAAAAAACAGAAATAATTTAACAATACTGACAGGAACAGACAAATAATGCAGGTATTCATCCCAAAGAAAAGCTTTGAACTTATTTCTTTTTTATGTCTTTGAACCACCCACAATGCTGAGCAGCCCATGGAGATCGTCGCTCTGTTTGTCAGCATCCGCTCTGTTTCCCGGGGGGCTGTGGACCTTATGGGATGGGGTGGGACACCCTTTGCTGCCCTTACTGCCCTGGCGCTCCAGCTTGGCATGGTCTTTCAATCCCAGCCTTTGGATGTTATCTGATATAGATGCATCCAGACAACTGACCGTGTTGTCCATCTGCAGCCCGTTCAGTGACTAGACAGCAGAGAAGACAAACCTGTTGGCTTTTACATATTAAAGTTATAAACTCTGTCTCTTCGTGTGCGTAAACACAAAAAGGTCACCTTGCTCTTACGCTGGCTCGCCTGGAGGGGACGATGCTGGTTGCGTCGCATCATTACTGCTTCATCTGGTGACACACACCCTCGTTTGGACAGCTTGCTGTAACCATTCCCTTGGTTTCCACTGCTGCCAAAGACATCACGAGTTGTTGACACATTCGCTGCCATCACATGATGTGACACTGGGGGAGCTTTGGGGCACTTCACAAAGGCAATGTCAATGGAGGAATCTGAAGAGGCAGAAGAGCAGCGGTCAAACATAGAGTCGTCATTGAGGGAGATGCCGTCCTCTTCAAAGAGGCTCTCCATCCCTGGGGGGTCCGGAGGAAGGAGGAACTCTCCGAGAGCATCAGCCAGAGCAGAGCCTGGCTGAATGTGACGGAAGTCAGCAGCTCTGGAGGGCAGATGATGCTGGCGTGACGTGGACGCATCGGATGCCTCACTCTCTGGGATACTGCCAAGACCTGAAAGTCAAAATGTGGGTTGCCTTTAGACAAATTGATGACACGGGATACGGGATTACCCAATGTCTGGGTGCCAAGACGCTGAGTTGTTGGAAGTTTCATCATCCCTTAATTCTTGCCACCGGAAAGAAGATGACAGTGATGATGAATGATAACAGACCTTCCTTTATCAGTGATCAAGAGACATCATCTACTTCAGCTCAATGGATTTCAGAAGGCTTAAAACTGAAGCGTAATTTGAACACGTGTAAAGATCAAAGTGCCACGAATCTACTTTTATCTTTTACAGTAATCAGAAGTTTCTGTTTCTACAAACCTGTTGGTTTTTGGATCCGTGAGTCGGGGCTGAAGAACGGGTGCTGAGAGGGCCACTCTCTGTCGTAGCAGCGGGTTTCAGGATCCCGGTCCCGATCCCAGTCTTGGAAACGGTGTGACTGGATCTGCTCCAGGAGACGCTGCTTGCTGTGCTTTGCCTGGTTAGAATGGTCCCTGTGACCAATAAACAGTCAGTCATTAACCCCGTCTCCTGCAGCAACAAGCAGCTGGTTTGCACAGAATCTTCCACACAAGCTGGAGAAGACTGAGAGTAACCTGCAACCAAAGCGAATACTGGACTTCCACTTTAGCGTCTAGCTTTTCTGAGTATTCAGTATCAAAGTAGAAAGATTGTACTGCGTAATAAATACTTACAGCTTGGCACTGCTGCAAGGATACGGGGAGCCAATGTTGTTAGTTTGAATCCCGCTTTCTACTGTTTTTAATAGCTGTTTCATGGTCGACCTGCAGGGTGTGAACACAGCTTCGGCTCATTTTGTCACATTTACATAGTGAGATTTGTGTTGTTTGCATGTAGCATTAACATTTGTGCAGTGGTACTTCTGACCTCTTCGCCTCCTTGCGGTTATGCAGGAGAAGCTCCTGGTTGTGCTGGAGGAGGTGATGATACTGAGCTGTGAAGGACCTGAACTGCTGGATGCACACCAGCAGCAGATAGTAGTCTGGGTGCTCTGGCTCCGTCTGCCTCAGCAGCCCCTGCACACGCACACAGACACACACACACACAGACATGTAACTGCAGAATCATTATCTCCAGCATGTTGCATGTTGTCGTGTGTGTTCATCCAACCTGAAGCAGCAGCAGGTACTCAGGGATCCTCTGAACAGGCTGGAGGAGCAGTGTGTGAAGAGATGGTTTGGATTCATCCCCCATTGTGTCACTCTGACACCAATCAGAGGAGAGACGCACAGGTCAACCAATCAGGATGGACGGACAAAAAACAGGGAATGCAGCAGGTGTGGTCAGCTGTGTGTCGCTATTTTACATAGATTAAGTAGAATTGTCTTTGAGTCACGTGTTTTTTGAATTAACATAACGTATCATGCTTTTAGTTACACTTTTCCATGTTACCTCACGTCATGTCATCACTTCATTATTCATTAAAATAGACCAAAGAATAATATAACCTTCTACAGTATCATGTCCTGTATTAACCTTTTATTCATATCATAGTCTGTCCTGACTTATTCTGCTCTGTCCCACCCTGTCCTTTCTCGTTTTACCTCCAGCAGGGCAGAAGGTTTCATGGAGCTGGACGCAAGCATGTTGACGACTGACAGACAGTCTGGAAGCTCCTTCAGGTAGGACACGTAAAAATCCAAGAAATCACTCTGTGTGGAGAAAGAGGGAGAGGAGATGTAAACGTTGCGTTCACATAGATTTTTTTTCTTAAGGATTGGTCTTATATGTATTGTGTGAACAGAAAAACAGTGTGACAAACACACTGTAAGTTTAAAGCAGAATTTAATATTTAACACTTAAAAACATCTTGATGAAGTTGTAATTAAAGAATTTCTTTCTTTTTTTTATTTCCCGGCTTGTCAGTAACACAGATGACACATAATAGTGTAGCTGTGCTATCATCATTCACAGCCAGTATTTTTTTTTTTATTATTATTATTTTTAATTATTTATTTTTTTATTTTTCTTTTTTTTTTTAATTATTTTATTAATATTCTTTAAAAAAAAATTTCTTTCTTCTGAATTTAGCAAAGATTTGGTCGAAACCAGCTCCTTCCTAACGACAAAAGATACTAGTCTTGGCATTTTTGTAGTGGATTCAGCCAAGTCAAATAAAAAGGGATGTTCTGAAGTAAATAAAAAAATTACAGAAGCATCAGCCTTTGGTGCTATAATGTCGACTGAGGACTAAATGCCTTCAGTCGCTCTGTACAGTTTGAACAAGAAACACTGTTGTCTTTGTGCTAATGTACATCTGGATGCCAACGGTCGATATGGCTCTGCTGGAATTTGACATTTCTTTTAATATCCGTCATGGCTCCCAGAGTAATTCAGATTCATTACGAACGGCGAGTCACAGAGCCGAACCTTTTGACCCCTCCACACTAACCAGTCTGGAGCAGCACTGTGAATTGTGAATGTCAAGTTTTTGTTTTAGTGAGTGAACTGGAGGTCCAGATTGTTCAGTTGAAAATAGACTTGTCCTATTATATCAAAAAGATTTTTTATTTTGAGCCTTAAGAAAATGTTATAAAATGCATTGGACTGTCTGCAGTGATTAAGCTCTATGAGGAATCTCCAGTTCTTTATTAACACGTCTGCCGGTGCAGCTCCAAACTAGCTCAAGCATCTTTATGATCTACTGTCGTGGTGGTGACATACTTAACGTAAATCCGCCTCCTACCTCTTTGCTCGTGAGCCTCATGAAAACATCTCCCATGATGCCTTGCCACTGGCATCTGAGCACACGTTCCTGGAGAGTGTGAAGCAGCTCAAGATGCTGTTGGATCAGAAACCTGAGAGAGCTTGGAAATGGACTAGAGAGAACAAAAAGGGGAAAAGGACAAAGATATGAAATAAGTTAAAATATGGAGAAAGAGGGAGAGGAGATGAAGCAGAAAATTTAATTAAGGTATGAGGATTCTTTTAAAACAGATATTTCTGATGTCATTTTTAGAGCATTTAGAAATTTCAGTTTGTTTCTTTGGATGAAAACATATTTCTGTGTAGTTCAATGACGCACAACACGATTTACATTTTCTGTCCGTGCACTAAAATTATACTTAGAATTATTGTGCTACTTTACTTCAGGCAGCAGGCTACATAGGTTAAAACAAATACATTCATCTGTGAAGTCAAAGTGAAAATGTAAGATTTTTGTTTGTGTTTCTTACCGTTTGTCTTTGGAGGTGGGTGCCTCTGATGCATTGAAGGAAATGTTGGCCTTCAGCAACAGAGACAGGTGGGAGACGTAAACTCTCTCTGACTCCAGCAGCTCCAGAGCCGCTCTCTGTCTCTTATCTGCACACACAGCGTGTTTAAACACATGTCAAGTATTATTGCTCTTTGATTTATTTTTCTCCCATGCAGTCAGTAGATGTACTGCGTTGTACTGGATCATTGCTTCTGGATGTTTGGTGGATGTTTATTGTAAAGTGCACCAGGTGGAGAGTTCAGTTTTAACCAGAGGCTTTAGACTACAAACATGAGTTATGTCATGGTGACGACAGAGCAAACTTAAGCGTGTTGGTTAGAGATCTGGGTGGATTTTGTTACCTACAGGCTTTTAGTCTTTAATAGAAGGGAAGCGATACTGATCTTCTGGTCGAACCTTTGCAAAGAAAGCAAGCAACCTTTTTAGTTACAGCATTTCTTACTGTTTTCCGTCAGGCTGTTGGGGGTTTCTGTGTCATCTCCGCTGTTCTTCCTCTCCCCCCATGCTGGAGATCTGGACAGACAACCTCTCTGCTGCTGAGCCTCCTGCTCAGAGGCAGAGGCTGCAACACACACACACACAGTATAGAGTACAATATGTTTAATATGATGTCTTCTCTGTACATTAATGAAACACAGTGTTACATTCTAACTAAGGGGGCAGCCACAGGCACGGACTCACTCTGTGTTGATGTGGTGCTCCTCTGTGGCGACCCGCTATGTGGCAGATTGGAAAAAAAGTGTTGAATAACACTGAGCTCTGATTGGTTGGGCACACAGATGTGTTCGTCCTCTGATGATGCCAGCACATCTGCCTTGGAGCTCTTTCTGCTTTTGGACCAATCAGCACAGTCGACAGAAAAGTAGAAGAAGATGACGAATGCAGTTTAAGTTACACAGGAATACAGTTCAGATTTTTTATTTACTGATAAAACACATTTAGTTTAAGGAGATTAAATTTATCTCTGCAGACATTTTATGTCTGTGCCCTACTTAAGGACACTTAAATTCTAATATTTAGCACTGTAGAGGAAAAAATAAGATGATCTGTCTGTAATGGAGATGAATTTCAGTACATATAATACCAATGTACTGCTTCTGATTCACATCATTTGTGTATATCTGTGTGCATCTGCATCCTAATCACTGCGTTGGAAGCTGTACCTGCGTGGAAAAGAGATGTTGTTCTTGGTGTTTTCTGACTGAAGCAGTTCTATCCTATTCTGAACTTCTCTCTGTCTACTGGACACCTCCTTAATGTGGAACAATGCCATGTTCAGCTCCTCCTGCAGGGAGATTAAACCAAAGATCTGGGTTATTGTAACTGCTTATAACAGTGAAAGTTGGTGCAAGCACGTGTATGTGTACAGATGATATGTAATAAACACATTTAAATCATTTACACTGTGCACAGATCTACATAACACCACAAACGGCTACGCATCTACCGTTGAATAGCAATGTGTCTGGTAGTATTGTCATCCTATGTAAATTAAATTAGTTAGCTAGTAGTCAGATGTTCAAAAATATAGTACATGACCTCTCCATACTCATAAAGAATAAACAGCGTGTGTGTGTGTTTGTTTGTAGCGTCTCCAGCACCTTAAAAGTGTTGAGCGAGTTCTTGAGGCCCATTATCTTATCATCCACATCAATCTGATGGGCCTGGAGCTTCTCCCCCAGGCTGTGATCCCTGTGACGCAGATCGTGCAGCTCCGTCAGGGCAGCATGGAGCCCCTCACGCAGCTCATCTACCAGGCCCTGCAGCTACAGCAACATTAATGGTTAGCGTTTAGGAAACGGAAAGTAGGTAGGTAATTTATTCTAACCCCCCCTTTTTATAATAATTTTTTCACGATAATAATTTGTTGTATATGTTATATTCCATCAACTATGAATTCTTTATCTGCCTCCCTTTTTCCTGCAGCAGCTCCATTCTTGGTTCCCTTGTTTATAGTTTATTTAAATTATTCAGCTAAGATAACTCAATCGGCTCATGAGAACAAAACATGGGTTGAAGCAGCTCTCGCTCTCTCTCATAGTATCTTTCCATCTCCTCTTGCTCACTTTCTCTAAGTCATGTGAAAGACATCAGGCAGCAGACTGAATAGAGCCTCTGTCCTCTTTGCCTTCTGCTCTTCTTCCTTTCTGATGATATCAGTTTTTGACAGTGATACTGTACACCTGGGTGCTGCTGTTCTAAAGAGGCATAAATTCCTCTAGCAGGAGCAGGTTTTGCTAACATTGTGGTTGGTAAGAGAACAAGAACAAATGCTAAATGTTTATAGGTTTATGGGGATATACTTTAATGCAAGCTTTTAACTTTTGTCAGCTTTTGATTTGCTTTCATCAGAGGAAAATGTTGTAGTGTAGCTACTGTAGTGATCTGCTGATTTACACTTACATTTCAGAAAAATAAAAATACATATCTAATTAAATACATTCGTATTCATTTGTATTAGAGCTCAATATGGCACATCACACATTTGAAAGCGGCTGCATAACATCCAACATCCAAGCTCTTCTGTCATATACTCAATGCATCATAAACACTGTCCTTTAACCTGAAAAACAAATGCATGCTCCGGTGTATTTGTGAGTACACAGATAGTCTCATGTTTGCAGTTCTATGCTTCTGTTTTGTGTCAAGAGTAAATATGAACACTCAAGGAAATGCAAATTAAATCCCAGGAAACATAGAGCTCTATACTAAATTTTCAAACCACGTGCACAATGATTAGAAGAAGCTTGGACTCTAGAGTTCTGCTGTCATGTTGCTCCTAACATGAGTGAGTAATATTGTTTGGTTTTGCAGTATAAAAAGTGACACTGAGTAGCACAACCCTGTTTCTATGACTTATAGTACGTCTGAGTAATTGAGGGAACATAAAACAGTTCACTGAAGAAGGGAAGAGCAAATTAAAAAGAGTTGCAGATAATTCCTGAATATGTTATCAGGAGACAGAGCTTTGAATCTGCAACACAACAGCAGATATGATTTTGTCTTTTGCTTGTGATTACTCACCTGCAGCAATATTCCTGAATGAAGTCTCAGTTCATTTCCCTTCTTCAGTATAAATCACATATTTAAATAATCCTGAGGAGTGGTCAGTCTCATTATCGTACCTGTTGAACTACAGTATAGCACCTTAGTGGAAAAATAACGTATGTACCAGACAGCCTGTCACAGGACTGGATTGATCTTTGACCTTTGTGTGACCCTAATTAATCTCTGATTATGTATATGTGACAGGCACACTGGATTGCTTCCACACCATCTAATATTTACTGTATTTATTTACATCATTTACATTATCAGTTCCAGCTGTATAAGTTACTTCAATTATCCAGTTAGTGGAGGATAGAAAAGAGTGAGTGAATAGTTACCTGAATGATTTCCAGGGCAGCCTCATTCACATGTTCTTCTTTATCTAGACAACAAAAGGCTCAGTTAGTCACCCACACAGACAACACTTGACTTTTATAAAAATGTTGATCCAATCTGGCGAATGATTACTTTTTGTATTCATACACATAAAGCACAGACGGGTGGTAAGTCAGTTATACATGATGAAAATAATGTGCTAATCAAACTAGAAGTGGATCAGACTGCTAGTAAACTATGAACAATAAACCTCACTTCTCCCACAAGAAAATCTTTATCACTCAGTTTCAGTTTCATCTGTTTATTTACTAGTTCATCTTCTTCTCAAAACCTTTGCAGAATTCACTCCGGGAAACACGCCACACCTCAGGTCTAACCGAAGCGATAGATTCTCTATTCCAGTTAGATTAACTGTGACACCTTAGCTTAAATAGCAAATCATTCTTTTGTTTGCAGTAAACGTCTTTGGGATGCAGGATTATATGCTACTGATCACTGCAATACATTATAGCTCTGATCTTAAAGATGTGTGATGTTTTGGTAGAAACATTTGCATCAGGGCTCCATGGCAAGTGTTTCATGCCACGGACGTCAAGGTCAGAGTTTTAGTGTATCGGAGAGCTTCAGCAGTCATCTGAAAGAGAGATTCACATCACTACACGTAAGGACAAGCATCATTTTTCATTCCTTGTATGTCAGTCGTTACATAAGCCGCCGAGTGTCCCGTTCACTGTAACCAGAGGGAATCACCCAGGCTTCTACTGATTTCTAGTTGGACTGCTGGAAGAAAGTGTGGCATTAGGAAATTCATATTTGTGATGGATTCTTTATTTTGAATGTTCGTTTAGAAATGGTTATCTGGGTGCAACAAGGCACAAAGCTTCTGTTTGTTGTGGAAATGTCACAGGTTGAGTCTGGCGGCAACATTGGAGCGGGTCATCTCAAATACATATTTAACATACATTATCATGCGTAAGTGACGAGGCACAATGTACCATGTCTGTACAATGTTTTAAATAAGGTAATTCGGTGTCTAACAACAGAGTCTTTCTGTTTACTGTAAAGTCAGGACATATGATGTTACACATACAGCCTCTTACAGTCTAGACCTGTAGAAAAACTTGATGTCACGTCATGGTGCTGTCCCAGAGTGACGTAAATCTTAAAAAAAAAAAAATGTATGGACATGATAAAAATACTTGACTTCACTGTCTACATTTACATTAATTTGCCAAGCAGCCACATCCACATGACAACTTTTAGTATAACAATAAATAATGTTAGTACATCCACCTAACATTAGTGTGTGAAATGGTTGCTTATTATTCCTCTTCTGTTCATCCTTTGTAAGCATAGTGCGCTTAACCTTTCTGAAACTCTGTCACTGTTAAGCAATAGATCTTTTTTGTTTTACAACAGACAGTCTGGCTTTTCATAGTAGAAAAATATTTTTGTCATTTAAAATGACCACATGGGTAAACTAGCTCCAGGGTCCTGGTACTGTGCACACTCTGTCCCATTGAGATCCTGTGTAGAACTTAAAAGAGAACTTCCCAGTTAGATGCAGATGATAAGGAACACTTTGCCTTACAACACCACAAGTCTGTTGGTATGAGTTTAAAGAAATAACTGGTAACTACAGCTGTCAGATTAATGTACTGTAGTGGAGTAAAAAGTGAAATATTTCCTTCTGTAAAAGTTAAAGTAGCACAAAATGGAAATACTTGAGTAAAATATAAGCAGTTTATACCAAGACTTTAGCTTACAAACTTACTTAGTTTCTCTTCACCAAAGGTAACTACAGCTGTCAAATAAATGTGATATAATGTATAAATCTACATGCACCACACTGCATTTACATACAGTAATCTACATCCAAGAAAAATACTAAGACACACGCTGTCATTTCTATCTGCGATAATTACTGAATAAAAGTACTGTTAAAGTTGATGTGTGCACAATGGCAAACTAGTGCAAATGTCCAACGTCAAATGTTTCCTAAAGATCCAGCTCAAGCTTTTTGACACCTGTTTTACCTTCTGACATGCCATCCGTCTTTCCCTCTGTTTCTGCTGCTCCATTTTCCATGTTTAGATCCAGTCTGATCCAATCCTTATCCCTGCTCAAGACGACTTCAGTGCGCTCCTCTGGCTTGTTGTTTTCCTCTGAACAACCCTATCCTTTGCTGTGATCACTCACATTCTGTCTTCCAAAGCATGTGAGTCCTATGATTTCCCTTTTGCACAAAAAGACCATTGTATGTAGAATATGGAGGGACAGAAAGGAACCATCAGGAGGAGAGAGAGGGAGTCATCCGTTCACTATTCAGTCTCATACTGTATCGAACTTATTTGATTTAAAGAGGCATGACTCTGTTAATGATAATGATTCACGCAGCAGCACTGATCAGAGTAAGCTTGAAATGGAACAGCCTTAGTTTATGCAGTGGGTTGTGGTAACTTGCACTAGAAGAGTTCACAGCCAGCCATTTCCACCATCAGAAAAAAACTGTTCCCTCAGCGTCATGTCTATGGATTTGAGAGTAGGTGTGGTGGTCTGTCACATGTGAATCGTGTTTTTTAATTTTTTCCATTCTTTTACAACATTCATTAATTTGACACAGGCAAACCAGGGGCACATTTAAACGAGCCATGTTTGTCCACTGGGGGCAGCACATCCTCTTAGATATAATTACCTTATGAAGTTAGACATGTCAGCAAATCTAGAAGATACAGGGCAACATTAGCATTCATGTGGAGTCAGTTTTAAGGTGTATACCGAATATTCAATCTCCTTTTAACTCGGACTTTGGACTCAACCAATTACTGAGGGAAACATCTGGCTCTTTAGCGGGTAAATGGTCCACTGTGCTCACCACTGTTAAGTTCAAGAGTTTTACAGAAACTGCTACATGAAAATGTTGTATCTTATGCGTTAACATGTAATTAATCAGATTATAGTCAGCTTTTTAACTGTAATATCATGTAATTTTAACCTGGAAACCTGGATTCTGGAATCAGGGAAGTGAATTAGACAGAACAGCATATTTGGCTTTTTACAATAGTGCATATGTAAGACAAAGGCTACAGACTGATTACAGTGCAACTCTCCGTACAGTATTTTCTCAGAGACCACTGAAAGTATGCATCAGTCGCTTTCTTCAGCGTAGGATCAGTCGGCTTGATCACACTCTGGCCCACATATCATCTACTGTATAAGTCTTTTCCAATTTGTTTCTTTTCACTTTTTCTCCATTGAAAGGAAGTCAGGGGTCAGAGTTCACGGTCAGTTACAGAACAGCAAAGTTCGGAGTGGTACAGACCTTCTGACCCTAAACTCTCCAACCATCCTGCTAATTGAATTATAGACACGTTAAGTTTATGACAATATTTGTTTGAGACAAAGTGTGTTTCCTAAAAACTAATGCTAACTACCATGAAGGTATGTGTCCACGTGTGTGTGCATGCGCTTCATAATGTGACAACCTTCCTCTTCTCTCGTGGTCCGTTTCTCTGCTCATGTCAGTACCTCACTGTACTGCAAGTCTGTCTGCTCCTGTCTGTCTGTCTGTCTTCATATCAGCAGCATGTGTCTCATTGTTTTCTCTGCCATTCTGTCTGTGGCGGAGACAATAAACCCTGGAGACAAACTGCTCAGCTGCTCCTCATTTCTACAAGAAACCTGTGTTTAAAGGTTACATCATTCTCACACATCTGATTCTGTGGTTACATGTGAGTTTGTGCAAAGACGTTAAGTGTCCACTGCTGTCTGCACAAAAACAAAACTTGTCCTGTTACAAATATTTGAAAAGGGATTCAGAGAAAACATCATTTTTTCTTATTCACTCTGCATGTTTCAGAAACAATGTCTGGAGTGTCCAGCCTGTTGCATAAGGAGATCATCTCTTTGACATTTTCACACTACATTTATTTTTTATAATGTACTGTAGGGGTGATAGAAAGGAAGCTGTTTGGTTCTGGGTTTGAGTGTAATGTGATTAGACTCAAACCAGGAACCGGAGTGAACCTACGCCAACCAGCCAGTGGGTTCAAACCCTGTTCCTTCTTGCTGAGAGGCAACAGTGCTAATCACTTCACTACCTACAGCCCTAGTATTAAACATTAATAATAAAGTACAAGTACCTGAGTAAATGTATTTTGTTATTCTCTATCAGTGGTAACTATGATAAAAAAAAAAGTACTATAATGGAGTAAGAAAATAAATATTTCCTTCTAGTAGATAGATAGATAGATAGATAGATAGATAGATAGATAGATAGATAGATAGATAGAAACTTTATTAATCCCTCGGGA
>JAUYWH010000007.1:16813435-16838729 GCA_034779795.1 Ctenopoma multispine
TTAAGATACTCTGTTAGACAGTGTGTCACTCCCTCTATGTCCTCGCCATGTGGGCTCAGAAGCACATCCCAGTCCGTAAAAATGGCCGAAGGCTAACAGCTAGCAGCTCCAGGTCCGGACAACATAAAGTCACTTTAAAGGAGATGTGCCCTGGGTTACACCATCTGTTGTTAATGTAGATGATGAGTCCCCCACCTCTGCTAGTATCACATAATGGAAATATTTGAGTAAAGTATAAGTAGTAAATACCTAATTTTAGCCCACAATATTTGTGTAAATGTAGTTGCTCTCCACCAAAGGTAACTACTGCTGTCAAATAAAAGTAGTAAAATGTACAATATTTACAACATTATTTTAAGTACAATGTGTTTGAAATAGGAAATACTCAGGTAGAATACAAATCTGCCATGTGTGCAATTGGTAAAGTGGTAAATTAGCCTAGGTGGACTACATAAGTAAAAGTACTCAGTTATGCTCCACTGGCTGTAAGTACAGCTGTCAGATGAATGTAGTGAACATGGTAAAGAAGTTCGATATTTCCTTTCTGTAAAAGTATAACTACTAATGCAAAGTACAAGTACACTAATATTTTACTGCATACTACAGAGTACTCCCCACCAGTGGTAACAGAAAAGTAGTTGAAGTAGTACTTAAGAAGTATTATTATTATTAATAAAAAAGTTTATCTGTCTTCACAACAACAATAATAAAAAAACAACAAAACAAACGTCAACCTACTTCCGGGTCACGTGACGCTCGTGAGCTTCAGCTGACCGGAGGCTTCGCTCGGTGAAGCGAAGTTCGCTTCCTGCTTCCTGCAGCTGCTGTTGTCCCGTTGTCCTTATGTGTAGTTTCTGATGCTGTGGACGCTGATCCTCAAACTCGGACTGAAACATGGAGCGGTACGGGTCGGATACAGATGCGGACGAGCAGGAGAAGCCGCTTCTCCGCCGAGGACACGAAGACAAAGTCCAGAGAGGTGAGAGACGAATGTGTCCCGCTAACTGGCGAGCTAACGGGAGCGGTGCGAGCCGCAGAGCCGTGTCCTCTGAACTCGCGTTTTCTTTGTTTGACGGCTTTTTTCTTGTAGCAGTCGAGTATTTAGACGGAGAGGAGACGTGTCAAACACCTGCACGGTGCAGAAGCTGTGGTAGGAGGATGAAATGCTGCATTAGAAGCAGCTGCGGACGCTGCAGGACCGCTGTCAGTATTTCAGTCATTCAGTCTTTATTTATCCCAGAGGGAAGTTATTTTGGCATCTTACAGCAGCTCAGAGAAAGAACCATAACCAGAAAATATTTTACAACACAAATACTAAATACTCAATTAGCAGAACAAAAATAGGTGAGCAATTAAACGTATCAGCAAAATGTACAGTATTAAAAGTATAAGTACACATTATGTGCTCGTACAGCTCGTGTATTGTCATGTGAATTATTTTTTCGTGTAGTCCAGTACTTAAATAAATGCATGTAGTTGTTTGAGCACACCTCTTAGAAGACAGATTATTTGTTTTGTGTGCAGAATTTTAATCTGATAATATTTCTTAGCATTTCCTACAGCGTTTTTTTCTTTTTTTATTGTAGAACTGAATTGTGCACCTGTCCCGTGCTTTTGTACACGCGTGTCATGAGTTCAGGGACATCTGCTCTGAGCTCGTATCATATGACAGACCCACCTGAACTATGAGTCATACTGTGTTAACACTTACCTGGAGTCAGGCTGAAAATGTTGGTTTAACAGTCTCAACGCTACAGACTGTGTGTGTGTGTGTGTGTGTGCGTGTGTGTGCCGTTTTCCATTGTTAAAACATGACTTATGCTTGCTACAGTAAGTAAACGCAGCACCCTGCTAGATAAGGACACCAGAGGTTAATGTGCTGTTGTCTTCTATGTAAAGACTGTGGGACAAGTCAGTTCAGTTTTTAGATGAGCAGTTTGCATCAGCATCACTGATTAGCACAATATCAGCGCGTTATGAAAAACACTTATCGGGCTTTGGTCCAGATGAGTGACAGGAAAAGAACTTGATTTCATAGAAGACTGACGTTTTGGTTTTGAACTATTTGGGAAAATGTCAGTGAAAATCTTCTTCATGTCTGCTCCTACTCCACGCTGCTCAATATGTCTCTTAAGTCTTGCATTGCAACAGACGCTTAACTCATAATGCTGCTTCATAAATATGAGCCTCAACCTGTATTATGAAATGCAACAAGTAAGCTCTCTCTCCCTCTCTCTCCCTTTAGCCCCCGTGTGCTGTTCATCCCGCTATGGCCTGGCATTGCTCTCCTCTTATGGCTTCTTTGTTGTCTACTCCTTGCGGGTGAACCTCAGCGTGGCCATGGTAGACATGCTTAACAGCACCCACCAATCTGGCACCAACCACAGCACCTCAGTGTGTCCTCCTGATGTTAACCCTCCCCAGCCTAAACACAACCACACGGTGAGCAAGAACCTGACTACAGCTGAGTAATGTGACGATAAATAGAAGAAGTCGTTACACTCTCAGCACTTACTTTTCACTGTTTTTATGTGTGTCCCTCGGTTGAGATTGAGAAACGCGTAAAAGGTTTGGTAAAATAGCATCACAGCCATGTTTTGCCAAACGCATTCTAAAGGAATTGGAACAGCAAACGCAGTTAACTAACAACGTACTTTAAGGTGATGCGGTGTGGTTATCCTCTTCCTCCTGCTCCACTGTACCTCAGTGTGTGTTGTTACGTGTGCGTGGCAGCTTTAATAATTTGCTCTAATATTTGACTTCACAGGCCAGCGTGTACAACTGGGACTCTGAGACACAGGGCTGGATCTTGGGCTCCTTCTTCTACGGCTACATCCTCACACAGATCCCTGGAGGTTACCTGGCTGGTCGCTTTGGACCCAAGTGGCTGATGGGCTTTGGAATCCTGGGAACTGTAGTGTTTACGCTGCTCACCCCTGTGGCTGCTGATCTTGGTGCTAGCTACCTCATTGCTGTCAGGGCCCTGGAGGGGATAGGAGAGGTGGTTGAAGTGTGAATTATTTGTGTGTCTGAAGAGTTATACAGACAGAAGAGTTGAGTGTCATTTGTTTACTCTTGCTGTTTGTCTTTAGGGAGTCACATTTCCTGCGATGTACACCATGTGGGCATCGTGGGCCCCGCCGATGGAGAGGAGCCGACTGCTCACAATTTCATACATTGGTAAGCGGCAGACACACAAAGCCTGCAATGTAAATAAAAAGCAAAGTGTCTTTTTATGTCAGAAAATTCCTGCTAGTGTGTGTAGATTTGCCTCATTTCAGTTTTAGTTCAGACAAAATGAAGAATTTGAAGACGTCAGTGGAGTGCCTCAGATTAAACACCGGCGCAAATATGTCACATCCCACTTCCTGCCTTGTGTACTGGCTGAATTTAGACACCTCCTGCATCAGCATCTGTCCTTCAGTTACCAGTGTTGATGCTCTCTGTACGTTCATCAGTCGCTGTGCTGACTGATGATACAAACGTGTGTCTCTCCTCTCTCTTTCCACTGCAGGAGCCCAGCTGGGGACGGTTATCTCTCTTCCTCTGTCTGGTGAAATATGCTTCTATCTGGACTGGACTTACGTCTTCTATATATTTGGTAATGGAGCTGGGGTTTTACTAGTGAGGGTAGGGGTCCACTCAGTCATGTTGTTTTAAAGTGAAAATCTGCCCACTGACAGTTTATTAATGGAGATCTTCTGGACTGTCCAACCTTTAGTTTGTTGTAGACATGAGTTGTTGTCAAACTGAAACATCAAATCCAGTTTTAGTCATTTCAGCTCGACCTTTTGGTTTTTAGCGCAGTAGCTTGTAAATATTGTGTTGTGTGTAAACTTTATTTTAACCCATATGATGGGTTGAAACCATAAAAAATAATAAAATCAGGGACTAGAAATATATAATTTATAAATGTTATGGAAACTTTTCATCAGATCACTGTGGGAACTGTTTTCCCCCCATCTTAAATGCATGTGTATTGCAGAAGATGTTTTTCTGGCCTCTCCATTAATTTTTTTCCCTAAGCATTAGATCAGCTGTTTCCTTGTCTCTTCCTTTGTTCCTCTTTGCCCTGTGGAAACAATGACTTAGCATGTTTTAGAATAAAATGTGCTTACAGAGAGAACCACTGCTGAGGTTCTGCTTTTTAATTTGCTTGTTGTATTGTCATCTCTAAACCACTAGACAGATGTCAGACATTAGTGTCCTTACACACATTTTCTCAGTTTCAGGAACTCCTAACTTTGTAGTTTTCCTTGTGATGGATTTAAAATGGAGGTAAAAAATAATTGCTTGTTTGCTCTAATGTGTGTCCAGGTGCTGTGGGCCTGGTGTGGTTCGTGTTGTGGGCCTTTCTCGTCTTTGACAGTCCAAACACTCACCCACGGATATCAGAGCAGGAGAGACTCTACATCACCAACTCACTCAAGAATGAGGTAACGCCAGAAATCAGACTATAAACGCAAATATAGACAAAGTCATTAACTTTGCAGTTGAGTTCCTTCGTAAAAAAAATCATCTTAAAAGTCAAAGAAGAATATTTAAAATTAAGAAAGCCAAGCGACATAGGGTCATGACAGTTATTAATGTGAAATTGTAAATTATGTCAGATTTTCACTTTGTCAAAAGATACCAAGACTGTAGCAGCACAGCGCTTGCAGGCATTTCCGCTCCAGTACAGTTATCTGATATTAGTGTTACATAATCTGTGTGTTGCAGCATTTTGGTCTCTTATCTGTCTCACACAACTGGTAGGTCACAACACTCAATGATGCTCGACATTCTCACAGTATCACTAAGGCAGGGTTCAGCATTTCTGCTGGGCACTTAACCAACCTCCACTAGCATAACTGACTTCTGTGTGGAGCACTTTGGCTGCTAAACTGTTAGATACTTGATATATCACTAAATGTTAGCATTTTTTTAAAGTGTTACCATATGTGTGAATGTGACTCAAGACCTATAAACTTATCAGCAGTGGGAGAAAAACGTAGTCCAAAAAATAAAACCACCAGTTTATGCAACAGAGAGGATGCGATACAACATCATACTGATATGAATAGACTTCTTCATTCGGTGCCAATTAACTGCACAGCTGGACAGCATGGACAACAAGTACATTGTTAAAATAACTGTAAATATATGAGAAGAGGGGTGACAAAACAGAGGATTACAATATATATTTACCACAGTTGTTGCAGATGTGTCTGTCTTCAAATGTAGCTTGGATGTATTAAGAACTCACTTATCAGTTTATTCCCTGTGCTATGTTTCCTGTGTGGCCCAGCTGTCCCCCTCAGCAGGCAACATCCCCTGGCGAGCCATAGTGACATCCAGAGCGCTGTGGGCCATCGTCGTGGCTCACTTCTCCTACAACTGGACCTTCTACACGCTCCTCACCCTGCTGCCGACCTACATGAGTGACATACTGCAGTTCAGCATACAGCAGGTTTGGTCAACATCACGCACTGCATTTCATCCATGCTTAGAAACGCTGGGGAAAAACAAAATCAGCTTCCTGACTGTTCACAGACAGAAATGTGTATTTTTTGTCAGCTAAAGTTGCACTTAAACCTGACAAATTTGATACTAAAGAATAAGAAACATAAGAAAACGTCCACCTCAGTTTGCTGAAGTCTCTTATTAACTGTGAAACAAACAAATTAATAATTGTGAGGAACAATGGAGGATAGTGAAGAAATGCTGTTTAATTTTTTGTATGGGACTTTTTGTCACAGCAAAGAGAAGATTTGTTTCACAAAAGACTAAAGGCAGAAACATGTAGACTGTTGAAAAATACGATTAGATGATAGTGATTGTGAAAGCAACACTTCAATCTGACCAATTATTAGTCTGCAGCGTTTTCATGTCACCTTTTGGTATTAACTCAGTTTGCTTGGAAACTACAAGGTACTATCCACAACTTTTACCTGGTGAAAAAACAAAAGGGTGAGTAGACTCGAGTCGAATCGGCACCGTGCAGTAGAAACGCTGCACGGCAATGATTATGTCAATATAAAACTCTGTCCTGTCCACAACAGAACGGTATGCTGTCAGCTCTGCCTTACTTGGGCTGTGCTGTGTTCGCTGTGCTGAGTGGCCAGTTCGCTGATTATCTTCGGGAAACCTGCCTCTACCCCACAGTCCATGTCAGGAAGGTCTTCTCCCTTGTTGGTAAGGAACAGAAATATCATATCTGAATCACAGATTGTTCTTAGAAATGCTTGTTTTGCGCATCTGATACACTGCGTTTACAGGTTCTGACGACATCTTCACCACTTTGTGTTTGTTCTGTAGGTATGATTGGGCCAGCAGTGTTCCTAGTAGCAGTAGGATATACAGGCTGTAACTACACATTGGCTGTGACGTTTCTCACCCTTTCCTCCTCTCTGGGTGGAGTATCAGCTTCTGGCTTCAACATCAACCACCTTGACATTGCTCCTTCGTAAGTGTGATTCTTCTTTCACTAAAACTATCTCTGGGGGGAAAGTCTGAATAAATATCACACACATACGTGATAATCAGTCATTCCGGACTTGTTAGCTGTTTTTTCTTGCTATCTTGTGACACGTCAAAGTAGTACTGTACACAAAGCTTAGCAAACTAAACCAAAATTTTGAAATGACTGCATATATTGTGCATGCTGTTGCAATACAAGTGTCAGGTATCTATGCTGTTACATGTACCAATAAAATGAATACTGTGTGAGTTTAGCAAGGTATTAATGGACAATCTATGTATTTATCATTCTAGATATGCTGGCATTCTGCTGGGCATCACCAACACCTTTGCTACCATTCCTGGGATGGTGGGACCAGTCATAGCAAGAGCCCTCACCAGCCATGTAAGAAACACATGTACACTCACACCGTCATTAACCAGTCTGCACAGTGGGTTTGATTCTGTAGCTGTTCTGTGCCAACTGTTACTGAAACCGCAAACAGTATCAGTATAATTTGGATGGTCATTGTATTTCAGTATGCAGAAAGCTGCTGCTCACATACTAATAAAGATCACTGTGGGTGTCCTGATCTCCAGTCCTGCCTAAACAGATGGTATCCCTACATTGGCTTGATGCTCCATTTTCTAATTGGTTTGCCTCAGGATTAGCAAATTAACACTTTGCCACCAGGGGGCACCAACACTCCTCTAGAACAATCACACCCACAGTGTATTTGTCTGGAAAAGGTGATGGCAATTAGAAACTGTTTTTGTAGAATAACTAGAAATATTTTAGGCAGCATCACTCTTTATCTTTTAAATAGTTAAAACTTGCTACCTGAAGTGACAATTTTCAAAAGTCTAAACTTGACCTTACATAGTGTAGATTGTCAATTTTAACATTTATGGATAATAACAAGGAAGAAATATCCTGCATCGGCCCCACTTACCAGTAATGTAAATTTTGGTACTGTCTAATGTAGCTAGTTTTTCCTCATTAAGATGCATGATTAAAAATGTTAATACTAACTCACTGTGCTCTCTGTCATTTAGAACACAATACAAGAATGGCAGACTGTCTTCTACATTGCTGCTGCCATCAACCTGTTTGGAGCAATATTCTACACGTTGTTTGGTCGCGGCACAGTGCAGCCCTGGGCGGTCCACTCTACTTATTCTCATGGAGACTGAACCATAAGATGAGGCGTACTTGTCCACTTGATGAATCAGTATAGTCAAACCTTAGTCATGGCCTTATTCAAAAGGTAATTTCAGTGAGAAATGTGTTCAGCTGTGCAGATCAATCTCAAAGCATGGCTAATTAACAGTTATACCTTCAAGGATATTCTTCGCTGTGGCTGCGGGTACCTCAGTCTGTGTTCGAAGAACCTGCAGACACAGTTATGAAGAAGAAGATTTCAGTTAAGCAAACATTTGTAGAGGGAGAAATGTTTATGAGGCCAAAAGATAAAGATTGAGCTGAGCCAAAAAACAAAATATGCTTCTGTTCTAAAAAGACTATTGGAATGAGGCTTTGCACACAGTGAAAACAAGAGATTATAGGTAGTTTAACAGCTACCGACTAGTGGTTCTTGTTTCAATCTTGCAGGTCAACTGGCTGAAAGCTTTGTTTAATTATAATTACCACAGTAAACGAAAGAAAGACAATTTGTCACACACTTTTAGGTTTGCCTCAGCTCAACTGTTATTATTGCCTCCAGAGTATTTCTGCTGAAAAGGGAAAAAATACAAAATATGCTAAATTAAAAGTAAGTGCCAATTAGTGTTCTCTTTAAAATCAACTTATAATCCCATATTAGACATACAGTATGTAGCAGATAACATCTTTTTGAGAAGACATTATGACATTATAAGCACTTGTTTGGGGAAATGCCTTACAATGAAGCCTCCTTAAAATGATTTTAAAGCTATTTGTATTTAATGTGATTTCAAACAGACATTTTTTGTATGTACTTGCAGTTAAGGGATTTTATGTATGTAGGTCAGGTTGTGTCCATCAGGTGCCTCTTATATTTTAGATAGCAGCCCTTAACTATTGCATATGGAATGGGCTGGTTACATTTTCAGTCTGTAACACTAAGAAGATGCTAAGCTACCTTTCTAAAGATGGAAAAGTAAGAAAAAGTGCTTTAAAGAGGTTCCTGGTGGACAACCAGCCTTACTTCTATCAAATTATTTGCACTTTCTGTGTCAATTCTCAGGTTTCTTATGTCATACAGGGACTAAAAGGGAAGTTTGTTTACTTTTTACACATTGTTTGATCTACCACAATAAAGTATGTGTCTTCATTTTTTTAAGCATCAACTTAATAAGATAAAAAATGAAAATGGTTTCAAATAGCATGGTTAATGACTGAAAAGATGTAGTCAACTCTTAATACAATCCTTTCATTACTGTGACCAGCTGATTGAATGTAAATGTTCCATAAATTCTTAGCTCTCAGGTCACACGTACATAATACTATATAGCTGTTTTTCCGTTACACATGATGTACATGCAGAGTTTAATCAAATTAAGCCACAAGGTCAACATTTTGTCTTGGTTCTATTTTCTGTCAACAAGTAGCATCATCATCCCAGTTAAAATGTAATGTTATGTGTGCCTTACTGCATTAGTTTAGATGTGGTTAAGACAATTCAGGACTATAGACTCATTGTTTCCATTTGTTTTGTTTGAAAAATTCAGGTTTACGCTTGTGTCTACATAACGAGAATAAAAGGGACTTTTGTATCATATTTAATCAGTGGAAACCTTCACTAAAAACATTCCAGAAATGTCTTAAATCACTGTCGTGTATTGTAAATACTTCATCATATACAGCTATGCTCAAATCTGATTTTGTGTTGGGTTATTCTTTCATTATAACTAAATGAATGAGTACTTTTCATTTTTACAGTTCTAATGAACATCAAATTAAGTGGCATTTTGATAAGTCTCTGACCTATTTTAGAACAAACATTTCTAAAAATGTAATCTCACTTTCAGGTATGTAAAGAGGTCATACCTGTAGACTTCATCCGTCCATCCATTTTTCTAACCTCTTGTCCTCGTAAGGGTCACAGGTGGGTGTTGGAGCCTATCCCAGCTGTCTGCGGGCGAGAATACCTGTAGACTCATCTTATGTGAATCATTATTAGTGAAGAGATGAAAACAGATGAACAGATATTTTAACAACCTAATCTACATCCTGGGATGTTTTTAAAAAACCTCATGAAACTTGATTAAAGTGAATTTATCATAGTGAAGTAACCCAAACTACTTAACGATAAAAGCTGTTTTGTAAGATCTTATTAACTGGGAAAAGGCCAGTGACACAAACTAACTGGGCTAACAGATGTACAGAGAAATGTTTCATTTTTCATCCTGGTTGCCTCCCTGCTTTTTTCAGTAGTCCTACATTTTTTTCTAATTAATATAATGAACCTTTATTTTTAAGGTTAATTTTAAGCCACACGCTTAAACAATGCTGCTGGTTTTAATTTGTTCTCCTACTAAAGCTCGCTCTATAAAACACACATACACTATCGGTGTAGTTCTGCCGTACGATTTTATGTCTCTAAGATTATTCTCCATAACACCAACTAATGAAAATAGAACAACCAACAAAATACGTGATCTAATGGGAATTAGATGTAACTATTATCGTTTCATTGTAAGACGTAATCGTGCGTGTAACGTCACACGTCTGTGTGTCGGTTTCCATAACAAGTCAAAAAATAATGTTTAAATCAATTTAATTTCCTTTACCGACAAACCATTAACGACTAACGAAAACCTTAAACTAAGTAACAGAAAACAAACTGTAAGTTCACCTTTAGCGGCGAGTAATGTTTTTAAAGTTTCCTGATATCAATTCTGTGCCAACATTAAAAGAGTTATCAATACGGGTCGTGAGCGACAACTGATGCTTCGCAGGTTTCCATGACCTATGGTAAACCTGTCTACGGTAACTTATCCTGGTCTGTTGTGATGCTGTGCGGCAGCGGATGCGCGCAATTACGCAACACCCCCTCCTGTCCTGTGCGCAACAACCGGATCAGCGTCTCTCCTCAGCCTCTCCTGTCCTGCAGCCAACTTGACACCGGCCAGCTCTCAGGTACGACATAGTACTTGAAATTAAGAAGTAAAGGGGGGTTGTGTTTGATGCTATCAGGGGAATGAATTGAGCGTTATATTTTAGCGGCTCGGTCTCCAGGAAGTGCATTGAGAATATTGTTGTGATGGAGAAAAGAGGGCAGGCGGCTGGTAGGTAACACGCATCCAGGCGTCAGTAAGTAAGCGGACAGATGATAGAACATGGCGGGCGGTTGACGTTTCCGTTAAATCCTTTAGACATCAGATTTACCGCAATAGCTGCACAAATTTTTCAGGCACTGGTGGCTGTTTTCACATCTTTTGGACATAATAGCGCACTGCGTCAGCGGTCGTGACGTTATATATACGGGATGAGTTAAATAGGCGTTTGTAAATGATTATTTGTCCTGGCACTGAGCTCACCTGAACAAGTCTGGCCAAGATCATGTGGGGATTCATGTTACAGTTGGATTAGGCTACTAGCCTTTCTACCCGGTGCAGACTAGACTCAGACCAAATTAACTGAATCCCCACTGACTTGGATTACACAAAAGGAAACTTTGCAGTGCACTTGTGAATCCTCATATTCAGGCTTATCACTATGACCCCCTTCTAAAGATAACAGTGTTTACTGTGCTCTGCATCAACCAATGTGCAGTGCTCAGCAGTGCCTGAGAAATGGCTGCTACACTGGCAGAAGATAGAACCAGACAAAATGGTGGATTCTAGTTTGAAGTGAAGCTGTAGTAAGTCTCTGGCTATGGAAAGCAGGACGGTGCTGTGAAACATCAGAGCATTGTTGTCATGTGTCAGTGACACCAGAGCGAAGCAGTGATGACAAGAGAGTAAGCTGCATGTGAAGCAGGACAGCAGGGCTGTGGATGGATGGAGGAATAGAGAGTAGGAGGGGCACAGGATTTTGTGTTTGGCGCAGTTCAGTGGCCACTGATACCATCCTCTTTTGTGCACCACTCAAGAAAACATCTATTGCCAGTGAAGAGCACTCACTGTCACAGTAATCTCAGTTTAAAAACACCCAGCATCAAGCATTCAGTCAGCTTATTTAAGGGTGGGTGAACTAAAGGATACAAATGGATTCACGTCTTCCTATGCCCGTTATTTAGGGAGCCATTATCAGTCCTCTGGTGTTTTTATTCATAGCTCTATGAGCTATTCAACTTCCCTACCAACTTCCCAGGTGGAGTGGCCATTCAGTCACCATTAGTTACCAAACTGGGGTTTCCAACCTACATATATTCAGATGCTCACACAAAACATTTCAATATCCATCACTTACAGTAACTAGTGAATTAAAGGTTTCTCTTTTCTAACCTGCAAACTACCTGCACACCTTACTAACTAACTTAAACCCTGGCTTTAGCAGACAGACTGTTTTGTGACTTCAGCCAGCTCCAGTCACCATGGGAAAGGAAAAGCTGCACATCAACATTGTTGTGATCGGCCATGTGGACTCTGGCAAGTCCACCACCACGGGCCACCTCATCTACAAATGTGGGGGCATTGACAAGAGAACCATTGAGAAGTTTGAAAAGGAAGCTGCTGAGGTAAGGAGATCTTGAATCAGCTACAGTCTTCTCCCACTCCCTCCCCCCACTCACACACTGACCATAAGATATAAGCTACACTATGAACAAACAGGAATTAGTCAAGTTAGGTCAAACGCATTCATTCTTTTCAGATCATGCTGCTTGTCATGAAAACCTTTCTAAGGATCCTGTTTGTCTTTTCCTCAGATGGGGAAGGGATCATTCAAGTATGCCTGGGTGCTGGACAAGCTAAAGGCAGAGAGGGAACGTGGCATCACCATCGATATCTCACTGTGGAAGTTTGAAACTAGCAAGTACTACGTGACCATCATCGACGCTCCAGGTCACAGGGACTTCATCAAGAACATGATCACTGGGACCTCACAGGTCTGTAATACGAGTGCTCAGACATCCAGAGAATATTACGTGCTATGTGGCTGCTTTGTTGAGTCATTTTGTAAGCCTCCTCCTCCACGCTTATCCATAGTGCGACTTTTCAAGTGTCATAGTAGAAAAGACTTCTATTCCTGTGTAAATAATCTTACAAGTAACCACAATCTAGTACAACTGCACAATAACCTTCAAAAGCTGAATTAATGAGTCATTAATGCATCATCACAGCTACTGTATTTGTGCTAATGTTTCTTCTACTGCATCTTCAGGCAGACTGTGCTGTGCTGATTGTGGCAGCTGGTGTGGGAGAGTTCGAGGCAGGTATTTCCAAGAATGGACAAACCCGTGAGCATGCCCTCCTGGCCTACACTCTGGGGGTAAAGCAGCTCATTGTGGGTGTTAACAAGATGGACTCCACTGAGCCAAACTACAGCCAGAAACGTTATGAGGAAATTGTGAAAGAAGTGAGCACCTACATTAAGAAGATTGGCTACAATCCGGACACTGTTGCCTTTGTACCCATTTCAGGCTGGAATGGAGATAACATGCTAGAGCCCAGCCCCAATGTAAGTAGCACATAGAATAATAATGCAAATTTTAAAAGGATTAATGAGATGTACACAGCCTTGAATTTGAATACTAATTTGTATGGCTGGCATCAGGTATACGAAGCTGTAGCCAAAAGGCTAACAAGTTGCAACTGTATATTCAACTCAGGTATTCAGACAATGACTAAGCCTTTTCTCTCTCCTCTGGAAAAAAATGGAAGAGTACGTTTTGCTCAACAGGATCCATAAGTGTCTATTACCAGAAAACGAACATACTATACAAGAGCCAACAGACTCCACAGTGTGTCACTGCGTTACTGAATTGAGTACATGAAAGTGCATTTCATTTCTTATGAATTCAACTCCTCCATTATGTATAAGAGCAAAACTGTGTCATTATTTAAGTAAAAAGTTTTAATAACAATTTAACTTTTTGTTCAATATTAGTTACCTAACAATGTACTGTGACTAAAAACCTGAATAATTAGCAGTTGTTCTCAAACTTGTACTATGGCACATTATCTTTTCTTTAGATGACATGGTTTAAGGGGTGGAAGATCAATAGAAAAGAAGGCAATGCATCAGGGACGACTCTATTAGAAGCTCTGGATGCTATCCAGCCCCCCACCCGTCCAACAGACAAACCTCTGCGTCTGCCTCTGCAGGATGTCTACAAGATAGGAGGCATGTACTGAATAAGACAGACGAAATCTAAAAGGAAATAAGGGATTGTGTTATTGTGATATAAACTCATAAAACATGACATAAAATACTCCTTAGAGTGCTTAGCAGAGGATAGGACTGAATTACTTTGATGTCACTGTTCATTCTGGGTGCTGACATTATCTTTCTCAGGTATTGGAACAGTGCCTGTAGGCCGTGTGGAAACAGGCGTACTGAAGCCTGGCATGGTGGTGACATTTGCCCCTGTCAATGTAACTACTGAGGTGAAGTCTGTGGAAATGCACCATGAAGCACTGACTGAGGCCCTTCCTGGCGACAACGTGGGCTTCAATGTCAAGAATGTGTCAGTGAAGGACATTCGCCGTGGCAATGTGGCAGGCGACAGCAAGAATGACCCACCACAAGAAGCTGCCAACTTCACTGCTCAGGTAGTTATTGCAAGGCAACTATTTACAGAAATGAAACAAGCAAGAATATATCCACTCAGCTCAGTCTGAATTTCTCGAAATGTCTGCCACATAACCACATACAGTGAAGATTTGTGTAACTGGTTGGCACAAGGTGAAGGTGTCTAAAACCAGACAGAAAATGCCAGCAGCTGATTATTTGCTGTGAACTTTAATGAATGAAGGAAATATTACTTAGACATCCATATTCTCCCTTTGCTTTACAGGTGATCATCCTTAATCACCCAGGTCAGATCAGTGCTGGTTATGCTCCTGTGCTGGACTGTCACACTGCTCATATTGCCTGCAAGTTTGCTGAGCTCAAGGAGAAGATTGATCGCCGCTCTGGTAAGAAGCTGGAGGATAACCCCAAAGCCCTGAAGTCCGGAGATGCTGCTATTGTGGATATGATTCCTGGCAAGCCAATGTGTGTTGAGAGCTTCTCTGAGTACCCTCCACTGGGTAAGATCAAATGTAGAGGATTTGTTTAATTTCAACCCCTATCAAAAGCTCCACTTTAAGTAATGCCAGATGAAATCACCTCTATCTAAATATATTTTATCACCGCTCATCCTGCAGGGCGTTTTGCTGTGCGTGACATGCGTCAGACTGTGGCTGTCGGCGTCATTAAGGGTGTGGAGAAGAAGGTCTCTACCACCGGCAAAATTACAAAGTCTGCCCAGAAGGCCCAGAGGAACAAATGAATGCTGTGTTACTCTGCCAATCCCAAAGTCTCACAGGGCAGGACATCGATCATCCAACTCCATCCTATAATTGGCTGCTTCAACTCAATAATCAAAGACTGGTTAATCATCACAATGCATCGCAAAAGCATTAGAAGGAAAGAAGAACATTTAGATCTTGAGGCAGCACTCCTGACTCCATTTCACTGGTTAGATTATCATTACATATAAGGTAATAAAGAGTTTTAAATGTGCACTGTTAATTTGGTTTGTGGCAATACCTTTGTGTGATACTGAGAACACTAAGCAAATAGAAGTACTGTAATTCATCATTTCTCTAGCTCTCTGGAGTGCAGATACTGGTCTCTTTACATGGTACTTGTCTTGCTTTTTGTCTTTGTTTGCAACCACATGGTGCTCTGTAGGAGCCTATGGTAAGAAGTTCACACAATGGTCTTCTGAGTAATAGTTTAGTAGAACTTTGTTATTTATTGTGTGTGAGCTTTAAAAGCACTTAAAACAAATGGTCTCAGTCCTTCCTGAGGGATTCCAAGAAGACCGCCTGTTTCTGAAAGCACTTTGATTGGCATTTTGCTAACTTTGCACTTAAAATGGAGCAGTTTAAATTGGTATACGCTATTGCACCTTATTGTAAGATGGCATGAGCCTTTTGCAACATTAAATGCGTTTCAACCAAAATGTTGGTCTGTGGTCATTGTGTGTGTGTGAAACTACACAAAGACTGTTCAAGCTCAACTCTCCAATCTTATTTTGTCAAGTCTGACTAAACCAGAGCAACCTTTCAATACACACTTTTTCCACAAGGTGTAGCTATTAGAGTAGGAATAAAATAGTTGTGAATGACTTTCAAACTACAGATTTCATAAAGATATATTTATTAATAGATGGAGTTTTTACATTTCCCTATCATATCTTCATGACTACATGTAGCTCAAATTTGCCCTCTGTAGAGAACAATTATAAACTTGAGTATCTCCCATCCCCTGCATGCTACTGAAGTAACTTTTAGGACTTTATATTGAAACCAAATTTGTAGGCGTGGGAAATAGTGTTAGGGCAATATTTTTTCCCTGGTAGCCAGGAGAATATCATAAAAATGTGTATATATATATATATATATATATATATATATATAATTTCACCTCAAAGGTTTCAATAGTTCAGAGGCAGTCTCCCAAATAGTTACGGGGCGTGGTCTCATAACCAAACCCGGAAACGTTTTGAATGTATTTGTGAGAAGCAGTTTCAATCCTCTCATTGCACCACGATGACTGATAGAGGGAAACCACGCAAGGCGCATTGTCTTGCTAAGGGCAAAACTAGACCTGGAGAAATTGAACAAGTATCTCTGCCCAGATATGGAGGAAAAGCCCTTTCAGAAGAGAAGCATAATGGTACGAGAAAAGAACTAGAACTAAAGGAATGTGAGCAAAGAAAGCCAAACCACACTAAGAAGACATCTGTACAGAGCATGGAAAACGAAGCAACCACAAAACATTTTGCAGAGGAGATCAACATACTGCAAAGGACACCTAACGACAACCCAAAGGCTCCTGTACAAAGGACAAAAGTCAAAATCATGGACAAAACAGAACAATCTGTAGAAGAAACAACAAAGATGGAACCAGTTTACACAACAAAGGATTCTCCCAACTCCACAAAAGCAAAAAAATGTGGAGGGAAGACAAAATCACCAGAAAAATTTTCAGGGGAGATGCAGCCAGAGACACCTAAGGACACCGCAAAGGCTTCTTTAAAGACCACTAAAGCAAAAACATGTGGTGACAACCCAAAATCACCATTGGAATCTGCTCGAAAAACAACAACGACACAGTCACAGACACAGACACAGGAAACCACAAATGATTCTATACGAAACACAAAAGAAAAAACCTATAATGGCAAGAGCAAATCACCAAAACAACCTGCCTCAGAGATAGAGCCAGAGACACAAAAGAACACAAAAAAAACATCTATTGGGAGCACAAAGGCAAAAATGTGTGCTGGCAAAGTCAGATCACCAGAGAAATTCACAGAGCAGTCAGTAAATATACAGCCAGAGACACCCAAATACACAAAAACTATTTGTGTAATGCAAGACAGATGTAAAGACAATCCTGCAGTGGATACAATCCTCTACACAACTCTAGAAAAACTGAAGATTAGGAGGAATGACCGAGCAAATGCAGCAGAAGTTATCAATGACATAAAAAAATATATTTTCAAGCATTTAAAAGAGAATACTCAGAGCTTCAAAGATGTTGAAGAACCACTATGTACTGGAAGTTATTATGAGAATGTCAAGGTAAGTCAATTTAGCCCCTTAAGGTCAGTATGTAGTGTGCATCACTAAGTTAAGACCCAATCTTTAATCTTGAACATTAATATAATTCTCTATTTTGTGTATTACATCATGTTATTTTTGTGTATACAGATTTCTAATCCTGACGAATTTGATGTGATGGTGCCCATTCCTGTTGACCGAGTCAACATTGAACAATTTGGACAAGATGGTGCCTTTTATAGCGTAGAATTAAAACGTGGCAATAGCCCTCTGCAGAAATTTCAGGAGAACAACACTTTATCTGCCAGTGAAATGCTTGATGAGTTCAGGGAAGAAGTGAAGAAATGTGTCAAGCCATTTAAAGGTGATTATCAAAATTAAGACAACTGTTGGGGAATAGAAAGAGTTGGTAAAATACACACCTCAGGAGACAATCTGTCCCTGTGCTCGAACAGAAACAATTTTTTCCAAGATTATGTTGTTTGTGCTTAAAATGTTGTGTATGGTCATATGTAAAGTAGGACCTGAAAAAGGAATGAAAATCTCACAGTACCTAAGCTTGAAATGTGGATATATTCACTATACATAACATGGTGCTTACTTTACCACAACTTTTGTGTTAAGATCCAAAGGTAAAAAGGTATTATAATGTGTGGTATCATGTGTGTTTTTCAGAATGGAGAGTGACGAGAAAGAAAAAAGGCTGCCCTGCAGTGACCCTGACCATAGAAATACAATCAGTGATAATTTCACTGGATGTTGTTCTCTGTCTTATGGTTAGATCAAGTTGGCCTACATTCACTAATGAAGGCCTTAAAATAGATGCCTGGTTGGGGACTAAAGTAAAGCAAGAATACAAGCGAAAGCCATATTATCTTGTCCCAAAATATGAAGGCAGCGGTACAGTGGAACATGACGGAGTCCTTGCAAAGGGTAAGTATAACTTCCTTCAATTGGTAAATCCAATTAAGACTGATTAACAGAAATGGTCCATTGAGTCTATGACATCTCAACAAGATTTGTTTCATATTCAAGTGATAGAGCATCATAAGAAAATGAAAATTCTGAGAGGCAATAAAAGGTGGTTTTGGACTTTTTGGACTATACTATAGACTGTAAATGTAACATTTACTCTGAGGTTTTCACATGAGCCATTTAATGAATGAAGACTAGAAAAAAGGAAGCTTCAAGTTCCCCTGGTCATTGAGTGTTTTGTTTTCTACAACACAGATGTTTGGCGGGTTTCATTCTCTCACATTGAGAAAGCCATTCTAAAGAATCACGGATCAGAGAAGACATGCTGTGAAAAAGACGGCGAGCGCTGCTGCAGGTTAGATTTTGATTGACTCTTTTCTGATGTGATAACAGCACAGTTTTCTTTAATCCATTCCACCAACTAGGTGAGTAATAAGAACTTGTCAGAGCTTTTCAGTATAATTTCAAATCCAATAAAATACCAGTTTTATAATCATATATGGCAAAATATTCAAATATGCATGATGGAAAACCAATATGAACAACCTGTCCTAGAATGATTTAGTACTACACTCCCATTTGAAAGTTCTGGAACGGCAAGGGGAATTTGTTTGTTTTGCTGTACACAAAAAAATATATAAAGTGTATAAATATATACACTAAAATAAATATAAATAGGCATTTAGGAACTTTTGCCTCACATTCTTCTTTGGATGTTAGACTCAAACGTCTCACTGCACAGCAAATGCAAACAAATTCACTTTGTTCCAATATTTTCAGAGGATATTATTTTCAGAATACCAAACCCATTTCTGGAAAAGTTTGGACATTTTTTTCTCTAAAATGCAATAACTACAATTACAGAGTTTGATGCCTGCAACATACTCGATAAGTTTACAAGGGCTTACCACTGTGATACATCAACTACACATTTTAATCATTTGGCAACCAAGGTACTAATTGTTGCAGGTTTCTTTGAGAGGACAGTGCTGTGGTACTCCTGTGATACTGACCACCTGCTTAGACACACATCCCCACAGTTGCACACACCGTCAGGTAGTCCGCATTTCAGGAGGTTTTTGAACCTTTTAATCCCCTCTCAGGCCATTATGAGGACTAAATTAATTGCTTAAAGACTTTTTAAGATCTGTAGACAGTTATTTCTGTAAAGGTTAGAAATAAACTAATATAATCTTCTCTCTTTATAATCAGGAAGGACTGTCTGAAGCTCCTAAAGCACCTTCTTAGTCTGCTGAAGGAAAAAGACTCTTCTTTAGAGAAGTTCTGCTCTTACCATGCCAAGACCACCCTGTTACATGCCTGCTGCTCTCGACCTAAAGACAGTGACTGGAGGGCTTCAAGTCTGACCCAATGTTTCCAATTGCTGTTGGAGGACTTTATAAGCTACCTAGAAGAGGGTGACCTCCACAATTTCTTCATCCCAAGTCAGAACCTGCTCTCTGTTGCTAACCTGAGAAGGTGCCAAACTCTGGCTCGTTATATTAGGGAGGAACATGACAAAGGCTTTCCTATTTTCAAGTGACAACTTCTTAACAACCACGAAGGTTTTGACTACTATCACGTAGCAGTTGAAACAAACAAAAAAAAAATTTGTTCTATTTATTCTATCATTTATTCTAATAAACATTTCTATTCCTAATTACTTCATCTGATCCTTAATTCCTGCAATTTAGTGAATAATAGTGTTTTTTTCTGTAGATTAAGTCCAACCTGTCCTTGTTTCTGTTTAGATGTGTTTTTGATGTGTATTTTTTCTTTATTTATAAATATTATTTATCTTATTTTCCTGTGTTAATCTTATCTTGGATTTTCTATGTCTATACTGTTCTGTAATATTTTTAACAGCTACTTCAACACTGAAATGTCCCCTTGGGGATCAATAAAGTATCTCTCTAAAGATAAGATCAAACAGCTTTTTTTCACACACTATAAATTTGACAGGCAAAAGTTTCATGAAGCTTGCCGTCTTTCACCGTCATTATTGTCTTGTATTTTGCAAGTATGACATTTACGTCTCACGAAAACGGATTTGTACGCTGTATTACCAAACTTTACAGCATACATGCATAATGTTGGTTTTGACGTTTTCCCAGTTAATCAGACCAAATGCTACTGTAACTATCTTGCTAGAATATGTCTTGAAATTGCATCCTACCTGAGGCCAAGGTAACTGATCAATCCATACAGACCAGAGAACCTGATTGATGAGACAGCCCAATCAACCTGTAATGTAAAATATGAAAAACTGCTAAATTCTGTATTCAACATACATCAAATTTTTCATGTGCTTTCCAATGCAACAAGGGTGTAACAAATGGTAACAGATGTGTAGAAAGCACATTCCTAGCATCTTCAAAATTTATTTCCACATTATGTGGAAATTAACGAAAACCAATAGTTGCCTGGAGGACAAAAAAAAACAACCCCAAAATTATTATTATTATTATTTGAAAAAGAATACATTATTTGGAACACAAAAGTGAAAGAATATGCTGCTGTGTTCTTGCTTGCATTTCCTGCTTGTTTTTCCCCTTTTGAAGAAATGCTAACATGATAATAAGTCCACACTTACATACAGCTCATGAACCTGAGGCAGGGCATCACCTCCTGTGGAACAATAATTTGGTTAAGATAAGAAATTACTGTATTTGCTTTTCCAAAATTTAAATATTTAAAATACCATTTACCTTGTACCTAATATCTTCTAACCATAAAGTGCCAAGTGTATCTCCATGACAGTTTCAAGAAGATTCAACCATTACTGTACTGTGTGGTATAAATTAAAGTTCCCAAGCCAATAAAACACTGGGTGTCATGTCTTTTTAAAAGGAAAATTTATTTAACAGATTGCCTCCCGCAAATAAAAACATATTCAGAGTGATAAGGAACATTGCTGTAATTAATGAATTACAAACTAAAGAAAACTGTCAGTTGTGCATTTGAAAGATTTTTTAAAGAGATCAACACATCAGTGTGTAACTGCCTCTTTGATATTAATCCAGACAGAAAAAAATCAAATAAATCAATAAATAAAGTAAATGTACATTCAAAATGAATTACAGAATAAGAGGGTTTCAGATCTTGCTGCACCCTGTGGAGGGAAACAAACAATCCTTTAACTGGAATGTCAGACAAGTGAAGTACATTTTAATACTGCATTGTGTTGACGTCAAAAACTGTTGACTCTCGTCCAAAAACTAACTGCGGTGAAGATTTTTGTGGGAAACCTTTTTGTGAGAAACATGCATCAGAATCCCCAGTTCTGGCCTCGATCCCTGCCTCCTCTCCCTCCACCATCTCTCCTCCCTCCTGCACCACCTCCTCGTCCCTGTCCTCCCCTTGGATTGCACATTTCCTTCTCCCTCTTGTGCTTCTCATATCTCTCTGCCATAAGCACAAGTTCGTCTGGGACCTCCTGCAACAGAATTTGCGAAAATTACGTGCACTTTATGGTTTCGTAGATTCTGAATCCATTTTTTTAAAAACATGTATAATTTCTACTTGCACTATTCATCCAAGTTTTCATTTTGCAAATCCAACTTGTGCCAAGCATCATTTCCTTCTGTGACCTAGTACAATGAGTATTTTCTCTTTAACTAAAAACTAATATCTGATCCTTTACGCAGTGTGTCATGAAATAAGCCATTTGGTTTTAATGCTTTCTATCAAGTAAAACCTACTAGTCTCTCTCACACTCACACAGACACACACTATATGTGCTAACCTGCCCTCCACGTTCCAGGATGGTAATCAGTTCAGGGGCCATCCTCCAGTTTTCCCTTGTTACTAGGGTAACGGCAGCACCGGAACGTCTGAATCACAAATTAATCATCATCACAAACTAACCACAAAACACCCCAACGTCCCCCTCAGGATAATGCAGTGATCTGTAAGCAGACATACACACAGAGTCTTACCCTGCTCGGCCAGTGCGGCCCACACGATGGACATACTCTTCTATATTACGCGGGAAGTCATAATTAAAGACATGCGTTATGTCAAGGACATCTAACCCTCGAGATGCCAGATCAGTGGCAACCAGGATACGAACTCGACCTGGAAATTAATAAAACACTTATTCTGTGGGAAGTTTCCATATTCCTCAGGTAGTAGCTTTAATTTAAGGGACCAGCTAAACACCACAATTTTCATTTGATCTGTTATTTTCAAGCCACATTTTGCTTGCCATTACATACTCTCTTTAAAGTCCTTGAGGGCTTCTTCACGGTCACACTGTTCACGGTCACCATGGAGACTTTGCACAGCCAAGCCCTGCAGACACATGTCGCTGGACAGGTCATCAGCCCTGAGATTGCATGCAAACGGACACGTACATACAAGGAACAGTTAGCGTACTGTAGGTGGTGAGCACTGCCAATGTCAATATGTGTTTAATTCTGGTATTTATCAGTATGGGGTTTAGTTAAAAAACACAATTTATTCTGTTGTCTACAAGCATGTTAGTGACAAACATCCCACTCACACAAGCTTCTTGCCAACAAAGATAATGACTTTATCCTCAGGCTGCATGTTTCTGATGAAGTCAAATACATAGGACTTTTTCTCTTCTTCATGAATGGTCAGCACTGTTTGCTGCACTGTGTTAACGGCCTAAGACAGAACAGTAAAAAAAGTTTAAACATGCAGACAAGAGCATTCAACATATCAAATTTACTTTCTCAGAAGCATTTAAATTTTTTTTAAAGTAATGAAGAAATATCTGGTGTGCTCTCATTTAACTGACTTAAGGTTGGAGAGACACACACTCTTTTCAGGTGGGACAAAGTGGGAGAACATGGACAGACAATAACAACCCAGTAAACACACCTACTAAATAATTGTAATTATCACCACTTACTGCCAAGTCCAGGGTGCCCACGTAAACCATCATAGGATTCTTTAGGTATGACTTAGCCAATCGTCTCACACCAGTGGGCCAGGTGGCACTTAGGACAGTATACAATGAAAAAAGGATTATTCCAAATTCTTTACTGTACCACCCACAACATTTTAAATTAAATCTCCACATAATTTCTTTAAGCAACAAACAAAATGAATGCAGGGGTTTTGCTTTAACAATTTATTTTAACAACCAGTTCACCTTTGTGAAAATGTAGATCAATTATGCTTAACTGTTATACACAACATCCAAATTGTCTCTTGGCATGTAAACATTTTTCCCTCAGGATGATGATGAAACATTGTCATCTTGCATTGCAACACACTTAAATCTCCACATATGCTGCTCATTACTGGAGGTTTCTTTTATGCTCTAGGTCTGCACATGCAGTCCTACAGTATAAGCACTTCTGTCCTAATGTCTTGTTCATAACTTATGTGGTGAACATGTGTTCATGTGACTTATACCTGGTCATGACGGTCTGTCTGTCTGGGCGGATATCCAGAAGAATCTTCATAATCTGGGGTTCAAAGCCCATATCAAGCATACGGTCAGCTTCATCCAGCACCTTTCCCCATTCACAAAAGAAAAACACAAAACACACAAAAACACTACACAAACTAACACAATGTTTTGGTACAGTGGTTTATGCCAACAACCAAGACCTGAAGTGATATTGCTATAAAATGTACAAATTAGACTAAAAATGGAAAGTATTACAGAAAAGAAAACGTCATAAACAACTTACCAAGTAAGTGATAGAGGAAAGATTGATGAGCTCATTCATCTGCAGATCATTTAGTCGGCCTGGTGTAGCGATCACTATGTCCACCCCGCCCTTCACCAAGTTGATCTGGCCCCTCCTATCCCCTCCGCCATAGATACAGATACTGAGAGAAGATTAAAAAATAAATAAATAAATAAAATCATAATCACTCTACATCACAGTTAATTATTGGTTTGAAATTTGTTAAATGACTTAAGAGATACAATTTCTGGACCTTTTGTAGCCTTTATAGCGATACTTGTTGCACTCAGTTTCAATCTGCAGGGCTAGCTCTCTGGTGGGAGTCAGGACCAACATGCCTGGACCACGCCGCTCAGCTCTAGGCCTTTGAGGAAGAAAAGAAAGAGTTTCACAGGCAAATGGAAGAAATGACAAGAAGCAATATTTTCACTGTTTCACAAAATTGAAACATTACACCTGAAAGTGACAGAGTGGGGGGAATATAAACGTATGCTGCAATGTAAGAAACTTGTCCTGTACTCACACAGGTTGTCCATCCATGTGGATGAACCCCGGCAGCAGGTAGGCCAGGGTTTTCCCTGTTCCAGTCTGAGCAATGGCTATAAGATCCTCCCCAGTCAGTAACACCGGCCATGCCTGGGACTAGTGAACAAACACATGCATTTAAACAAAGACTAAAGCAACTGGTGTCAGACAGAATAGCCAAGTAACTACTCTGCTACCATTAAACTGTCACAATCCACAGATAGCAAAGATTAAAAAGATTAATAAGACCTATGTTCCTAAAAACAATACATCAAGAGAAGTTATATTTTTCATGGGACCTAAAAAAAGTCACTTAAAATTGTGTCTGTCAGTGAACACCTAGCTTTCAGCATGAGCTTCTTCAGACTTGAAGAGCTAACCAAGAAATAAAATGAGATGGGACAATTCAGGTTGAAATTTCATTGCATATATTTGAACTGATAAAATATAATAATTTTTTTCTAGTGTAGTGTAAAAATGCTTTACCATTTTTGGTAAATACACTAGAAACAAACTACATTAAGTTTCAGTCAGGGCATGTTCAACCTAACTTCACATAAACAAGATTTAACCTGACCTGGCAAGAATGTACCAAAGAATACATCTATGCAGGCATTTTTTTTTTTAAATAATCAATCACTGAACTGGTTGGCACAGATACTAATCTTATAGCACCAGACAAACCCGTATTACTAGACATGCAAGGCTCACCCACGTAAAGGGCGTAGCACTACACCAACTTGCCACTGTATTATACAAGGCTGACCTTTGTTGCGTTAGCATAGACTGGTGAAGTAATTCATTCAATCAAGCCTTTTACTGTAAAATGAAAGTGAAACTGAAGAATAAAATGATTCAGTTTCATTTCTTCTTCTTCTAGCTAAGTTTTTCTACTGAAATGCGCATAAAGACCAAAGCTTCCAGTATACGAGTCCAGGGGAGTGGGGGGGGGGGGGGGGGGGAAGCCCAAAAAATTGGTCTGG
>JAUYWH010000007.1:16838829-16863755 GCA_034779795.1 Ctenopoma multispine
CCCCCCCCCCCCCCCCCCCCCCCCCCCCCCCCCCCCCCCCCCCCCCCCCCCCCCCCCCCCCCCCCCCCCCCCAACCCCAAAGAATAGGTCCTGGAATTACAACATGTCGTATTACAAGACGCTGATCTAAGGTGACTCACAACTTATTTTTAGATATTATACACACACCTGAATATTTTCTATTTGAATGTCTCCAACTTCTGTAGTATAGGTTCAGTATGTACTGTACTGCGTTTACAGACTGTTGAAATCTATATACCACTGCTAACTGATCTTCAGTGCTGAAAAGACTTCCATCGTTTCCCATAACATGATATAATGAGAACTAATGACTAATTGTTATATTAATGACATTACTCATTTCCCTCCTGAGCAGTCTATGCATCTCTTGTTATTGGTTCAGGGACAAAAAGTTCCTGCTGCCGTCTCCAACTGTCTGAGCCACCAATAAAAGCTAATATGACATTGTACTTCTATGGCACATGACAGATTCCATGTGAATTAAAAAAACAAGACCAACTGACTAAATCTCTGGTCAGATCGTTAGGTTTCAAAAAGACTATATAAAAAAAACAATATTCATTCATCCATGACTCATTTAGTATCTGAAAACTTTAAGTGAAGGAAGGTAACGGACCACCTACTTCTTACTACTTTCCTTGGGGTCAAAACTCACTGGTGTCTGAAAAATATTGATCACCTGAGCAGACATTCTTAACTAGTACTGACTTTATGGAAGCAGATTGTTATCCCCAAAATATCAAGTACACACTGTAAAATAAAGTTCACCTTGAAATCAAGTGTTTATTATTAGAATGCACACAGAGCAGATATGTGTGACCTAACTAGCAACAGTATTTTTTTCTAGAAAGAAGACAACTGCGAATTTAAGGTGAAATAAGGATTTCCCAACATTAGAATTCATTTTTACATCTCTGCAGCCACAGATGACTGATTAAAGTAGGTAAAATTACCATAAAAAATGCTTTACAATGTGTTGGATAAAAATAAAATCAGCATCACACATGGAATATACTGTGGCATTTCTGCATGCTTAAAGAGCACATTTCTTTTTTCGGTAGTGATAGACATTCCGTGTTGGCTTCCCTATCAAAATGAATTCAAAAATTACAAATCAAAAAAAAAATTTTTTTCCTCCCTCAGTTCAACATATGTGACAAATAACATGAGTTTTATAGGACTGCAAAATTATTCTTTTCACTTCTGCTTTGTGGGGGACTACAACCATTGATTTATAAATAAAAATGGCTCAATATTTCCCATAAAGACTTTCAATAAAGCGGGTATTTCCAAATATGGATCACTGTAAATTACGGGGATTACCTTTGTCAACGAACAGGATAGGATACTACAGGTACATCGGTCCTTGCAGTAAGATGTAAATTTGAGTTAGAGTTACAATTGTGGACCGGGCAATGTTCAGGTTCAGGTTACTTTATATCTGTAGGTAATCTGGATTGCAGTAAAAAGTTGTCAGAACATGCATCTCTCTAGAGGACAAGAAAATAAATTTATACAGTAAAAAACCCCAAAATATTACAATAATTGTAGTAATGGAAGCTACAGTTGGCAAAGTTTTCCAAATATCTTTGGTAAATATGCTTATCTAAATGTGGACAGGTGATGTCACAGCCTCCTCGGAAACAACCCTAAAGAACAGCCTGGCATTGGTGTGGATGTATTCACTCCTAAATGTTTTTGAGTGAGTGCTACTATTAGTATTTATCTGATGATCATTTATGTTGTCAATATATTTTCCAGTGGTATAAATTGAATGATAAATTACATACAAAATATGTGCCCTGTCCATACCTGGATGGGGGTTGGTTTGACAAAACCAACTCGATAGATATTTTCCATGATCTCTGGGTAAAGTTCGAAAGCCTCCAAAAAAGTTCGACAGGGATTGGGAATGAGCCGCTTCTCCCCTTCCTCTTTCAAGTCATCAACAAAAATGTTGTTGTTCTCCTTCCTGTGGACAAATGTTACAAACATTTTGACAGATGTGGTTTAAAGGGTAGAGTGTTTGATTCAGACAATCAAAGACAATCAACCAACTATAGTTTGTTTCAGAAACAAACACTGGCCCCAAACTATTCTGTATAATAAATACCACATGGCGTCTGTCAGCTGTGTAGTGTGTTTTAAATTTTTTGTTTAAAGGTTTTACAAGTAACACTGTTCCAGACAATTAACTTGTGTCCTTAGGACCAACAGATCAGCATAACTCCGGCTTCTTTAAACAACATACATTTGGTTGACTGTCGACCCTTGTTGTTGACTTACTATAGAAGCCTGTATGCCAGGCTTTTATTTTTTTTTTCATAGAGCCAGTCCTGCTCAGATGATACATGAAGAGGTGGATAAATTATGCTGCCTTTTTCAGGGGCTGTAATAAAGGACATTACCTACAAAAAGACCTTTAGGAAAAAGCACTGGTTTTAGATATTTTCAGCAAAAAATTTGGTTTGAGATTTTGCATGTCTAACATGAAACCCACAGTCACTGTTTCAAACCATGTTTTGTGGTCATTATTACCTGCTAAATTATGGCTTTTAATAGTAGCATGTAGTGTTTGACTCTGCCTCTACTCTCTATATAAACACCACAATAGTTTTTAAAATAATACTTAAATCCACCATTAGGGCCCTTTGAGTTCCGCGATGCGGAAAACGCAGACGGGGTCGCGGAATTAAAAACCATTAAAATGGAATCCAGTATTAAATGCGGAATGTCGTAGAATAACAGTCAAAGACTTCACAAACAAGCACAAGCTGCTCTTGGTCATACAAACAAATCAGGGGAAATAAGACGCGACTTCTTGTTTCAGCTGATTTGTATTCCAGGTGTTGCCTCTGTTTATTTATTAGACACATTTTTTATGTTGATTTAAAATGTGAAGCACTTCTATTTTACAAAATGAAGATTGCTTCTTTATTTTAATGTGAAATACATAAGTTTCTTTGTTTTGCATGAAAAATAAAAAAATTGAAATGTATTGAAAAATCCATTAGCAAAGCAGTAAATGTTCTGCTGAAGCCCAGCACTGTGTTTTTCCCATCCACTCCATAATTACACTTTTTAGGTGAATAAATATGATTGTAACATAAAACACGGCATTCAGAAGAATAAAAATGGAAAAAACAGAATTTAGGAAAAAAATAAAACAGATTTTATAGGGCCCTACACCATATAATTATTGTGTGGATACTCGTGCAGACAATAAGATTCTCGCTGTCAAATTTACCGCCACTCACTGACTTCCTCCATTGTGAGCATGGATACACTCTTTGCCTCAGTGTAAAACTTCTTTGCCATGGGTGGAAGGTCTGAAGGAAAAATTTAAATATTAACGACATTCTTGTTTTATATTACCAGGTTATACAATTCTACATTAACCAGTAACAGCAAAAAAAGGTAGACAAACAAAACGGATGTCATCAAAGGATAGTTTTGTCTGGCCTTTTACTCACTGCCTTTAAAACAGTTAAATATAAGTGATAGCTCTCCACTTTTACATTTGTAGTCACTAAACAGAGTTCAATCGTAGCCTTTTATGTTTCAATGTTAAAAGTGGACAATACTAAATGTGAACACCACAAAAACATCGTTCAAGATAAAGGTCACCACTTCTTTAAGTAATCGTCATAGTTTGATTTCAAATTTACTGTGTTACACACACGCCAAATTTACATCAGTGTCCAAATACTGCAGTGCATGTCCGTTAGTGACAATATGCGGTCATACCCTTCCACTTGAGTTCTTCATACTTGCTCTTGTTCTCGCGGATTGTTTTCCAGTCTATGGATACACGGGCTGGGGTAACATTTGCAGCCTGTAATTCTGCAGTAGACCAGACAGACTTATTTTTGTCTGCGTTACCTCCTCCTCCAGAGTCTCTTCCTCTTCCAGGATCTGAGAAAAGAATAAGTATGCTGCATGAGACTCATTTTAATTTATAAACTACTACTAAAATACACTATAGTTAACCACATGTCAGCAAGAAAGAAAATTATGTAAATTACTGTAGTTTGCACAGTTTGTGTTTTGTAAATACCTACTACACCTACCAAGTATACAGACAGTGTGGCCTATCAGTCTCTAACTGAACTGCCAGGAACTTAAGTCCCCAGCAGCCCAGTAGAACTGAGCCTAACTCAACTAAGACCTTTACAGCCTTGCTATAGAAATTAAATTTAAATCCTCTATCCAAAGAACTGGAGGATAATAGGGCTCTCTCTCCATTTCCTAAGGGAATTTGACATTTAGTTAAAACTCCTATCTGTGACACTTAATAAAATTTGACTACTTTTCCACTAGGGCACTAGCCTAAAAGCAGAAACTGCACCCATGCAGCACAATATTTAGGGATGCAAAAAAAACCCATTTTCAGTTAAGATACAGATACCTGGCGATACCAGGTAATACCAATCCAGTCCAATTGTTGAATTAATAAACGGTATATCTCCACTTCTGGGCGACATTGAAGGCATTAGCCCTGACTTAAACATTGCCTGCCTGATTTAGTAAAACAAAACGTAACAAATTAACAGAGATCTACTACTATTTATTATTAAGAGTATTATTGTTACTATTAAAATATCATTGTATTTATTTATTAATAAACTATTATATCATTAAATAAATCATTCTGCACAGCAGCAACTGCAGAAACCAAAAAAAAAAAAAAAAAAAGGAATCAAACTTTTAGTGCATACAGGGATTCAAATGCAATATATTCATCATATGTGCAGAGGAACCCTGAAAACATATAGATATTACTCAAGTGAACTGCATGTGAAAACTCTAATATATGAGTCAGACAGCCTGGGGGTTAACCGGACTTTACCCGCCGATCCTTCGCAGCACAAAGTCCTGGTAATGTTAGAGTGTGAGGCCTGTTTATGTCAATCCTCCAACATGCTGCACAGGTGCAATCAGATCAGTCAGCACGAGAATGCATCTGACTCATGTCCAACTTTGCACGATGTCCAAACTGATTTTCCCAAAATAGTGTACCTCCTAGGGGTGTTCGATATTGACAAAATATTATCACAATATCTCTTTTCCCCATTTTTATGATATCATTTCATGTTTTAATTACCCAAAAAAGTGTTAAGCCTCATGTTCAACCTACTCTATAATAAGATATTTACTGTTGCTAAATAATACTTATTAGCAAAAAAAAGAAAAAAAAAAGATATCACACACCCTTAGTGCCTCTATACTATGTAATGCAGCAGGCCTCGCATAGATATAATTAAAGTAAATAGATCGTCCCACTTATCCAATACCTGATCTACCTCCTTAAGGAACATCATGGACAATATCCGATGATAATGGATCAGTGCATCTCTAATATTTTACGCCCATAGCGGATTTAAAACACTAAATTAGTTTTGCGCGTTTAGTTACAATTCCTTCATTGATTCAAAAGTGGGATCTGATAAGTGCAAATACAAAATTACAATGTTTTCCTTAAAAGCACACAACTACAAAGAGTGACTTAAAATCAACATTCACTAAAACAACAACTTGGTACCATTGCGAAACCGAGAGCTGTGATCTGCCAATAGGTCTTCAATCATCTTCTTGGCTTTCTGCTGAGCATCAGAGGTCCCAAAGATGACCACATCACCTTCATAGTCTCCATTGTTTATCTAAAAATAAATAAATAAATGAAAATCACAGAATATAAAACTAGCTTTCTTTGTTTGCCCTTTTCACAGTTTCAATCATTATCTAAACGTTTTATCCTTTTGAGTGTTGCGGCAAAGTACATTTTGGACAGTATCACAGGACTGACACAGAGAGCCATTAACCCTCACATTCACACCTACAATCTACTGTCACCAATTAACCTAACTGTATGCCTGCGTGAGTAACAGACCCTTTAATCACACTGCTGTGTACTGAAAAACCTGAGGATGACATCTAGCCATTTACAGACAAAATACTTATTTTTGATGTACTATACAAGTTCAATGCCAGTTTACATCACTTCGCATTGTCCGTGAAATCTTAGGACATATCAGTTATTCTGCATCCCTTAGCTGATTTAGACAATGTCACATGTTCCTCCTAACATTTGTGGTAAAAGCGTTGTCAGTCACACGGTATAAGAGAACATTGGAATTAAAAAGCAGAATTCCGGCAGCTTTTATTGCCCGGCACCAGAAATGTATTAATATATGTGATATACTACTATTTTAATATTACTTGCCTTGATTCTTGCACCCGTGCTCTCTTCAAGTTCACGAACTTTGGCTCCTCCACGACCTTAACGTTAAATAAGATTATTTCAAAATGATAGTTTGTCTTAAATCCCTCAACAATAACCCGAGGTAATGTACAGCATCATCACCACACACAAAAAAAGTATGGTAACTCAATCTGAAGCCATACATTAAACTACAATCTTTAGCTAACGTTAGCATAACTAGCTAAGTCAAACGAAACTTGATAACAATGTAATACTCGCATTTCAACTAAAACCTCTTGAGAATCCTACCTATTACTCTCCCAACTGCAGCATTTTCCAAAGTGATGGTCACAGGAGGGGAAGAACCCAACTTTTTATCGTTAAAAGTTCGTCTTCCCGGGGCTCCGCGATCTGTGGTCCGGGTAAACTGACGGCCTCCACCTCCCCAACTTTTGTTCAGGGCTCCTTCGTCGCTATGATCGCCTTTCGCCTCTCTTGAGGCTCCAAACCTGTTTCCATTTTTTACACCAAAAAACACATTTTGACGGTCATCACATGGTAGTTTCCACTGAGCCGGAGCTGAGCTTGCTGCAGGCTTCTGAATAGCAACACCGTCCGCGTCGTACTCATCTTCCCAGTCGGACATTTTAAAATCTGGCTCCGCACCTGGCAGCTAGCTAACCGTAATTAACGCCAACGGCCAAGCTGTCAATCAAAACTGTGTCGCCTTCACCTCCTCTGTGTGAAACTCATACTTCAGACTGTACGATTTTAGATGGATGTTGACCACATGATGTTGAATATGATATTTACAGATGTAGACTCTAATTAATTAATTAATTAAGTGTGGTAATCTAATTATAGTATAAAATGATGGCAAAAAAAGTACTAGTACTAGTACTAGTACATACCATTTACATCCCTTAGCTACCACTATGAACCTTTAAAATCCTCATTTACAAAAATGCAGCATGACCTTTTGTGACAATGCTTTTAGTTTGAAAATTCTGAAATATTCATTGCTAAAAAAGACACAAAACCAAAACTGTTTACTTAATCCGTAATTTATTAATGAATAATAAAATTATTTTTACATTTCTCATCCAGAGAACATAATGTGAACTTTAATAAATTAATTTAAAAGAAATAATAATGTTAACATTATCAAGCTTTAAGGCCAGTTGTGTAATGTAATAAATTACTGTTCAAGCAGTAGAGAAATTGTGTTATTAGCCAACAAAGCCATATAAGGTCTGTGGCTAAAGCAACATGACCTAAGTGAACTGAATGCCAAACACAAAATGATCACTGACCTTAACTATACAGTATGCTCAGCTTTAGGCAAACTAGATTTATATAGTCCTGTGAAGTGAAAAGAAAATGATTTTTCATATGCAAGAAAGGCACGCTTAAGCAATGTACACATTGCTAAAAACAAGCATGTTTAATGAGGGGAATAATCCATCCAATGTGCAAACTGGTCCGGGCCTTTCTGCGTTTTTCAGTATATGTTTGATCTGTTTGGTTGGCCTCATGTAGCAAAACTCAATGAATAACTACAACAAATCTAATCCAATGTTAAGCATTGGACTAAAATCACATTTTCAGGCTCCTCAAACTCACTAAAAACAACTGTGCTTTAATACTGACAATGTATTTTATCAAACCAGAGGAACTTCTGCATGTGCTGTAGAATATTTTAAAATCAATCTACAAGTGTTTGTTAGAAGATCATACTCGTTATATTCTACTACATGATGTTAATTTGCTAAGCAATGCACATACCATTCAAAACAAAGGGAATACTGACAAATAATGAGAAACAAAAGGTGGCATTTAAACCCTAAAATACAAGTTTTAAAACTACAGTGACAGCATACAAATTAAGACGTGCAAAAACAAGTCAATATGGCTAACAAACATTAAGATGGCTGACATGGTTTTTGTGCAGAATTCACATTCAAAAGCAGTCAATCCATGTACAACCGGGATAGCAATGAAAACAATGCCCCTGTCAAATGTACTGTCATTTAAGACACTTTCATAAATCAACCAATGAAAACACAACTTCTCGATCTAAATATGAAGTGAAAGCATCAAAATATAAATGTGTCCACATTCAATTTAAAGTTATTAAATCTGTATTGTGATTATTATTGATGTGGTGAGGAGACATGCATGCAGAGGAGGTTAAAGAGGCCATACATAAGTCACAACTTTATTCAGATGCAATTTATGATCATCTAGTTTGCCACCTGGCAAATTTTCCTTCAGCATATTGCTCTGAGTGAGAGCATCAGCTGAATGCAAAAATAGCTGAAGTCACAGAAAATACCAAACTGCATTGCAGAATTTTCTCACATACATTCCTCCTATTTTCTTGTCAGTGTGTCACATTTTAACAAATTAACCCATAGAACTAGGTAAGGAAACATGTACAGTATACTTGATCAGCAACAGTGCATGTTCAAAGTCAGTGTGTGCATTGCACATTTTGCCTTATAACATCACATCACATCTAATGTTCTGATTTGGGATTATTGATGTATATGGTGCAATCAGCACCCAGTGAAAGATTTGGGTTTGTCCAAAAAAAAAAAACATGACCTTAAAAAGTTGTATGTTTTTCATAAAGTTTCATAGTAAATGAGTTATCAATATAACTGGCAGTAAAGATTTTAACTACTATAACACATGTTTGGGTTAGAATACAATAGAGGCAGAATTTGTTCGTACCTTTGTGTTAAAGGTTTGGAAAAAGCATTATTTTAACATGCAAAAGAGCAGATCAAGGCAAAGCAAGTGTGTGACTGCTCTTGACTGTAAGCTGCAGCTTAGACATGGAGCGTCTCATGCTTGGCTGAGACGTTGGCCAGGCTACTATCCAAACTAAATGGAACATTGACTGAAAGCTGATAGGCCATTTTCCCCAATGGGTTTGATGCATCAAATTATACTGAAAACTTGCCCACAGATAAAACTAAGCAACCACATCAACACTAATTAACATTTATGTGGCTGCAGAAAATGAACAAATTAATCTGAATACATGCTAAGGGCTTTACTCCTTCTATAATTCAGCTATTCCTACACATCAGGCCTCATCAGTTATTATCCTTTCATTCATGTGTTTTTGTAAAAAAAAGTCACTGAATAAGGAAAGTAACTCTTCCTTTTCCAAGATAGTCTCAACACAAGCACTTATATTACGTCATGAGTCAGCTGGCTAATCTTAGAGTACTTGATGATTGTGTTTTGTGTGTGTGAGTATATATTGATGCATGTACCTGTGTGTGCTAATTCGACAAAGAAGTGGTCAGCATACTGCAGTGACACATTTGAGTTTCAGCTACACCTTTGACTTCAGCAATGATAAATATACAGTATTTTATTACTTAATTGTCAGGGTTGGCATAAACATAAACACCACTCTTAACACTCCTTTCTTGGTCTTCACTTTCAATTTCTAATATTGAATATGAAAAACATCTATTAATAATATTACTAGAGCCAATCCTAAGTGTTAGGCCTATACAGGTCTATTTTAATGATTGCTATTTGCCAACAAAAAGCTGATAAAATGTTGATCCTCCTTTATTTATTCTCTGGTACACTGGTATGGTTGTTAACCTAGAGGTGTTTCTTCATCTCTCTCTTCTCCTCTGGAGTGAACCTCCCTTCCATCCTCTTTGTGTAGAGGGGTGATGAGATGGGTGATGGGAGTGGTGTGTTGTTCACAGGCATACAGAGTGCAGCTGAGCAGTCTCAAGTAAACCACAAAGCTCACTAACCATACGTGCAACAAAATCTGCCAGTAATGGAGACAGTACAAGCAATTTAACACCTGTTGGACAAACAGGACATACAGTAAATTTGCAGAAATGTGACATCGTGGTCAGGTTGATCAATCAACTCCCTAAAACCCCCGAAAAAGGTATCTGCAGATACCCAGTATTAAAGGGTTTAGACTGGGACTAGAGTCAAAAAAGCAGGTTACTCAAAATAACTTTACCAGGTTGACCAGGAATATGACCTATTCCCTATACTGTACCTTTAGATAAAAAGCAAATCAGTTTCTGTTAACAAAAGGTTTAATTATATTTGTAAACTCTTTGTGTATTTTGTCATACATGAATATGGCCACCTACAGGCACATTTTATGTAATTTTATACTTTCAATTTCTCTTTTTGTACATGGTAATCTACCATATACTACATAGAAAAGTACATGTGGACATAATCATGTTCGACAAAAAAAAAACTGTCCATATACAAAGCATTTTAATTGTACAATCTGCAACACAATCTATGTAGTATCCTGTAAAAATACTTTAAAGGTGGCTTCCCCAGCAATGATGTGTACAGTACATGAATGAGTGTGCCACTGTGTTATGCCAGCTGTATATGTGGAGACTGACTGTGAAACTCTGAGTTTCCCTTCAGGTGAGGTTCAACCTCCTCCACAGTCTGTAAAAGGTCTGCAGGGTCGCTGTCAGGTCCCTTGGACAAGAAGTTGAAATGTTCTTCTGCTGGCTCTAGTTTACACTCATTAATAAAGAGTTCTGTTCCATCCCAGTTGCTGAGGTCACCATGGGCATTACCAGGTTCGCTACCATTGCTGCTGCTGCTGCTGCTGCTGTTGTTGAGCACGGAGGAGAGGCTAGGGGCACGGTTGGTCAAAGGCTGGCTGAGATTGTGCACAGAGTGGGATTTCCCTAAACTGCCTTCCCAGTTTGAAGATTTCACATCTGGGAGCAGCAGCAGTGGGTTGGCCTCAAGGCTCATGTGCCTCCTCCAGACCTCCTCGGATTTCAAGTCGGTCTTTTTCCGCAGCCTCACCCCTTCCTGGACAGATCCTTCCTCGCTGTCCCCTTCCTGGTCAGCATCCACACTGGATCCTACAATAACGGAAGGACCCAGTGTCCCCTCATCTGCCACCACCCCGTCTGCATTATCATCTGGGACAGGCCCAGTGGGACATCGGAGGTGTGAAGGGTGTACCATGGGAGGAAGCTGGAGAGTGAAACCACAGGTTGAGGAAGGTGGGGGTGGCAAGTCAGGGAAGTGTGCTCTTTTCGAGGTGCCATTGGGGGTGACCAAGATTGGGTAGGGGCTATCAGGGGGCAGCAGGGGTGATGGGGAAAGTGAGGCTGTAGATGGGGGGTAGGATGGTGGTGCTGAATCTGGGGCACCATCATCATCTGCAGGTGCAAGGATGAGCCGCAGACCTCTCGAGTTGGAATTAAGGGATCGGCATATGCCTACATTATTATCCCCCCTGCCTCGAACTGGATCACCACCCTGTGGAGATGGGAGATCTCTACCAATGATGGAGGTCTGGTAGTCTGTGTTGTGGTGCTGGTGGTTGTCCAGCTCAAACAGAGGCAGCGACGACAGGGTTAGTGCTGAGGGACCTTTCTGCAGGACTTGTCTGTAAACGTCCAGCAAAGAGTCCAACTTTGACTCAATGGAAGTTACCTGAGAGCAAAAGCACAGAGCAAGAGATGCGTAACACAGTGAAACTTCAGGGCCCATTAAAGCGTTTAAGACTTCTATTGTCTGCTGTCATTAACCAAAGACATTTTCCAGTGAAACTGACAGATTTCTGGCAGTTATTTCTGAAACAGAAAGTAAAATTTTGAAGCCAGAAATCCCAGCACTGGGCAACTGATACCGATCAATGGATACATATCTTGCAGATATGTGTGACTTATAACTTGTAAGAGAAATAAGATCTTGCAAATGCATTTTTAAATGATAGTGCTGATGAGTTTTCTGCTTCCCTGAGGAACTCACCTGCCTCTCCACCTTACAAACACGTCCTAGCATGCTCATGCCCTCAAGAGAGTCCCCATCTGGGTGTAGTTTGTCCCTTATCTTCTTATCCACTGGTATCTGGCCTTTTCCCAGGATCTGATCCACCCTGATATACACACAAAAACACACACAAATACAAACACTTGAACTTCATTTATCCCAAGGCAGGCAACAAACCTAAAGTAATAGTAGGATGTTAAGATTAGAGTTAGTGAGACACACATATCTAATGTATATATATATATATATGTATATATATATGTTTAATATAAGATGCCAAACCCAACAGTAGTTTGCAGGCTTTGCATTAGATACTAAATATATATATATATATATATATATATATATATACACATATACATACTGTATATATACAGTATATATATATATATACATGTGTGTATACACATATATACATATATATATATATATATGTATATGTGTATATATATATATATATATATATATATATATACACATATACATACTGTATATATACAGTATATATATATATACATGTGTGTATACACATATATACATATATATATATATATATGTATATATGTATATATCTATATATATATGTATATGTATATGTATATGTATATATATATATATGTATATATATATATATATTTAGTATCTAATGCAAAGCCTGCAAACTACTGTTGGGTTTGGCCTCTTATATTAAACATATATATATACATATATATATATATATATTTAGTATCTAATGCAAAGCCTGCAAACTACTGTTGGGTTTGGCCTCTTATATTAAACATGAAAAACTGAACACACATACGACATACATTGAGAACAGAAGAACTCCTTAACTGAATATTTTTAGTAATTTTGGAACATCTCAAAATTATACAGCTTGTTCATGACAAATCTCGTGTTGTTGCATTGGATGAATACTTTTTAGACTAATACCACTGATCAAACCAGGAGTTCACAGCCCACACAGGATTATCTCTTGAAAAATACAAATATTTTCTATTTAACAATGCTGGTGTATGTAAAAGACCATCGTCTGTTCACTGTTTAATTAATTTCTTTTCATTTCCATTCAGCAAGGTAGAAAAAAAAAACATCCTGCACATACATATTCATTCAGTGCTCCATTTAAATTACCTGTGAATCTGTAGCCAAGCTTTTCAATAGCAGAGTTTTGATCAAATTAAGTTATTTGTTAGTCTAAAATAATAACTAATTATTGACGTTATTAGGTCACAGCATGCACAGATACAACTATTTTTTTCTTTTCTCTTCTGCAAACTACAGGAATTAAATTCCTAGAAGCCACTTGCACAAACCCTCACATAGAGGGGAAAAGTATATGGTAGCAGTGGTGGTGGATGGGTGGATTGGATTTGTGCGCATGTTTACATGCCTACACACATTACAATACATTTACAATGATTGCAAATGTCTATATATGTTAGACAGGGTTAATTAACACTGTACCAACTGGGTGGAGTAAAACAGATTCAAGTTTGAGTAACCTGTAATGCAATGTATGACTTCACTTGCACTTTATTTAATTGTCTAAACTTTCTGGTACTCATTCTATATTGTAGTTCAAACTCCAACCACCTGGTACTGTAAGAAAGTTAATAGAAATGGTGACTATTTGCATCCCTGTCTGTTTGTGTGTGACAGCTCACAGTCAGTCAGACATTTATGGGGACTGGGAATGTAATGGTCACCAAAGGGTCAGCTAAAAGGTTTCTATTGCTGGTAGAAGTCAAATTAAGTGAAATAAAAGTAACCCTGAGCCAGCGAGCTTCGTCTTGTTGTTGCTGTAATAATAGTGCAGGGCAGGAGAGGACATGTTCCTGGGCTGGCTACTCAGGCTGGGACCAGAGCCTGCTGCACTGGCCAGTCTGAAGACAGGAGAAAGACCTCGTCAGATACATCTCACTCTTTCACACATATACACTGAAGTTTGAATTTGCACAAAGTAATAAATTATTTGGTCACTATTATTAAGTATTGGTAGCATTTATATACACACAGAGGAGAAGGAAGACATAAATTATTGTTTGCTCAGTGTGGGTTCTGGAAGGGCAATATTGATATTATACTTTCAGAAAGCCAATTATTTGATTTCGTAGTATTTTAACCGACAATAATTTTGAACTGACAAATATTTATCATGTTTCTCTCCATTTTTTATTCTTCTCACACCAGGAAGTTTGCTTCGTGGGATTAAAATACAAATAAAAATTATCCAAAGAGACTAAAATCATGAATCCAGGTGGTCTTTGTGTATGTGCAGTCTTTGTCAGTCTTCATATATATATATATCTTCATATATATCTTCATAACACTCATCATTTGCCAGAAGTTCCACATACAACACCAGTATTACTTACGATGCAGCTATTCATTAAGCATGACAAAACACCAGATGTCAGTCCGTACATGTACCATGAGCTAAAAACAAACTTCCTCTTTGAAGAATAATGGTTTCTCTATGACAGCATTATAGTGCCACCTGCTGAGATGTTTTTTCAATTTTGCTTGTAATTTAAATTGCTTTTTTTTAAATGATCAAATTATGTGGCAACACTTTTGACAAAAAATACAATCCTCTTAAAATGATCATGTAGGCTGAAGGTTTATGTGTCTGCATAAACCTTCATAATTCAGTGCCTGAACTTCCCAAAGACCTCTCAGTAGGCCAGACATGGACAGGTTACCATATATATAATATTACCTCAGTAACATTTGATTGATTTAATAAGATTTTGATTGATTTATTCTTCTCATAAAAGTGATTTTGATGTCTAAAGGAAAAATTGTTGTATTGTTAATGTTTATTATTTCATTATTCATAAATAAATCATCATGAATACATAATTTACAAGCAGGACGTCCCTTTTTTTGAAACCATGCTGTTTGACCTAAGTATGAGAGTTTGGTAAGGTTAGTAGGGGGATGTCAGTGCAATGATGACAGGGTAGGTCTAATAATCTAACCCTGGTGTAGGCTGTTTCTTCCAGGCTTGGCTGTAATATAAACGCAGGGAAGGAGAGGAAAAGGTCTTGGCGCGACTGCTGAAAGGCCTTGGAAGGGGACCCACTACAGTGTCTAGTCTGGGGGAAAGAGGGGACACACATGTACACATACAGCACATACAACACACACATTCCTTTTATGAACAACATAACTGCAGGTAAGATCAAGTTGAAAGTAAAAAATAAATCTAAATCTAATCTAAGTTATATATCATTTATTTTTGAATGAAATGATATATAACTACACAACTAGCAGGAACTGTGCAAGTCTCTGCACATACTGTATAACAACGAGACCAAACTCAAATGTATAAAATGATGATTTTTAATCCAGGGAAATGAGCACTGACCTGGTCTGAAGGCTCTTGATTCGACAGAGCATGTCCAAGTGTCCTGCAGAGTACTGCTCGATAACATCCTTCACATCATATGGACGCAACGTCTCCTTAAACTTCTTCTTTGCTACGTGAAACTTCATGATCCTACACAAACACACATATCCACACAATCAAATGCACAAGAAATAAGCTGAAAGAGACAAAAGACGCAGATGTTGTTTAAAGTAATGTATAACCAAAGACCTAAGACTTCATATAACTGTGAAAAAGTTGTGATCACTAAATTCAACCACTAGATGGTAGCAGCAACTTTGGGAGAGCCACAGAATAATTTGTGTCACAGATCAGTTAAAGATTATTAAAATCTCAAATACCTCAGTGAGTATCTGACAGGCCCCAACCTTCTGGTTTTCTAGTCAAATCCATAATAAGCAAAATGAATCACTTTGAAACCCAAGTGTAATCTTCTTTCCCTGTCTATTTGGTGAACAGAGCCACTGCTGGGTCAGTAATATTGATACAGGAAAGGTGAGCTATGTTCTTGGTTTGTTTAGATTCCCCACTGGCATCTACTTGCCTAACGTTGTTGAGTAGAGTTGTTTTTCTCACTATCGAAATGGAAATAAGGGTGACAGATGACCCTCTGTAATAACAGTCCTGACAGGGGAGGGGTTGACCCACCCTCAATCCGACACCCTGGGAAAGCCCTGGGCTGCGGCTGCCCATGGAGGAGGCCTGCTGGGTGGGCAGGCTGGCTGGGGTTTGAGTAGTAACGGTGCTGTGTTTGCATGTGTGTATGTACGTATCTGACTCCTATAGACAACAGAGGGGCTGGTGATGGACTGACAGACATCATTAAGATCACAAGAAATAAAAGAAGGATAAAGTGGCTGAATATTCAATCTTCCAGACCTGCAAGTGGATACTGTTACCAAACTATTATTTAAGAACATTGCACAAAAAAAAAAGGATCTTTGATTTGTTTCGATTGGATTCCAAAAAGATTCCACTGAAAGTTGTTACATAACTTGTACTCTATTTTTGACAAAACCACAAAAGCCACTTGACTCTTATACTGTACAGACAAGAGCTGAGTGTACCCACAATAGTTATATGACAAGAAATGTTTGGATGTAGGACTAAGGAATAAGCACAGGATGAGTGAAGATACCACTGCTAAGTAATGACAACAAACTGCATTACTGACAAGTACTGGAAATATAAATACATTAAGACCCAGGATATGAAAGAAATTATAGTTTAGTAAAAAAATTTGTAAATGTAGATTTGTTTATAGAAAATATTTGGTGGTCCATTCTGTATGTGTAGCATCACATCTTTAACAGGAAGAAGTGTTATAAGTTAATGACTCTGAATAGGGTGATTAACAGGCACAAAACTGAAAAACATAAAGGCATTGGCTTGAACTTTCATCTAGTATAATTTCAATAATTATTTTGTATGTGAGGAAAATATGCCCATGGTCTCAGATATCTGCGTTTATGATTCAGTCTCCATTCTCCTGTTATTAGCCTTAAAAATTAGGCCATCTTTAGAGATTTTGAGATGTGAAATGGTCAAATTTATAATATCAGTATCATCTGAATTCTTATCAAGCTGCAGAAAATTATTATTATTATTGAGAGGTGAAAATGGAGATTTTTACAATGAAAATATTAAGAGGGTGAGAAGATGCAGCGGAGTGAGAGAAACAGTCGGCGCCAGTTGGATAAACATTTGCTCACGGGGTGCTGGTGCCAGTGTAAGAAAGCAGAGTCTGCTAAAAAGCATCCACACACCTTCACCCATACATACACACACACACCCACACACACCCAGAGAGCTGCTCAAAACCCACTCAAACCCTCAAATTGTGCAGTAGCTCATACAAACAGAGATGGATGGCACAAAAAGCAAAGAAATAAAATAATACATTTAAAAAACAAACATGATGAACAAGTGCAAAAGCATGTGTTCCTGTCCCTAATTACATGTAGTAGAGATTTTAATTCACTCTCAAGAGGCTGGTACCATAGCGCCGTGAGAGGATAGATCAGGGGAGACGGTTTTAACCTGTACAGTGCATACACTAAATGATGAACATAAAAAAAACAGCAAAAACATGGAATCTAACTTTTGATAAGCTTTTCGTCTGTGTTATATCAAAACACATCACTTTTACTAATTCACCCTTCTGTTAGTTCGCGGTACTTTAATGTTGTAATTGGAACAATTACAATAGTTCTACTGCAAGCAAGTTCTGCTGTATAGAGAAAGATCGAGGACCATTCAACAGGAACCTTTAAGACTTTTAAGACTCTAAGAGAATAAATGTTCCTGTAATATTCTGACAGAAGGGGCTCACCTGACAGCTCTGATGACAGCCTTAAGAGGAGCTGATAGATCCTCCACTGTAACATCACAATGGCAGCCTCTCTCATCGAAGGAATCCTCTGTAGTCATGCCTGGGTCCACTGGGAGAGACAAAGTGATATTTAATCAACAAATGTAGACCCATGCAAAATCATGTCCAGTCCTAAAAGTCATAAAACATTATCTGCATAGTGGATCTCGTTAGAAGTCTTCAAGAATGTTTCAAACTGATAGTATTTTGGCTTTTAGAAGGTGAAAATTTATGCCCCACTTGGATGGGATCTTTAGGAATGGACAGCATTTTGCCAGCACAGCTATGTAAGAAAGAAAAAAGGAAAGAGCTAGCAAAAAGCACAAGTGAATAATGATAAAACGCATATGAGAGGTTATAACATCAGTTCAAATAATGATACAAGGGAATAAGAGGGGAAACAGAGGTGCTATTAAAACAGCAATTTGAGGGAAGGAAGGAAACACTGGTTCACAACACACTGTAAATACACAGTCAGATAATATAATAAAAAGAATCCCATTAAAAATTCAGATTATTGACTGCTCAGCACTTCCACAAGCAGCCAAAAGTTGAACCAGTGGCTAAACTCTAGGTGCAGAAATTCCAAAAATGTGATGATTACTTCAGAAAATCTCTGATCGAAATGTGAAGTATACCCAAGCAGAAAATCGGACCTGAAAAAGACAGTAAAACCTATTTTCCGAGCCAGTTTCGAAGTAAGAGCATTTGACATTTTCAAAACACTGTTCTGTTACAGTGATTTGAAGTGCAGGTCTCCACTGAAAAAGATGACGCCACCTTGAAGACATCAATCACAATTTGACTCAAAATAAGATAGTTGTTTGTTGTTCGTTTATTTTTTGGTTGTGTGATTGCATCTAAGACACAGTTCCAGTGTCTTCCAAGATACAGTTTCTCTTTTTTTGTGCTTCCTGTTATAAACATTAATCAAAGATTAGCCTGACATATTGGGAACTGGTAACTTTGCAAGACTGCCACTGGAATATAAGACATTTCTGGGGATTTAAACAAATATTAGCTACTTAGCACAAGTTAGTGGTGACTGTTCTACTGGCGGGGCCCTGGGGTTTAAAAAATTAAATAAAGTTAGTATATTGTGCTCAATTGTGCCTAAACGATCAATGGTTGAGTGGTTTCCATTTACTGTAAGATGGGCATACACATATGCATAGTCCCACTCACCATCTGGGACAGCAGTGCGAGTCTGGCTCTTCAACCTCAGCGACGGCCTAAACCGCGTGCGATCATTGAAGCTCCAGCTCTTCTGTACTTTGGCTGGGCTCCCACCCATCAACCCATCGCCACTAGACACATCGTTGCCAGGGGAACAGCGTTGGCGTTCATTGATGGATGTCTGCCTGCTCTTCATGCTCTGACCACGAGGACTGGCCATCCGGACTCGCTCCTTAAAGCTCAGCTTCTGACTGCAGGGAGTGACGGAGGTAGGGAACGGAGAACGTGGAGGGAAAAGAAGAGGAGGAGGAGAGAGGAAGATAATTTAGGGATGCAGGTATAAGGAGAGAGGAGAGAAACATTCAAAGAAACAAAGAGGGATAGGTGAGACAGAGGGTAAAAGTAAGTCAAGGATGGAATTGAGAGAGAAATAAAGTGTGAGACAGAGGTTAGGGTCGATAGAGAGACATAAAAAGAGAAAAACAGGGATGTTGTCAACATCTATTTCCCCTCAGAGATTGAGAAGAGTTCAGAGCACAGACACAGGGCAGCGTTCTCTCTTTTCCTTTAGACTAAACATCATCCATCCAGCTGCCATGCCCAAAACACCAGAACAAAGCCAGACTGCCCACCAAAGCACCAAAACAAAACCTCAGTACTGGAATCTGAAGTGCTGCAAAACAGACTTTTAAAACACAAGTTTAAACAAATGAGACCATTAATGAGAGAAACAGCCACAACATGTCTGACGTCTGGGGGGAAAACATTTCTTACGCAAATCTTTCTGAGCAAAACATGCAGTGATCCAAAGGGAACAAACAGGACTTATCAATAACGCGGTTTTTATTTTGAAAAATAGAATATTTGTTTTGGTCTCAGTTGTTTACTGTAGTTACAAATCCTATGTACATATTTCCTTTACACTGAATACCATTACATTACCATGTTAACCACCCAATTCACCTTTTCTTTATTCATCTATCATCTGATACCTTTCAGGGTGGCGGGTGCAGAAAGTTCTTAGTCAGTGAGATTGAGTGCAGTGAACTATCATGTTGCTGAGGCAAAGAGACCAGCATGCAGTGCAGGAGAGAACTGAGAGAAATGCAGGATTCCAAGACATTTTCCATGCCACAATTTCATACTTTTTCCAGATCTCTGTCTCACGTGAATTTCAGGGTTCTAATCACTTCAGCAGTAGCTTTTGCTTGCATAGTCTTTGATGAAGTTATTTTTTTATTGATTTGCCATTATGTTCCATACTTTAGACACCTGTGCACTGTGTTACATTCACAGACTTGTATAGGAACCTCAACCTTGCAGCACATGGCAACTCATTTTTAACAATTTTTAAGCACAACTGATTATTATTAGAGAGCATTTTCTGGGGGTTTTTTTCTGAATCTTTTGAAACCCATACACTTCCCATTAATGATGTAACAACCACAAGTTCTTCTTAAATCTGGTGAACGGGGTTAAATAGCTTGTTTAACAATGACTGAAAAGAGAAGTCAAGTGAGCAGGAATGCAGGGAGCATGCAGTAAAATGAAGAAAAGCCCTGCGATGCCTGGAACTGAAAGGCCAATAATGACATGTTGGGGGACAATTTAAGACAAAGTGATTCCAGCCACATGAATTCACTCGTTTGATTTCCACTCCAGCTTACAATATTATCACAGGACCATTTCATTTTTGCAGCCGAAGGTACTATTGCTTCTAAAAAGAAACTACTGGTCTGAAGAATCTAGAAATCAATAGTTCTTCATGAAGAGTAAGGAAGAAACATAAAGCACTGATTTGGCTGGATTCAGAACAAATTCAAGTTGGTGAGCTAAAGGCAAATAGAAATTAAACATTTTAAATAAAGGGGAATTTAGACCTTGTATTTTTATGTTGTATTTTAGGTTTTAATTTATTATACTGTCCTGTATATATAAAAGAACAACAGAAAAACTGACTCACATTTCTTTATCTAAGAGTTTTAAAGTACCAAAAGATCAATTTATGACTAGAATAATACAATCACAACATGCGGTTTTGTTGCCCCCAGCTATTGTTAACAATAGTCTGGTAATAATAATAATTATGCAGTAAAATCTTGAGCATTTTGCCTTATAATAAAACTTACTTTAAATGTAAACCATGTCTACATTTATACTGTAAATGTCAAGTGTTTGTAAGTGTTTGTGGCAGAATTCCCCTTTAATTTTAATTTGTAACACAGCAACAAGGTCTTGTTCACATTCAACAGGCAGCAGGCAGCACTAGTCATCTCAGTCCTTGGTGGGATAAAGGGGATTGAGGAGGGAGTTTTCGTTGTTCCCCTCATGCTGCTGGTTAGTCATTCCCACAGGTTGTTGGGCTAAGGGCAGGGAAGAGCGGATGCTGGGTAGTAATGTACAGGTGGTACCTCCTATATTTCCGAGTATACCTTCTGAAGAGCCTCCCATTACTTAGACCCTTACTAGAGTTAAGGAGGAAGAGACAGATGGAAGGGAGAATGAGAGGAAAAAGGAGTGAAATTCAGCACAGGAAGCAGAACAGAAGCGTTCTGCTGGCAATATTGATCCACAGTACACAGATAAAGAGCAGGAGAAATATTCAAGAGATGAATAATAACAGGTGAACACAGATGCAGTGCTAGGTACCTGAACTCAGATTTCTCAGAAATATATGATGTGAATTCACAGACCACAGTACACCAGTACAGAATGGACTCTAACTTCCCAGAGTGTTTATTTTATACATCTTTCATCAGACACCTCAGTGTGAAACTACTTATTTTCGCTGGTTCTTCAATCATGCAGGACACCTCTGAATCAAAACCAAAAGCACCCAAATCATCGCGTCTTTACAGCACATCAACTTTTCTGTAACATGTGGTGAACAAATTCCCTGACTACGCCTGTCTGTGCGCCTGCGGAGTCATTTAAAGTTTTTCCCAACAAAAAGTTAAAGTAGTTTGGTCAGAAAACTCAAGATTGTATTAATATTTAATTTGAAGAAGCAAGATTTCAACACATCATTAAATGATGACAAAAAATGCCATGCAGGATGAAAGTAGTCAGACCGTCATCTTTTTACTACGTTTAAATGTTTAACATGTAATACGAATTAAACTCTGTTTGTACATGTCAGCACAAACACACACACACACCTGCCTACACACATCAACTTCAGATTAAACCCCTGTTATCTTTTATTTCATGTCGCCTCTTGTTGCCAATATGCACAGCACTCACGCTCAGCATGGTGTCCGCTGCAGCACTTTGTGGTGTGCCTAATGTTTACTACTGCTGGTGTTTACAAGTCTGCTTAAACAAAAACCACCAACCATTTACCGCGGCACCTACTGCCGACAGTCTGTTAAACCACTAATAACACAGAGGTTCCACTGGTGGAGGGGAACATATAGAAACAAATAGTGTCATAAAAGTGTGCATAACTAGGACTTCACAAGTGTAACTTGGACTTGCTGCAACAAAACTTTCTAAGAAAGGAAAGCATAATTAAACACAGCCCTTTAAACTGAGGATTACTGTGGGATGAATGTTGTTGTGGAAGCAACAAAGCCTAATTAAATGCTATTTTGTTTAAGGATGAGAAGCACATTCGTTTGTGTGTTTGACGCAGAGAATAAACTTATTTGTTTTATGCGTGTATGTGTGTGGCTGTCTTAAATTTTAAGTGCCTAAGAAGCTGCTGGCTCAACATAAGGTCCCCAAATGTTACCAAAGGAGTGCTGCTCTGTAAAAACTATACTAGCATAATTAAACTCACAAATCTCTCTCTGTCTTCTTTCCCTCTCTGAAATCCCCTATCTCTCCTCCCCTCCCGGTCCTCCCCCCTCTTTTCGACTTCTGTCTCTCCTTGACTTGTGTTTGATGAGTTATATAAATACCATCCCAATGGAAAAAGTGCGTCATGGTACAGACATGGTACAGACCTCTGTCTTTGAGGCCGTGTGTGCATACACGCGCACACAAAGTCAGAGAAGCCCGTCACCCTTCCCTGCCTTGGAGTCAAGTGCAGGGAGAGACACAGAAATGGAAGGAAGAGGAGGAACCAAATCAGGGATGGAGATGTAAAGAAAAGGTTGGAATTAAATAGAAAAGAAACCTGATTAAGTCAGCACAGTGTACCTTTGCAAAAGGTCATTTGAAGGTAACTCTGCTGTAGTATTTACTGTATGGGTACCTGTCTACTGTATGTAAACAAATGTGTCTGTCACTGTGTCTCTGCTGCACTCCAGCTGTTCCTTTGAGATAGTGAATTAACTACTATTCTTAATGTAACTTATATGTGATGTAATGTTATAAATAAACAGTGACACCTGGTTTCTTTTTAACAGAACAACCTTGTTTTTGCACAACTGTCCACCAATGCACATGATAATTATTCTTTTTATTTTTGAATGCCATAGCACTCCAGTCCATTTATATTTCCCCAGCCATTTATGTTTTATAACATCTTTGCCACTTTTCAGGTCATACTTATTTAAATAAAGCTTTAAACCTCATTATGAGTCAACCGTAGATCTTAGAATTAATAACGCAGTCAATCAATAAGCTAAGCGATTATGCAGCAACCCTTTGGCAATTGCAATTATTAATCAATTCACTATTAGCTGGTAAAGCTCAATAACACACATAAATAGATACATTAATAACTGGATTTGTCCTGGATTTACTTGAAATACAAGCACCCACTCAGTAATTAAACAACAATTGAGCTAAAAAAGGACTAAACAAGCCCACAAACCATATAAAAGCAGATTTCCCAGTTTCAAAGATGTTTTGATAGAATATATTATTATACTGTAATTCCATCACATGTTGAATGTGCTTTTTCGAGGAAGAAGCTGAGAGTCATACAAACCTGTAAGTAGTCTCGCCCTGCTCTTTCCTTCAAGAGTTAGTGGGATAAAGAGGAGGAGACAAAGGGAGAGAAATCAGTATTCCAACAGATTAAAATAGCTTTATACAGACATTTCCACTAGTGGATCTGGGAGGTGTCAAGCCAAAACACAGCAAAGAAAAAGAAACTTTACTTCACTGGGGTTAATTGTTACCAAGCACGTGCAAGCTATGGCCATGCACAGTAAGACATTAGAGGAAAGACAAAGACAGAAATCGGAAAGCTAAGGATCTAAATGTGGTGTGTGTGTGAGAGTGTGTGTTCTGCTGTGAATCCTGCTCGACTCATGGCTCAACCAAAATGATCACAGTTTACACAGGGCGAATTGAGTTGAGTTTAGAAGCCTCAAAAGCTGTGTCTGACATAGTCACCAATCTTGAATCAGTCACGTATTTAATACGCTTACGGTCAATGAAGAGGTAAAGCTGGTGATTTATTTATATTATCTTTTGTATGAAAACAATGAAAACTGTACGCCTCTGTCTGTAAAACCTTGATGGGATAGGAGCATTTCAGGTATTTATATAACTTACATTTGTAATCTCCAAATTAACTATTGATCCTCAGCAAGTCATGTAACCACCAGTTGCTACGGAAGGAAACTCCCATGTTTGAATGAGTAAACTGGCTGAAGGTGTAAAGGTGTTAAAGAACATGCATGCTAAGCAAACCTTCCTGATTGGGGGAACAAGATTAATTCAGGTATGCGGAAGAGAAAATGCTAAATGCTACGTAACAGTAGCATCCATACGACAGAAAACGTTGAAGCTACAGACAGCAGCTGGAGAGGAGAGATGGAGATGAAGGGATGTAGCAGCGGCCATGTTTGTAAGTCTGTAAGTTGTTACCTACTTGGCGGGGCTGCAGGTATGCAACGCCTTCAAATGAGGCTTCCAGGTAGCAATGGAAACCGAGTTCTCATCAGCAGCATAACTACGCCAGACACACTACGTGCAGAGTTGACAGGATAAATAAAATAATGATATTAACGGGGTAAAATGTGGGGGGGGGGGGGGGGGCGGGCGTA
>JAUYWH010000007.1:16863855-16909147 GCA_034779795.1 Ctenopoma multispine
GGGAGGGAGTAAGGGAGAAACATTTTGAAGAGAGTGAGAAAGAAAAGGGCGTGGAGGGGGGGAGGGAAGAAAAAGCTGATTAGTCTTTTCAGTGCTGTTGATGCATTGTGGTTGGGGGTTGTGGGAGGGAGGTGGGGGCAGTGATGGTGGTGCTGGTGGACGTGGTGGTGGTGGTGGTGGGGATACATGCCTGAAGGGGGGGAGGGCGCTGTGGTAGTGGTGCCAGGTGGCTCTGAGGTAGGGACGAGCACCATCCGTGGAGTATAGACGCCAAGCCGCCTGGGTGGGGGAGGACACACACACACATTCACATGTACACACACGCACACACATGACACAGAAGGGCTGTGGCACAAACACGATGAGGAAAGGACGGACTGAGATTTATGTGAACACGTAACAGACACAGTGCATTTTAGAGCATGTAACCAGCTGGCAGTCATATGGGAGGGTGTCAGCTCTTAAGAGGGGCTAAAGTGTGGATTGTGTTTCTAAACAAACAGTGACTACTGTTCAAATCCCATGTCACACCTGCTGTGCAGTATTAGTTTCTTTTAAACATTTCAAATATTAACCAAGCTGTTTCTGTGCCTAAGCCTAAGCAACACTAAATCATTATGGTGCCAGGTGAAAAACACATTTTTCACACTATCATGAGTAACAGTTTGCGAGAGCTCTGGCAAACAACAAGATGCAGCCAAACCAGGATAGAGACATAATCTGAAAACGATCCCAAACCACCAACTTATCCATTAAAGTTTTTTTCACAGTATCCTCTCACATGAAAGTCCAGACTGTAAAACACTATGTGACAACTTAATTCACTGGGAAGCTATAAACACATCTTGGGAAGTGTCCCTTTGTTCAGGAACATTGGGGTTGGGTATCCAAAGTTGTGTCTGAGACAACAGTTCTCATACCACATCCTCCTATGTCACTTTTTCTTAATTTTCGGGTAGACTTAAATAAAAGGCAGTGCAATGTGTTGCCAGGAGGTCTTACAGCTGCCAAAAACTTCTAGTCTAATGATGGCTGGCACCTCATGATCTCTGCACCAGATAATAGCTGACATTTTCATGACATTGTGCTATTGGAGCTGTCTTCTGCCCAAATTAATAAGGCAAAATCCTCCACCTTGGAGATATGGTCACAGGCAGCAGTGCAAATAATGGATACACTCTATGGGTCATGAAGGGAGGAGCACCATGTTCATTTCTCTGTAAGTTAGGGTTAAGCACGCTATGGAAGACCACAGGGTGGGTGGCTGGGAACTTATTAAGTTTAGAGGATGTCGCCATGGGGAGGATGATACCTTGTGTTCCTTTAATTATAAGCAAATCAAATGCTGTGTACAAATTATTTGAACACTTGTCACTTTCTGGAGTTTTTGCAGTGATCCAGATTTGCAAAAAAAAATCACCTAATTAGGCAGTTCTGCAGAAATTACCTACATTTATCACAATCTTTTTAAAAAAGTGTTTTTAATTCTTAAAACATTGTTTACATTACTTGGAGCTAACTGAAGCTCCTTGATGGCACCAGGTGTGGTTACAAGATCAGTGATATGACTGGAAAGTATTTGTATAAACACTTTACAAAGACAGGGGGGGGAAATTAACACTAGTCACTTGCCAAATGCTGGTCAATTTTAGCTGATGGTTGTTATACATGTCTAGAGACCACTTTAAATTCATTTGGATATTCAATCTCGAACTAAAAATAGATTGGGTAGAAAGTGAAATTTAAACTGGACCAGCTGCTCTGGCTTGAAGACAGTGGTAAAATCCTTCCCTGCTTGCAGATAGAGACACAGACAGCACACGGTGGTTTAAAGCAGGGAGAGCTGTGTGAGATGGGGGAGTGAAGTGACGGGCAGAATAATAACGTCATCCACATATTTAAAACATCAAAGCTTCTTCCAAGTTTCCTTTTACCTGTTGAGGAAAATGTTATAAACTTGGCAGATAACAGGCACTGACCAGGTGCTTGATACGAAGCCAATAAAACAGAAACACAATCAACACACACAGGATTAATTGCTTCCTTAGCTTAGTTACTTAGGATCAATTTGGCTTCTATCAGCTGTCAAGCATAACAACTGACTTGTGTTAATAAGAGGGAGGACAGACAATAGATAGATTTAATTCATTATTCACAGAAATGTGTCACATTTCACCAACTTCCTGCTGCGAACTGGGAGTCCAGCGCCACATGGACCTGACATGAGACTATTCTCATACTATATTATCGAAAACCACTGACATGGAAGTTCAACAACCATGAATGCACCAATATTGTTCTCTATAATAAAGCACAGTATTAACGTCACTGAGGGAAGTATAGTAGGTTGAAGAAGTGAAGATCTGCAGCTCTATGATGACACTGTATCTGTGACACTGTGGTAAGATTAATAATACCACAAGTTGCACACATGATGGATTCGCAAGTGATGTTAAAATTGCACATTTATCTATATAATTTCCTTACATTGTAACACCCTGTGATTTACAACATACCTTGGGTGTTAGACAAACTGTGAATTATGAACTATGAAATATTATGTTTTCCACTATTTACAGCCTGCTGTGACTTTTTCCGTCGGTGCATTATTGTATATATCACTTACAATTCAAGTGATATATACAATTTAAGTGTACTGTATATGTGTAATTGTGTTACAGTTCTTTGGTTTACAAGTTGAGAAAGATTGCCTGATTGCTTCATTAAACAACTGACACAGTGGATTATGGTATATCAACAGCAGAAAAATGTCTCACTTCTTGGCTGCATCTCCAAGTGGGTTTGAAAAGGGACAGGCCTCGTCAGTCTGCTGCGATGGATTCAGTCTAGATCCCTCTTCATGAGGATGCAGGGGCACAGTTTGGACAGTTTGGGTAAACAATTCAGATTTTCAAGGTTGTTTCCACTTCCTAATTTTCTTTGTATTGGAAAATCTAAATTCAGGTTTCCTACTGTCTCACCACAGTTCAACAACAAAAAACAGCTGATTTGGCAATGTGATGATTTTATAGTCGATTTTTTAGAAAATCGATATTTTATAAAGAAAAAAAAAATCTAGTGTGCTTTATTTGATGGAAAATTTCAGGATGTAGGTCAAGGTAATTTATAATTTAGAGAACAGACACACACATACACACACACACACACAGAGAAGAACACATAAAGACACACAAACAGTACATGTAATCACAGAGAAACACAAGCATACGACAGCACACATACACACAGACATGCAGAGACAGTAGATATTTAGTGTTCATTAGAAAGTAATGCAGCTGTCTTGTCTATTACAATAAATTACGTTTGGAGGAGTGTCTGCCCAGGGAATAAGCACCATGGAAACAGACCATAAATCCCAGCAGTGTATGTTGCTGTTGGACCTGAGAGACAACAGTGTGGCTGACACACTCGCACACACACCCTGACAGCCTCACATTCACTACAGTCTTAATGAAACACCTTTACTTGACACATTTACCTTGATAGGAAGTGGTAAAAGCAGATATACACACACCTAGTATATTACTAACACACGTTCCAAAAGGGAATATAACCAACACTCATACTTTTATTTAGACACAGAGACACACCGTGAAAGGCTTAGGGACGGTCAAAACAAACACACACATAAGAAAATGTGTGAAAACATGCACATAAAACAATGACAAGTAGTTTGTAGTCAGACTGGTCCTCAGGTGCTGTAAAAGAATCAGAAGTGATCTTGGTTTCTGCACATGTGTGTGTTTACCTGTATGAGGCTGGCAGCTGGGTTCCTCCTCTTTTCAAAGTGCTTCTGTCGATGCTGCTCCTGCACCTTCAGGGCAAAACCTGATCCCAGGATGCCCTGCACACACATACACACACATGCACACAGACACACTGAGTTTTAAACTTGCAGAAAAATATCCAAGTGTGCTGCTAGTATTAGCTTTCTGGAACTGTGAGGTTTACGTCACGGTTTGACTCACAGCTGGCAGAGCAAAGAAGGAGATCCCCAGCAGAGCGAAGCCAGCTGATAATAAACGTCCTGTCCACGTCTGTGGGGTCTTGTCACCATAGCCGATGGTTGTAAGGGTGATCTGAAGGGTAAAAGGTTAACTTAAATCCTTATGGTTTCACTATATTCAAACATTTAGACATAATATGGGAGTAAATATATTGCAAAATAGGTCACAGGGATGAATTTCAAACAGGGCCCAGGACTACAGTGCCTGAGTGTCATTCCCACATCCAGTTTCACCTGGCTGCAGGAGAAAATTTAACATATTGATTGGGCAATTTCTTGTTTCTGTGTTGTCTGTTTCCACATTTTTAGATCTAATAGATTTTAGATGTAGAAAGAAGCAGTGCAGTGCAGCCAGCCAAGTGTGAATTTTGTTCTTTCGTTTGATTCTTTTGACATTTTGTGTGTGTGTGTGTGTGTGTGCGCTCACCGTGCCCCACCACAGAGCATCTGCATAGGTGGCAAAGTCCTTGTTGAATTCTTTCTCCACCAGATAGACCAGGAAGGAGGAGAAGATTAGCACCAGAAAGCCAATGTACCAGGCAGTCACCAGCTCCTATAAAACACACAAGAACATCAAAAATCCTTAAATTGCATAAAGTGTTACACAGTATTTCACACAGTTTAGCGATAGTTTGCTGTAAATGATGTAATGCGATGTAAGTGGGACACATTGTGCCTAGTTTCTTGGTCGTCCTTATTACTACATGTATTTGTGTAACAGCAATCTGGGATACACAATAGAAAAACGGGTTAATTAGAATGAGCAGTGACATCCACGTTGACTGAACAGACATATAACGTGGCTTACCTTACTATGAGCATACACTACAGAGCCCAGCAGCTTCCAGGTCCCTCCCCTGCGGTCCATGCGCACCATGCGCAGGATCTGAAGGAAACGGAGGCTACGCAGCGCTGAGGTGGCAAAAATGTTACCCTGGCTACCAGCTGAAACCACAGCAACTGAGGCAATGAGCACGATGATGTCTGGGGATTCAAAGAGTGAAAATTAAAGGTCACAAGTTGTTGGACAATATTAGAAACAGGAACTGTTGTTAGCTCACCAACTTTCACCTGTCAACCCATCATCTTTAAAACACCTATTGATTCACTACAAGCTCTTTATTGTCTTCTATTTAGATTTGTCTATCTATCTATTAGTCTTCTTTATCTACAGCCCTAAAATATCCACCTTTTCTTCTCTAGTCTTTCCCAGCAGACTTCCTGACTGCAGGAGCAACACAAGAAGAAGAGAGAGCCCCTTTTTTAAAATCCTCTTTTGATATCAGTTACATCGACACAAAGGAGGAATTTTTAAAAACAGCATTGATCTATATTGGCAAATAACATCATTACCTGAGGATAATCTCATAAAAATCCTCTGTAAGATTTAGTACAAGCCTCAGTTACATTAACAGGATGATACTGCAAATATTAAATAACATTTTCTGTCAATATGTTGCAAATATAAAAATAAAATAATAATAAAATCTGATGTCTGATTCCAGGCTTCACGAGATTTGTCTGACAATATGAGAGACACGTACACACGTACCTATGACACAGAAAGGTTTTCTGGCGAAGCGGAGGCGTCCCTGCCAGCCTCTGTAGCGGCAGCAGCAGCCAGCGCTCCATATCCTGATGATGTACTCCAGACCAAACACTACAATCATCACAAACTCCTGCAGGACAAACACACACACACACACACGCGAAGAAACACACACTGAAACCTTTACATGCTACACACAGTGATAGAAGGAGAGCTAAGAGTAGAAGACGGAGCTAAACTTCTCCTCGCTCTTTGCATTTATTAGTCACCAATGAGCCATTTATGCAAAACATTTTGACATGTCCTGGAAACACACAGGTATATTTAATATCATTAATAATAGCTCTATTCCATTTAGGTGTGCCAGGTCCGGGGTGATCTTATTACACATACTGGCTCTCTGACTAGACTTACTGTGATGCTTCAGTGGAACAGAGCCATTGTTAGTATTACTAGTTACACCTGTGCTTTTCCTGCTGTGTCAGTTTAAGAAGGCGGCAGGAAGAAAGGTTTATTCATTCTTTATACTAACACTAGTTAGTCACAGCTATGACAATAACAACCTTCCTTCGATAGTGTCGCTCCGTCCGAATTAAAAAAGCTAATTTTACAAAAACCTCCAGACTCCAGAAGACTTCAGGACGTCATTATGCGTGTTTAAGAAATGGTTAACAGCTCAACTTTTAATAGATTAAACAAACAACATGTTATCAAGTTCATCGTTAAACCAAGCTAAGGTACCCATCTACTAATTGTAGATTTATGTTTAACAGACATCGAACTCCAAGCATTGAAATGTTGAATTATTCATTTAAAGACATGGGTCTCACAAATTAAAATGGAGTGTATACATTTTCAGTGCTTTGAGCTCCATAAACAACATGCCTTTACTCCCTTTTTTTAGCTGTAGGCAGAAATTGAGGGAGATATCAAGGATAGAAATCTGTTTACAGTGCTACCACAAGAAGTGGAGAAAGTTAAATGCGTCGTTGCTCACTCCACACCTGCTTCCAGTTTATTTGTGCTATGTTGCCCTGACTGACGATTTTCTGCTTAATCACATCTGAGTCACAGTGTGGTTTTGATCTTGAGTAGCGGGGGACCGATCGTTACACTTCGTTATGGTGCTGAGAATTCCCATCATCAGCTTTTCTAGTATAGATATAAGAATCACTCACACACACAAACAGCCAGTAGCATTAATTTAACCGTGACACTTCCATAATTCATCAGTGCTGAAATAATGTGAACTCAGTAACTACTCAGTAGTTGTGTTTCTACATATAATTCTCTATGCATGTTTTCGTTTGTGTGTGTGTGTGTGTGTGTGTGTGCGTCCTACCAGGATGAGCAGGCAGTGTGAGGAGAACTCCTGGTGCGCAGGGATGGTGGAAAACACAGAGAGAACCAGACATCCAAACACCAGGATGAATCTGTGGAGGCAAAGTGTACACACACACTACTTATGTGTAATACGACATAATCACTAAATAGCAGGTTTTGGTTCATTAGTTCAGGTGATACAGTAAGTATGCAGCTACACACACACACACACACACACACACACACACAATATTTTAAAGTGAACCTGTAGTATGATGTGACAAATAATTCAGTGACAATCCAGCTGATTTATATTATAAATAGACTAAAAGCAAACAGATCCTCATTACAGTAAGCTGAACAAGCAGTTAAGCCGGTGCTGCAGGCTCTGATGTATATGACTCTGTCTCTGATACATCTGTAGTCCAGGGCAGAGAGAGCAAATTAGTTCCTTTATGGTGCTAAATTAAATGCTTGTTCCTTTTCCATCATCGCTTACTCAGAGTGTCAAGATCTACCTGAGTGATGCAGTTTCACACGCTGCTCACACTTAGGCTTCATACAACAGTGGTTCACTTTAATTAATTTTCCTTTAGTGGTTTGCATGCAGAGGGTTTTCAGAGGAGCTTATGTCTACTGAGGAAATACTGAGGAAATATTTTCTTTCTCCTTCTGCTGTGCAAAAACACAGTAACTGGTGACAATTTCAAATCCATCCATCTATGCCACTGTCCTGTTAAAGGTCGCAGGAAGGATGGAGCGGATCCCAGCTGTCACTGGGTGAGAGGCGGGGTAGACGCTGGACAGTCTGCCAACGCATCTCAGGGCTGACACATCGAGACAGATGATCATTCCCACTCACACCTATTGGGCAATTTAGAGCGACCAATTAACAGAGGAAACTGGAGCACCTGGCAGAAACCCGTGCAACCATAGGGAGACGTAGGCAGAGCCCACACAGAAAAGCCACAGCTGGATGGTCTGAACTCGTGATCTTCATATTTTAAATCTAACAAAATCCCATTCACCTCCACTCAAGCAATGTCATATCTGATATCTCACAACTCAGGAACATTAAACCAAACCTATCACTGATACCAATAGAAGTAAGTGATCAAAAATGTGTTATTGTCTTCACATTCACTAGTCGAGTCTGAGCACTACTTACTGCCTGACTGACCCAAAACGCCCCTCCTCTGCTGCCTGCAAGAAAACCACTCAATCCCTTCTAAGTCATATGGTAAGTTGGTTAATGAGCAAATACAAATTAAAATTCATAAGGCAGCTCCCAGGCAACATATGCACTGGCTATCAGCCCCAGCCTGCTGTTCTTCAGAGCATCTTTGAACCGTTTTCTTTTTTTTTTTTTTTAAGATGCCATCTGTCTTTCTGATATTTATGGTTTTCTCTTCTCTACAGAGCTTTGAGTGTTTGTTTTCTGTTCCCCTCTCCTCTGCAGACATTTCTCTGTTTTGATTTCTATTTCATCTTTTGTAGTTTATGTTTCTCCCACTTTGCTCTTGTCCTTGTTTCCCATCTATGTCTCCCACCTCTTTGTCTTTGCTTCTTCGTGTCGCTCTCCTTTATGATTGATGTCGCCATTTGTTTTCCATCCGTGAGGAATACGAAAGGGGAGAACATTGTGCGTGTGTGCGTGTATTTCAGCCCACATCTGCATCTGATACTTGCTCTTTCTCTGATAACCTCACGTCAGACTTGATTTTCTCTGATAATGAGACCTGCTTGCAGTTCTCCTGTCTTAAAGTGTGAGCGATTATCCTCATATTTAAACAATGTTGTGAAAGGTCTAAACACTTTACCTTTTGAAATATCACACTAACTACTTTGTTTTAAGCGCAACTCAACCTTGATTAAGCAACAGCTTGACAATTGCAACCATGACAGGTACTTGAGTTCAAACACATTTGATCTCATAATAAATTCTTCAGTAACAGTTTTCCCTTGTATTATAATTTAGAAGAAATAAAACTAGGTGTCAGCTGAGTTGCATCTTATGAGCTCACAAGGTCTCTGTGGTACTATGATGTCAGGTGCAGGCGTGGAAGGATAGATGTGCATGTACAGCAATTTAAAAAAGTAAATTTAGAAGCACAGTGAATTTCCTGTCTTTTCTTTTCCTCCAACAAATAACAGACTTCAGTGTAGTAAGATAGAAAAGCTCAGTTGAATGTCATTGTACAAATGTCAAAAAGCATAAAGTCGCCCAGGCTATGTGACTGTGTGCAAGTACAATTGTGAAATTAAACATCAGTGATTCACACTTGCTAAAGAGTTTTTCTTACGTCTCAGCTTGAAATAAAATCTCTTCATGTTTCTGTTTCTTTTTAATGTCTCTATTCACACTTCGCACTATTCAAAGTTCTAGGCCTCGAGTGAAGAAATAAAAAAGGATTACAGTGAAAGACTACAAACTCAATACTGTGTGCCTGAACATAGCCTTGACAGACATCAGTTCATCATTTGAAACTGTGGAGCTTCAAAGATGCATTTTTATTTAAAATGACATTTTTTGTGCAGCCTTTTAATTTTTTTCAGGGAGCCAGATACTAGCACCAGATTATCATCAGATAAAACGATAACAGAAAATGTCTCTGTAACTTCTGCCATTAGAAGATACATCATGAGAGAAACTGCTATTGATTGATGGCCAGCGGGATGACACACACGATCGATAACACCGTTACATTGATAAGTCTTCTGGAGAATTTAGATCCACGCCATGTGTTTGAGGACGATGACGTGTGTGTTGATATGTGTGCATTCAGTGTATGAATGTGAGGTTGTCAGTTAACTTTGGACAATTAATAAAATCACTGCTGTGTCATAAAATAGATTATTATGGCAATAATGAGCTGCCCCATAAAGAATGATCCCAGTTGTTTCAGACAGCTCATCATCAATCCCACGTCCACGAGTGTGGAGCTGAAACCGTTGGCTAAGTACAGACTAAAACTACGCAGAAACAGCTAGATATAAACACCTCTAAAGCTCACTGATTGAGACACAGTCACAAACAGTTATGCAATGCAATCCATTATTCAGGACTAGACTAGAGCATCCTGTGTCAAAGCGAAGGCTAAAAACTAGTCCACACATTTCTTACTTCAAGACTGGATCACTGCAGTTCACTTCTAATAGGATGCAGTCAGACCTCTGACCAGAATTAGAAAGATCATATTTCTCCTACATGAGCTTCTCTCCATCGACTCTCTGTGAATAAAACCTTCTTCTCCTTACATACGAAGCACTTAATGAAAACCATAACCATATAATCCGAGCGGAACACTTTGCTCTCAGAGTACTGGTCTACTTATGGTTCTCCTGTAGTTGTGCTACTTCCTCTCAACCAGCTGAGGCAGATGGCCGCCCACCCTGAGCTTGGCTATGAAGGTTTCTTCCCATAAAGGGAGTTTTTCCTTTCCACTGTCACCTAGTTCTGCTCAAGGAGGATTTGTTGGGTTCTCTATATAGCTGTATATGCTTTCTGTAAGGTTCTGTAAGGTCTTAACCTTACAACATGCCTTGAGATGATTTTTGTTATATAGCTTTGGAGCTATATAAATAAACACAAGTTGCTTTTGTTACTGTCCACAGGTGCATATTCTGTTTTGTCATGTTTCGTAGTGCACGTGTGTGTAGTTTGAACAGAAGTGTGTGTGCTGTAAAAACCCAGCAGAACACCCAGGAGATGGGTGTAGATTGATATTGATGCTTTGCAGAGTTTAACAGTGTGGCAGCTGTTTATTGATATTTAATACTGACTAACAGCTGTCATATTAGTAGACTTTATTCAGAACATGTGGATGCTCCGTTCTAAATGCCAACCTCTATCAACCATCTCTGCTCACAGGCTCTGACGTCACACTCCCAGACCAACATCTGGTAAAGTTAGTGCTTGACATCCTCAGAGGACACTGGACAAGTTGCAGGTGTGAGACAGTGCCCGCTTTGTTGCATACGGTGGAGACAAACTGCCTCTTACTTAATGCTGATGAATAACCTGAGGATGTGCAGACAAAACCATATAGAGCCAAAAACCTGCATTACTCCTCAACAAGCTGACAAAGAAGCCTGAATAACCTCAGAAAAAGAGTTAAGTGTGTGTGTGTAATCAGGTCCCTGGAGATTTGCAGCCTGGGCATAAAAAGTGGTTTAATTACAAGCCTCGTCATCTTTAAACGCAAACGAGATAAAGAAGACACATATGAGCATCAGCAGTATACACTAAAAATGAGAGTTTCCATTTCAGACAATTTAAAATGGTGCCGTTTATTTAACTTTAACAAAAAGTGAAACTTACCCAAACTAATCCACCTGCTTAAATGTTTTATTCATTCATATATTTTTAATGTATCAAACACATAACATGTGTCAGTGTTTACTGTGTTTAAAGAATGGGTACACATCTGAGGATGGGTAAAAAAGATGTGTAACGAATTGGGTATGTGAGAGGTCAGGATTTTCCACACAACACTGTCTGGTATCATTATCTATTTCCTTCTTTCTTTCTGTGCCAGTCATGCATACCCTTTCAATCAAGAGAGAGTTGGAGGGAACGAAAACAGAGCAAAAGAAAGAAAAGAGAGAAAGAAAGTCCGGGTTGCTTTGGATTTCATTATGTCAAGGTAACAAAACAACTGTTGATCCAGTAGGAGCTGGAGGGTCACACACTAAATAGAAGAGCACCGTGGCGCTGAGAAGAGAAAATGCAGAATCCTGTGGATTAAAATGACCAAATGCTGTAGGAGGGGTGATATCAGAAGGTTTCCTGGATGAAAGCTACAGGGCTACAGGATGCTCCAATGGAAGATAAAGATTGAGCTTAGCTATAAATAATAATAATTTCTCCTTCTATGAAAGGTCTGGTGGAAAACAACAGAGAGGAAGAGAGGAACAGAGGGAGACTAAAAAAAACAGATGAAGTCTCTTTTTGTCATCTTTCTTTTTCTCTGTGGGTCTCACTTTGTCAGCTCTTATTGCACTGGTTAGACTTTTACTCTAATCAATACATCTCACACGGCCGTGCGGGTGTTAGGCATTTTGTCACAGCTTTATTTTCAAGCTTGTATGATGCAAGATGAAGGTTTGAAAGCACACGCTGGTCGATAAAGAGAGAGAAGGGTAGAAAAGAAAAAAGCAAGATGAGGGAAAGGAGGTAGTGAGGGAGTGAGAAAGAGCAACGGAGCCAGGTCAACTCCTTGCCAACAGTCTATTAGTTAATCCTTCTGTTTATAAAGTCGAGTGCAGTATCTTACCTGATGATGGCAGTGATAAAACATATGGGTTTATTTCTAAGCAACTACTTGACCAAACAGAGCCGGGCCAAGGACACAGCGCAGCGCAGGCCAGTTTTCTCTGCACAAGCCTGAAAGGTTGCCTCCATCAAAAGCAAAGTTAACTTATAATAACAGTCATTCTAGAAATCACGTCAGAAAGGAAATATCTCCGTGTCTCTTAAGAAAGCTTTCAGTACAGCCCATCTGTGATAACGCAAGCTCTTGAATGTTGAGGCTTTTAAGCTTACTCTGTGCACTGGATGCAATGTTTATTTTTGGTCAAATTACTTCGGAAAATAATGTTGACTTCAAAAATAAAAACCACACAAACCTTTTGGAGGCCAATTCACTGAACGACACACACTGGATGCATCTCAGTGTGTCATTAGACGCCCAAGGCGCACAGTGCTGTACAAACAGAAGGTGCAGTCAGTCAGGATGTGCCAAGTCAGGAAGCAAATGTGATAAAACTGTTCAAACTGAGGATTTGATGCTTGGAACATCAGCATATGAGTACACGAACAGTAAAAACCTCCATGTAATTCATGGATACTAATGATAAAGCGATGCACCTAGCACAGAGGAACTCTGAGCTGACTGCGAGTCTAAGCAGCAGCATAACAGCTCAAGAAGCATCTAGAGGCCACTTCACTGCCTCCAGTGAAGTGAGGAGAGTCAGACATAGAGGGATACAGAGAAAAAGAAAAAGCTGGACAGGAGCCAATTTTCCATGATGTTGGATTCACAGAGGATGAGTGACAGTTGAGAGAACAGTCAGAAAGCTTTCTGTGTGTGTGTGTGTGTGTGTGTGTGTATTCTCGCTAAATAGATGCAGAATGACATACTATTAAAGAAAGCCAAGAGGGTTCATAAAAACTCACACACAAACACACACAAACACACACACACACACCATACATCAGATTCCTATCAGCAGCAATCTCAGCACTAATACCGCTCCAAGACTCCTGTTCTGAGTGCTGTGCAGCAGATGTCAGAGACAGGCAGAGAAAGACTGAGCGAGAGGAGGAGAAAGTGAAAGACAGCAAGAAAGAGAGAGACAGACATAGAGAGAGAGAAGAACACAACTGTACTTTAAAATGTTTATAATTATATTTATAATTTACCAAGGTGACGGCCAGTGTACTGCTCCTACAGCACGGGGAGAGAAGGGGGGTTCGGCTTCTGTGTCTTTTTTCATTGACACCATATCAAACACGTTTTTTTCTGAGAAATTACAGTAAGCATACAGAGTCTTAAGCATAATAAAAGGAAAGGAAATTATAGGCACAACTCACAGGCACGCAGCAAACTCTGTGCTGGCCGTATACATTTGTACATTACAGATCCACATTCTTCCTTCTTCTTTCTGTGGTTTAAACTGTGCCATTTTCCACTAAGCTTAGCCAGCAATATTGTATGCGTAATGGGAGAAGGCATTGTGCCTTTTATGTCTTATATCCACTAGACTTAGTTGGCAGCCTTGATTAATGCCACTTATCTATGAGCTCACAGCATGTGTATGAAGGCTCATTACTCAGACTTTGCTGGTACAATCCAAAGAGAGCTATGACTGAATGGGTACAATGCCTGTGCAGCGTAATTGAGCTCAGCTGAGCCAAGACCAAAATATGGTTTGTCAGGAATCTATTCTTGCATTTCGTCTGTATTTTGGCAAGTAAGAAATTCTCTGAAACATGTTTAGTCACTTTCTTACTAAATGACAAAGTGTTACAGTAATTCTTAGCTCTGTAAATAACATAATTGTTTTTATGTAGGTATACTTGGTTTTGTGTGTTTTGTGTATACAGTACTGTATGTTTAAGTGTATGCTAGAAATTTACTTTTGGGAATTTGAAAACACTATTTTGCCATGAGCTGGTATCTCTACTCACTGCAGCATGATATTTATCGTTTATGGATGCCAGCTCTGTGACTGACAGGCGACTTGTTGAGTGTAACCTGTTAATCAAGCCTACCCACAACCCTGAGGGATAACCACTCACACAGTAGCCAATGAATAAAACTTGGATGCTTGGTTAAAAATTGTGCTTTAATTTAAATTTGTCTTGACTTCCGCTGGGCAATTAAACGAGGACTCGTTTTATACACCATATCTGAGAAGTACTACTGCAAACTATATGTGAAAAAAAAAAATCTAAAGAAGCTGCACTAAGTCTGATAAACTGTCACAATGATGATGATGTCTAGTGATGAAGAAACAAGAAGTTCTTCAACCTAAATGACCATATTTCTATATACAGTACACTGATCAGCCATAACATGAAATTAAACCACTGACCTTGTGACTGACGGGCAACCACTCTGCCTCTTGAATCACAGCTGCTGTGATGAATTCTAAGACTCTAACAGCAGTTGAGACGGTTGTAGTTCATATAACAAAAACACGGAGATACTGTATCTGGGTAACTGGATAGTTCAACTTCGCTCACATGAAGAGAAAAACAAACAGGCAGAAAGTGAACAACTGTGAGCAAATGCACTGCTGCTGAGCGCTGAACGGGGCAGAAGATGACGAGAGGCTCAAACATACTCTGGAACTGTGGATAAGGGAATTAGGGTGGGTGAAGCTGTGCTACTGAATTGCTTTGGTGGAGTAGAGTCAGCTCATTAGGCCAACAGATGGCTGACTGGTTCCCTTAGCACAGAGACAGGACAACTTGTTTAAAGAGAGGCTGACTCAGCACAGTTTGTGGAAGTGTCTATATGAGTCCATATTATACACAGTGAATGTGCTGCTTGTGGCATTTTGAGAGTGGTGTGTGCAGAAATAAGCATGTCTACTTTCATTTTACACTCAGCCCTAGCAGAAGAGGGTCATTGCATGTATCCACCCACTTTTAAGTAGTAATCTGCTGCTTTTATTTACAGTTTTTTATGTTCTTTCTTTCCTAAAGACTTCAGGATATGTGAAGGTTAGAGCAACAACAACGCTTGACTTTCTTCTATAAGAAGAAAGACGCTGTTTATAGAACTGGGGTTGGACTCATGGTACAGTCAGAGCAAGTTAAATGTCTCCGCTCTCATTACTGTGCTGTTTTTTGCAGTACACTTCATGTATTAGTTGATCATCATGACCTATGCAGTGACGCTGCTTTCCTCTAATTTCCCACTAATGAAGTTAGAGAACGATTCAGACCTAATTACCTGCTGTTGCTGGCAATATGAAACATGTCATGTCTTGAGACGTTCGGCTTTGTTGCAAGGAATACTAAAAATATTTCTCATGCAGAAATCATAGATCAACAAAAATAATGAGTAGATCATACTGTATATGCCGGTGATGATTTTGATTCCATGTTAACACTGTAATTAGTGTTGTTGTATTTAGGGAGTTTAAGCCAATACAGTGAACACAGGGGCTCCAAAATGGAAGGATGATTAAACAGAAAGAGAAGAGAGAGCTTGATAAACTAGAGGAATAAAAGTCAGACGGAAAAAAAGAAAAAGACACAGAGGAAGAAAGAGATTTTCTCCATTTACAGTCTGGTGGAAATGGGACGCAGTCAGCCTGCAGGCAAGAAAGAAATCAGCTATACTATACCTCCTGTTATTGTCTCACTTTCTCTTGTTCCTGCACAAACCTAAAGAAAACTACCGTACCGTACGAGAGAGACAGAGAAAGCAAACACACATGGTTTTACATCACGTGTAACGCTTGGATTCAGATAGTGTGTGTGACAGAATTTTTTATTACTTTATTAAACATTTCTAATACTAAAACTAACAATAATATGCTTTATTCCTCTTATATGTATAAGACCCTAAAAGAAGTTGAAATTTGGATTTTAGATGCGAAACAATCAGAGAACAAAGTCACAGAGGGGGGAACAGTAACAGTAAGGAACCTTAACCTTTAAGAATATTGAAAGGGAAAAGCTGTAATGGAAGAACTTCTGAGGAGAGGTGGAGGAAACACTGCCTTGCTGACCATTAGCGACATGAGTGGCAGACAAAAGAGGAATGATGTGTAATTGGAGGAAATTATAGCACTCTGTTTCCTGACGGTGCATGCCGCACTCTTTGTCCTCCAAATATGTACGCTGCTATTGGCTGGGCGGTGAAATACAGACTGGCAGGTTGTGCTGGCTGCATGACTCTGCTGTGGACAGGATCATTACTTTTAGCACTAAGAGGTAAAATACAGCAGTTTTCCACCACTTAGCTGGACACTGACTGTAACAATGCAGGCAGTTAAAGAAAGCATCTGCAGAAAGTGTGCGAAGAGAAAGACACAGTTACGTGAAACAAGTTACTGTGACGTCAAATCTTTTGAGTCAAATTAAAAAGATACAAATAAATATTTTAGAATTTGCTGACATTCTCACATTTTGGTTTTATTGAGCCTGCAGTATAAAAACTATATAATTTGCAACCGGATACCAAAGAAAAATTCAACATACTAGATAGAATATAAAATAAAAAAGTATGGCAATATGTAGGCAGCCAATATTTTAACAAGCAGCACAAATGCAGACATTCCAACAGAGAGGAAATGATGGAATTCTGGGAATGTCCTAATCAGCCAAGCTGATGGCCTCCAGATAAGACGGATAATCAGCGATAGGGACAAATTGGTGTTTGCTGATGGAGTGAGATGGGAGAAACATGTACCCCAGTGACACCCATTTTACCAGATCAAAAGCTCTGGCAGAGAACCCTCATACTGCTGTTTGATGTCTGATTGGTGGGAAAATTGTAGGCAATCTAATGTGTTCGTCTGTTTGTGTATAATATGTGCAGCATATTCGGTTTTAATTGACGGCGTGTATCAATGAGATGTGCACAACGTGTCTGCGTTTTGTGTGTAACGCTTGTGTATGCGCTGCATAATACTGCAGCTGCTTCTATCCTGTCTCCCTGTGTGGTAAGCCACACAGCCTGCCACTTCATCTGTGTGTAACAACGCCACATGTTCTTTGGTATAAATCTGTTATAATTACTTAATATGATTAATCAGTTGATCATGATCAGTTGATTTGAGTCTTTTAACGCTCCTTAAACTGTTTTCAGACATGCACTGGAGCACTGAACTTATTTTAGATATTACCCAGAGGAGCTCTAACACAAATGTCTAAAGCATTTGGCGTGGACATTAAACAGCCAGCTCCTTATTACAAAGTCGTGTAATGTCCGACTAAGCCCATGTGTGCGAATTCACTGCGAGTGAGTGGTTGTGTTCATATTGTGTCTATCACGCTACTGGCGTTGCCTCAAGGTGCTGTAAACCAAGCACTGCGGCTTCTGCAGGATACGTTTTGTGTCTTGTCCTGCTCCCTGCAGGTGCCACCCCTCACCTAAATCCATATTTTATACAACTTACTGTCAAATTGACATTTCTTGCAGCTACAGTGGGGTTTGTGGGTAAAGAAGCTCCATGAAAAACATAAGTGCTGGATAAAGGGGAGGTTCTGGTGGCAGTTTATCAACACCCACACAGGCCTTCATGGACCAGAACATAATGCTGCCACAATACTTACCCTACCAGTCAGACGTTTGGACACACATAGAAATGTTTGTGAAAGAAAAGCAGATTGAATGTGTAGACATTGTAAATGACTATTGTAGCTGAAAACAACTGTTTTTTAAAAGGAATATTCACAGAAACATACAAACGTTATTACTGTCGTCCAACAGCATGTTATGTTTGCTAACGTATTCATTTAAAAGGAGAACTGATCATTAGAAAACCATGTGCAATGATGGTAACACAACTGAAGACGTGTATCTTTTAATGAAAAATATGGTCATTCCTCTGCCTGGTGTATGTGTTTGCTGAGAAGAAGTTATGACTGACTTTTATTCCAGGGAAGGTACCACAATAGTGTGGGTCTCACACTGGATGCTTATAACGCCGGACTAAAACTTGAACGGTGAGTGTCACTGTAGGGGAACACAACAGAAGCAGCAAGACCTTGATGAACCCCTCTTAGTGTTGACTATGTCTAGTCTCCAATCTCTTGCAACACATACATACGCATGCACACACCTCCAACCCTGTCCCACAGGACTCTGTCACAGCCCAAACATTATTCCAGCTGATTGCATGCCAATTCCCATCAAGAGCAGCCTGAGAGGCTCTTCTCCACCCTGATTACTGCCACACACTGCAATGTGTTCAGTATGTCTTTTTTTTATCAATTCCATCTCGTGCAGATTTCTTTTCTCTTATTTTACTCGTCTAACCCACCTTTTCACGTCAGCCATACAGCTTTCTCTCCTGGCTTCTCTTTTCCTTTTTCATTATTTTCTGTCTTCTAAACTCCTCTTGATTGTAGCCACCAACACTTTGAAGAGACTTTGAAGAAAACTGTCACAGCCACGTACAAAAAAGGCTGACACAATCCTGTAGATTTCACTATGATTTGCTTGTTCAGTTTCAAATCATTGAGATACAGTGAGACCAGTGGGGAACAAAAGGCTAGTGGAGAGAGGCCAGTGATAGTTTGATGAATGGTGAACGCCATCAGTTTAATAAGTTGAACTACTCTGAAAGAGCTGTCCTTAACCCAAGTATTTAAGAAAAAAAAAAGATTATTTTTCCATTTCATCAATCAGATACGGTGATTTAGAGGCGAGCGTGGCGCAGTAGGTATAGGCCAGCCGGCAGTAGTCTACAAACCGGCTGCAGTGCCTCACAGCATTATGAGTGCACACAGAAAAAAACATGCATATCCTCAGGCTGTAGCTGCAACAACCATACAGTATGGCCTTGTTGATCAACCTGAGCAGAGTTACTGGAACACTTCGGCATGAACCAACTTCTTGCCAGGTCATCTTGAGATGACTGAACAGGGAGGACATCAGAGGAGCAGGATCACCGTACAAGCAGGACAACAACCAAGCGCACACTGCATCCAGTATGAGAAACATTAAAGTATCTGTGTACAACAACCTCGCTAAGCACAGCTGCTGGTGGTCTGCACACATGCACTAAACACACACATGCACACAGAAGCACTGGATAGCCTTGTGGCCACATGCCTTTGCACTTGCGTCTAAGCTATGCCCAGCTGTTGCACGTTGACAACAACGCTGACTACAGCCAGCAGTGTGCGTGCATGTGTGTGCATCCAGGACTGCTAGATATTTCCTGAGCTCCCCGTTGTAATAGCAAGTGCAGCTGCTTTTCTCTGTGCTTCCATACGATAGAAAAGACTGACGTATAAATACTGAGTACTGTGTGGCAGAAGTACTAATGCTTTTGTTGTGTGCATGAGTCTGCGTATGTTTTGTGGGGGTTTGTACTGGGACGATAAGGGATCATGTGTTGCTCTAATGTGCATTTGTGTGAGGTACAGTTACACTTGTCTGATGTGATTGCCTATATGTGCGATCATCACAGATGGACACGGGTTTGTTTCCATTCCCTCATTATGTCATTGATAATATAATGGGAATTATATAGGATTGCACTGAGCTGTGTAATGGAGGTTAACACCACACAAATTCAATTTATCCATCTCTCTATTGACTAAAAACAGAGTTATGAAAGCTTTTTAGAGTGATACTGAAGTCTTAAGAGTTTTTCAATTGATTTTCCATCCTCCAGGCGTCCATTGGGTTCCATTAAAGTCAAATCTACTTGCATACGCTTTCTCGACAATATGACACAGTCTATAAAGGTTTTGCCAAGTTTGTGCTGAGAAGTACATGTTAGTAGCAATTTTATGTTGAAACTGGCAAAGAATATACAGAAATAATTATTTTCACCAAATTGTTCTGAAATTTTGTAGAATTTGATTATAAGGAATTTTCCCTAGCGTCACTGTGTTGTGTGAAGAAATTTGTGTTTTGGAACATTTATTGTTTTTCTAAAGAAACACATCAACTAGAAAATCAGTGACCTGAAAAATGATATTTGAACATGAGTGAGAAGCTCGGACATTAACCCTCCTAACCCTATTTCAGTGAAACATTCAGATATTACATCAGCTAATCCTAACTATCTTAGCACTTTCTTTACTTTCAATAATTTGAAAGCTAATCCTCCATGACACTAGCTCCATGCCAGAGACTCTGACTGAGAGAAAAACAAAACCATCACGGATTTTTTAATATAAGGCACTTTGGCTGAAATAACGTTAATAATAGCAGAACTTGGACCATGACAGTGTTCTCTGAGATTGCCAAAAGCAGCAAGAGAAAAGGAAGAAAAGCGTTTGCATTTGTGTGTGTGCGTGTCAAACTGATAGAATCGGAGAAAATGTTAGAGTCACAGAGAAGAGAGAAAACAGCGAGTGCAGTACATTATGTGTTTCCATGCAAGGTGTGCTTTTATGCACGTGTGCGGATTCACTCTTTGTGTGTGTTTGTGTATGCAAGTGTGAGAAAGGGATGGTTTGATCTTGTGTTGGAGAGTGTAAAGAGATTTTCCATCCATTAGGGTGGCCACACTCCCAGACACACACACACACACACTCACACTCTTAAAGGTGTAAATAAAGTCATACTGAGATCCAACAACTTATCACGATTCATCTTCATAAATGCACTAATTATATAATCCTTCACATGCTGCGTTTCGGATGCATTTCGTTTTGTGCATTTATGTGTGTGAAATGACTGGAGTACTCACCTACTCATGGTGCAGCACGGACCCCATGCAAAAGAGAGAAAACAAGGAATTAGTACAAAAAAATAATACTTACTCTCAAAGACACACACATTCATATACAGTAGATTCAGCTTCTGTCACTTTCCCTGACAGATATTTTCAGTAAATTTTAAGATTCGAATGGCTGATCTAACCTGCAATCACTACCTTTGGATTTTATGTTGGTTTAATACGTTTCTCGTAATTAACTGACTTAATCTCCAAACACAAACTCTCTAGACATTAAAATAATATGAGCACTTCCCAAACTGCCTTCTTCTCTTGACCTATTTTAACCGTAAGCAAACCAATTGCTGACTCAACACTGTTGCACACTGTTAGTCCTGGCATCATGATAATAAATTTCAGTTGCAGAGAAGATTTTATTTATACTACATGATGTGACGTGGTGTTTAACATTTTCATTAAAATGAGATATCATGATCATTACCAGCTACTTTTACGTTCATCGTGCATTAATTAAAGCTCATGAGGCCATGATGTAGTTATTTTGCATTAGTCATTTAAACTTCTTGGATAATTTAACTCTCTAAAACAGTTTTGCATAAAAGTGGTACCTACTGTGAATGCAGTACAAGTAAGAAAATAAACTTCAACCACACAGATCTCATAAAATATTAATCAAACAATCCTATTGTAACAGTTACAGTTTGTTTTAGTTTTCTATCATTTCTGCCAATAGCGCTTAAGAGTCCATCACAGGAATACAAATGCGTCTTCTTACACCATTTTACATCTACAATAACCTCATTTGTCAGTTCTGCACTTCACCAAATACAATGCTCTTACCTCACTGATTTAATACCGATTTTAACGCCATCACTTTCATAGATAAACATTCATTGCTGGATTAGAAAAACCCCGTGTTAACAGAGCCAGTTTATAACCAGCTCTGTGAAATCGGTTATCTAGATTTGCCAATTTCAAACTTACTGAAGCCAGAAAGTCAAGCCCAGCACACTCTGACTGAACTGATTATGTTTTATGACACAGACCTAAAACTGAACTACAGCTTCTAAACACACTCATATGTCTCTTACATTTACCTTGTTTGCTGGACACCGTTTTGGAAACTGTTATGTTATGCTTCCAAACACGAGGAACTGCTGGCGGTCAGATGTTATCATTGCTCTCCAGTGTCATTTTAGGTGTCAGATAAAGGACTGAGATTCACATTTCTTGCCATCTTTGTGATTATTTTACTACACATCAGACGTTGTGATGATTTTTCAAACTAAACAAATGAAATGTCTGCTCACTCTACAGTCTGAATAAACCACTCTGCCCTGCGTGGACTCCTGTTCTGGATCAGGACTTCAGTGCCATTTCTCAAATTGGTAAAATTAGATCTTATTTAATTCTTATAGTCCTTTTGGAAATGAATGTCAGCAAAAACGTAAAGTAAATGTAATCACTGTCTCCCTGGAGGCGACTAATCTACACAGTAAATGTTTAATCATGGCTGCATGATGCGACTGTGAGCAGCCTGCAGCCTTGTTGCGGAAAAGAGCACTACGTAATGGAATATTAGCGAGTCTCGTGTCTGGCTTACTACTGTAGCTGTGTTTCATCTCTTGCTGGAACACACACTCACACACACACACACACACACACACACACACACACACACACACACAGTAGTGCTGTCTGCAAGTTGCTTGCCGTCTGGACAGCATCACAGGCTGTGGTCAACACTGTGGTGTCTGGGTTATACACAATTTACACTTGTCTTCAAAGACACACAAACACTCATACACAATGACACCAAGTGGAGCCTGCGGCTGTAACAGCGTACAACTGTATTTTACTGTCTTACAGAAGTAAGACATTAAAGACTGACTCACATATAGCCCAAATTTACAAATCACAGATTTGGATCAGGGGGGTTTTACAATCTGCAAAATCTGCAATCCTAAAAAAAAAAAAGAGGCTGAACTCAGGAAAAAAGAAAGGTTACTAAGAAAAGCAGCAAACATACACAACAACACAGAGAGGAGGAAAACTGCTTCTTTTATATTTTAGGTGATAGCAGAGTTTTATCTTAATGCACAGGTTGCATCTTATTAAAATACTGTTGCAGCAGTTTTTACAGTTGTAATTAAAAATTAATGAATTTTTAAACTTAAAATGCTGCAATACGTGAATAAAGAGTAGGTCTTATGCAAGGTCATATATGTAATTCCTTTAGCTCACATCGCTACTCTGCTACAGAGGCCTGAAAATATATGTATGTTAAAGTTACCTATCTGACTTTGCTTTAAAATGAGATCTGGGAACACTCAAACTCCTGAGCCTGCGTGCAGAGCAAGAGCATTTTCACATGAACGTTCCAGGCCGAATACTGTGTGTCCCTTAAAATGTTATGAAGCTGATGCAATTGTAATGCGTAGGTCAGAAGATCAGGTCCTGTAGCAAGATTTAAGTCATTTGGATAATGTGTTAGATCCTTTTTTATTATAGACATTGGGCTTTGGTTGGATTCGGGAAATCTTTGCATAATAAAATTTCAGGGCTTCTGAAAATTGTCTCAAAACTGTTGGATTATCTAAGGCTGTGGGTTTTTATTTCTGACACTATTGTGTGTTCCTGCTGCTACAGGCTTGTCGGTTACTTGAACTTATTGCTACTACGTGCATGCATGTGTGTGTGTGTGTGTGTGTGTGTGTGTGTGTGTGTGAGAGAGTGTGTGTGTGTTGAAACATGGCGGCAGAGATGAAGCACAGCTCTCAAGTTCCCCTCAAACCTTGAGGGCTTCAGTTTGCTCCTGCACGCGAGTTCTCAGCACTTCCTTTAAAATGTAAAATGAATATCAAGCCTAATGTTTAAAATGAAATTCATCAGAAATACTGGGAGCATTTGGAGGGTGTGGAAACCCAGTCTTTCCTTTATGCTCCTGTTTTCTGTTACAAAAGGGAAACTGCCTCTTTAATTTACCACACTTTAACACCTTTTAAGCATCTGCAATGACTACATACATGAAATGTTTCTGATGACCACCACTTGTGCCAGTCCCATCTTTCTTTTGACCATGCTGTAGAATAAATATATGATGGTAGTGAGCTATAGATAGTGTTGGTTAGTAACCACAGGATGGCAAACAGACAAACCAGTCCGGACCAGTAATGTATCTGGTGGCCGTTGAGTCAGTGAGCTATGAATTCCTCAGTGGTGTATGAGCAAACCTGTTTATCCATCCAGACAAGAAAACAGTGAAGTCTCTGGTTTGAAGACTGCATAAAGGCCTCTTTATCATGACTCTCAAACCCAGTGTAAAACTAGATTTGAAACACTGCTGGGTGGCTTGTATGAGGCCTTTTGTGTCTTTTGTGAGTTCCTGTTGTGAAAATGTCATAACCACCTGCTACAGTACAGTGACACTGTCCCCAGACTTGACTCTAAAGTAGCATCTTGACAGCGACTTTGTAGGTAACAATATGGCTGCATAGTATCAGTCTCTTCCCACTCAGTGTAGATAACAAGCAGCAGGCAGGGTGTATTGGGACAGAGTGTACACATTCACTCTGCCCACACATGCACAACTGGTTCTGTCTATGAGTAATGACCAAATGATGTCATTTGATCTTTGACCCTTGAACTTTTTTTTCCTCCATGCATCCTCTAAGCTCCTCTTCCCCAGGGACTACAGTGGTAGAGACTTGTGCGATTGTGTGCGTAAGGCTTCTTTTTTCCTGCACAGTTAAATGCTGCACCCAGGTGCATGTGTTTGCGCTTGTTTTCCCTGCAGCATCTGGAACGTATTCCCGCTTTACCACCGTTTGTAGTAAAGCCATCACCAGCAGCAGCAGGAAGCATAGACGTCTATGGAGCTCCCAGCCCCCCATCTCTGTGCATGTAAAAGCCTCACGAAGAGAGGCCCCGCTTGGGGTAACAGCTGGCCAAGGCGTGCCCCCACAGACGCACCCATTAACAGGCTCTCTAGCTTGGGTCATGGCCCTATTTACCAGCCTAATGGCTAGAAAGGGCAAAGGGGGCTATTTCACCTGGGAGAAGTAGGACACCAGGAGCTGTGGGGCTGCCAGGTTAGAATACACAGAATCGTTTTTCTCAGTGCAGGTGTTCAAATTCTGGTGTAAAGTAAAAGCTTGGCAAAATTAATCTACTTGTCAATGGGGTGATAAACATTTGTGCCACATCTTATTTATCTTTTTTCTCCCCATTTTGCTTGTGATTACAGACCACAATACCACCAGGCAGTGAAAGTAGAAGAAGATCTCAGTTGTGCTAATGAGGGCTCACTGTGCTGCATAAACACCTCAAGTAAATGAATATAAAGTGGAACTGCACACCCTCAGAAAAGCCACAAAGCTTGTTTGTAGTCATGTCAAAATACTTGTTAGCACACAGTAAAGCACTTTTAAGGCACTTGTGATGTGGAGTAAACATCATAAGTCTTTGGTAATGGTTGCCATGGGAAAATTAAAAGGAGCAGAAGGACATGACATGCTGTAACAGTCTGGAGTGTCAACACGTAGGCTCTAAATCAGTGTGTTTAGTTAAACAGCAAACGTCAGCACTGGGGAATATTACATATAATTACACTTAGTGCTGCTCACTGTATGTTTGGGCATGTTGCTGATTTATTCTGTTCAGTCTGTGTGTCCTGACTCAGCTTTACAGTGTGTGTTTTACCTCTTGTAATGGGATTTAGGTGCAGGAATTTTCCACTGTCAGATCACTAAAGTACTATTACTGTTATATTCAGTTTTAATACCATAATTTAGTAGCTACTGTACTGTCATTACAAATGTCAATCACACTGCCACTGCTTTCACGAGCACTTCTACTTATCCAGTTACTGCTGCTTCATATACCACATTTCCAATTTCTGTTGTTAATTCTGCCTTTTAATTCACAAGTATGAATATTTTGACAGTCAGAAAAAGAGTTAAATCAGCAAATTGTACATTGAGTGATTTGAAGAAGTGAAACCCTGGCCCCTTCTGAGTGTGCACTAGGATATGCTCCACCTGTCTATAATTCAGGGATAGGATGGATGAAGATGTTAAGTGAAGAAAGCTGTAAAACAACTAAAATTGAGCAGCAAAACATCAGGCATCTAGAGCAATCAGCGCTTTTTGTAAAAAACAGACAGCTAGACCACTGAGGTTACTCTATTGCTGTTAAATTTGCTGAAAATCTGTTTCCAAACGAGCAGAGTGTTTCTGGGTTCTATTTTCAGTATCTTACAGACTCCGTTTCTAGCTGTGGTCACCACTGAACTCAGGATAACCCCTTTGGCAAGTGGAGCACTAAATGCAAAGCTTTGTCTTGTCAACAAGACTGTTTGTTTGGACAGTTTCTGCAGATTGGGCTCATTAAACTTTAACGCCAGCAGTGAAGAGAGTGAGGGAGTCTGCCAGGGAAGGGCAGAGAGTGGAAGCTGGGTCGTGTCTGCAAACTGTGCTACAGTCAATTATTTACATGCAACTGAACTGACAGAAGCGCCTTCATCACACCCTTGTTACCCACTGTTCTGACCTTTGTGTACTGTACTGTGTGTTAGAGAAAGGTTTTGATAATTGATTTAAGAGGACTGAGTGCTCTCAAGGAAAACCTGTACAAATAAAACGAGACGATGCAACGCAAAACATAAATACCAGAGGATGATGCACCTGTTTCTTTAGTAGATATCCCATCAATTTTCATCCAACCCAGGCCACTATGGCAGGATTGAGAAATTTTGAACTTTAATTTCAGTATTCACGTTACGATTTTACACCAACGTGGAAAGAAAAGGAAACAATAATCTACATGTACATGCACATCTACAATGCACTCAGAGAACTGCGCCACAGCTTGGTCAGTGACTATGACACAGATTGTACTGGATGAGTTCATTCTCTCCACACTCTTGCACTATGAGGATAGGATATTAGATAGAGACTAATTTATTATCATGGCCTGGGAGGCTACTTGGATTCTGACTTTTCGAACAAGTCAATGCAGCAATATGAGTCACAGACCAAAATGAAAGCGTGACTCATTTTATGAGGCTGTAAATATCACGTGTTTTACTGAGACAGATTCTGGAAATGGTATTTCCAACACAGGAAAATGCTGTGCAGTCACACAGCTTATGAAAACAGTGCCAGTTGAGGAAATCCCTGGAGGGAGCTAAATGATACAGATTACTCAGCCAGTTTCGCATTAATCTGAAAATGTGAGATTGCTGTTTTGTCATAGTACTCAGTACAGGATGCACCCAGAAGACGTTTGTACATTTGGACCTTATTGTACATCATCTGTGAGCCTGCAGAGTGTGACTGGTGGTGTGTTAGTCACCAGACACGATGCTGCTGCAGTATTATTATATCTTTAAAGATAATGTCTTTGTGTGATTCCTCCCTCAGTGTTGACCTCTGGTGGTCTGTTTATACAGAATAGGAAGCATAAACAAGAACATCATGGCTAAAGTGCATTTAACAATAAGAAAAATAAACCATAGCGTCAATCGCTTTCTGGCTGAAGAACCTTTCTGTGTACTAGGAAGTATTGATTAGCTACCTAGGCAGTGTAATGGTTTAGGTAAACATTCAATATGTAACTGCTCTTTCTGCTCTCATTACACTTCAGTGTAATCTCACACAACCATCAGCTCACTTCAGTACTGACTGATATTGTAATTTTAAAGTAATATGAATTCATTACAATTAGAAATCATAAAGACAAAAGAATGCTTTAACAAACTCCACATAAAGTTTATTGACAGACAAGTATTGGATGGATACAGGAACATTTCCACTGTCTGAAAATCCCTAGGAGTACATTGAATGCATCAGTAAGAAATGCAAGTAATAGGATATCATGCATAAATCTGGAGGAAACCAATGAGAGAGGTCACCAAGATACATATGTGTAACTCATTTGGAGACCCTGACCAGATTCAACTTTTTTTTACCTGCAGAACAGAACAGGTCCCCTACACACACTGTCCTTCATCTCTGTAAGCTAAGAAACGCAGCGTTTCTCCATGCAGAGTGAAATTCTGGCCTTATGGGCCTACGTATCCTGTAGGCTCACCTCGTCTCCTACACGATAGCAAATTAATAAATCTAAAAGCCTTATGAGTTTGCTAATAAACAAACTAATATAATTAGTTCTGGGTAACACTGATGGTGGGGAATAAAACTGTATGTAGTCGGTCATTTCCCCTCTGTGAAGTGGCAGCAATCTTATATTAACAAGGCTCTACTGGCTGACTCACGGTGAAGGATTCATGGCAACAGCTGCTCTGAGGCCTCAGCCATCAACACGCATACAAACACTGAAACCAAACTAAGGATTCTCCAAGTCAATCTACTGTACACTCAAACGCACGGAGACACAAACATTCATGTAAAGATACATAACACACAGTAAACACACACATCAATGCATGGACCTTGAATGCACAGGGCTAAGTGATACACAGAGGTGAGAGTAGACACACACACACACACACACACACACACACACACACACACACAAAACACTGTGGATTATCTGCAGTAAATCAATTTGTATAATAACCTTTATTGTGCCTCTTACTGTGACAGTTGCTTTGCATCTGTGAATTGAGAGCGTTCACTCTCCTCCAGGAGTCCCATTCAATATTTCAGCAGCTATTAAATCAGAAAACACACACGCAAGTATACAGTCACACGAATGAGCCTGAACATTGGTACACGCACACAGGCAGCATGTTAAATAGGTAGGATCAAAAAACTCAACTCACATGAGAGTCAAGAGATTGAGAGAGAACTTCGTTAAGGAGCGCCCCCGTCCTGCTGGTGCCGCTCTGTCTCCACAGCTCACACTCATTAATCAACATGTTAATTACATAATTCATCAACAATCAAAAGGACAGGGAAGCCCTCTGGTTCTCTTTCACCCAAAAGCTACACCACCTTCCATTACAAACAACATACTCCTCCTCGTTTCCACTCTACATGTTTACAGTGTACTGTACTGTATATATCAGTGGACAGATGGGGTGAAATTCATGGTACTTATACAAGTATGCAATAAGAATGAAAAAAAGTCACCCTCTAATGTTTGTCTAATGCCTTTCTTCCTCATCCATGCGTCACTCACAAGTGATCACTGACAGGGCTGCCACACAGGTAAATAACAGTCTGTCTAAATCACAGTATAATTTACATAAAATACATAAAAAGTCTGTTATTAATCTTAGTTGTGGCATCTGGTGTTTGTCAGTTTAACAACCTGGATAATGATCTGAGATCTGTTCAGTCACTAAGTTGTGTCACTATAAAACCATTCAGGTACATTGAACGTCTCTCTGACACACCTTATTTTAAATGTAAGAGTCTAGGGGATGCTGTCATGTGGTTGTTTTGCTAAAATCTTTGTGAATCATTTGACTTTGCTGATCGTAGTTTGCATGCAGTGGCTAACAGACCTCAGTGGGAAAAAGAGAGTGAGCAAGTGAGAGAAAGAGACAGCTACGAGAGCGACCGGGACAGACAGAGCTGCTAATAGCTGATGGTTACAACCAATGCAGCACTTCCACTGTTTCACAGCTTTTTCCTCTCAGTGTGTGTTTGTGCCAGGTGCAGTCTGCACAGTGAACAGGTAGAATGAGTGGTGCCAGAGTGCAGTGCTGCCATACGTGGCATGCCTTAATTAACCCACCAGGTTACAGTGGAATAACCACACACACCTGAAAACATTACAGGCTGGTCTGTTACGAGTAAAACAGATTTCAACCTGGGCTCAGAGAGGGGTTATATTGTTTTCTGCTACAACTTTTTATTTTCCGTTTCTCCTGTTTTACAGTACTACTTTTCTTGCCCAGGATTTCCCTCCTGGGTTTTTTAATAGCCTGTCTGAGTCTCCTGTCAGGAGCTCGATGTGACAGACATGGCGGATCTGATCGAGTTACTCGTACAACCGTGTGGACTGACATGTTTTCGGAATCAGCTTTCTAACTTTACCTGAAAGTTATAAAAAAAATCTTTCTCTGTATGTACAGGAGTCATTTAATTAGACACACGTACACGTTACACGTATACACAGAGTCACACACACATTGTCCATACGCCCAGTAAAAGATAAGCCACTGTCTCACAGCTGGGCCTGAAATGATGAAGTAGCTGCTCTCAGTACTGGCCCAAACGCAACCAAACGACATCGTTCAAAGGTCACGGCTGAACTCTGACATCTCTTGTTCATGTCTGAAACATTTCTAAACATTCATAATCCTGCTGGGATTAGGAGAGGCTTAGTGAGGCAGGACAGACCCACCATCCTCCACAATGTGAGACTGTATCTCTCACTTCTTTCCACTCTTCACCTTCTATCCATTTCTTCACTGCCCTCTGTCACCGTCTTCATGTTTAAGAGCAGAAACATCAAAGACACAAAGGGTCTGAAAAACACTCCTACATACTTTATATCAACAACACATTTCCTTTTATTCCAGACATCATTCACTGTGTGAGAACATTTCCCTCTACTGGAAACACAGACAGACTCCATGAGCAAAGCTATCAAATCTCAAGTATTGTTGATCTTACGCAGATGGAAACAGGAGCAATATTTCTCTTCTGCAAGTGTTACAAAGTGCAAGTTTCAGAAACAGAGGGGCCTCGTGAATAAAGTGACCAGTTGCCATTTCAGTCCAAACATTATTCTTGTAATATGACCTGCCAAAGCCACTTTAAAACATGGTCACACCAGTGACACAGAGAAATCCAACCATGAGTTTTATGAAAATGCTTCTGGCAGCTCCTAGTGACCACTCGCAGAAAAGATGCGACTGCTAATAACAATAGATCCTGAAGCTTCTTTCTACGTTCTCAGAAGAAAATGTGTGAGAAGGTGATCACAGAGAGATCTGTGAACTCTCCCGAATGTCAGAGATTCAAAGAATCTGGCACATGATATGCGTCCCAGTGAAAAAAACAACAACATTAAACTGTTGAATTGAGTTTAGTGGTTTGACTTCAACCAAGTCAACTTATTTCTCAGTAACGGAGACTATGACCAGTTATTAGACACGTTGGCACAGAAACCATTTGCACTGACTCCAGGGATTTTGTTTTAAACTTTGATTAATTGTGACATGGCTTTTATTTTGACATATGAGCAACATCACACTTTTATCGTTACCCTTCATTTAGTCAGGTTTGTCTTGAGTGTGCGTGTGTGATTGCATGTGACAGATAGTGTCTCGAGGCTAGTAAAGGATTAGCTCTACTCATTCCTCTGCTATCACAACCCTGCGACCACACCATCCAGACCACTAAACCCAGTTCATTCAAACACATTAATCCTGTCTGTGAGAGTTGGTTTGTGTGTGTGTGTGTAGAAATGTGATAAGTGCAGGGACAGTAATGTATTTCCTGGAGAAAGATATAGGTTTGTTGAAAAATAACATTCATGTGTAAACTATGCATTTACATTGTCATGAGTTTTGTAACTTACATTCAAACTATTATATCTAGTTTCTAAAATATCCATCTTCATCTTAACTGTTTGTCCTCATAACGGTCAGGCTTTTACTATACATCGATAAGCTTTCAGTGGCTTGTGGATTACTGCTTTACCAACTGAGCTACAGCTGCCCAGTCTTCTTGGCAGTTCAATTAAAGTTCAATTAGAGTTTAATTAATTAATCCAGACCTTGGCAAAGAGGCTGCACCTCCCTATACGTCGTATTTACATACAATTGTTTGAACTGATGATCTTGGAATCTGCGGTTGTTTTGAAATGGACCCACAGAGACATTCCTGACTTGTGCAAATCTACCACCTCCTTTTTCAGATCAGCACTGAGCTCCTCAGACGTTCCTATTTTACTGTGTGTTGGTCAATCCAATGAGTGCTGTCAAACAAACCTTTTTCATGTTGGCACAGAGAAGCTACCAGCTGTAGGCAATCATGATCATGAACAGGAAGTTTAGAGGCCTCAGGCTTGGCAACGTCAAAGGCATTTCGGAACTTTCACAACCACTGAATTAATAATTTAAATGGGTGTATGTGTAGTTTCAATCCTGTATGTATAATTTAGATTTACTAAAACCCAACATGAATTAAACCCTGTGCTCCAAATATTATTAGAGATGTATTTTATATCATAATGCCTCAGAAAAAAAGAAGTTCAAAGAAATCTGAAGCCCAATATTGACATTGAATTTAAGTCTGTGATGAGTGTATGCACGGGAGGCAATGTCACCTTGCAACTCCTCTGGATCCGGCTGTGATGTTTCCCATCTTTGAAATCTTTGCCGCACAACTTCATAACCCATGACGAATGTTTCAGAAGAAGAGGTCCATGTTGTGGTCATGATTCTTGTTTTTATGTAGTTAAAACAGAAGCTTTTTTTTTTCATAGATACTTCCTACTTTGTTAAGTCGACAATAACCTTGTTATGAACAACATAAAAAAAGTGTTGCTGTGTTTTAGTTCTTAAAATTTAAATAAGGCCTAATTCATCCTTATGATCATTTCATATTTAGTTATATTTCACACATAGTACATGGCGAAAGGAAAAACTGATTGACTGACCAAAAAAAGACACTTTTGATGAAGCATAGGGACAAAAAGAGAAATGCTGCACGTTATAAAGGGGTAACAAGGTGCATAAACTCAAGCAGAGAGGAATGACGCAAAGCTGTACGTATACCAACGCACTGGCAGCGTGCAAAGACACACACACACACACACACACACTGCCACACATGCGTCATACTCTTACAAGGAGGAAGGAAAGAAAAAAAATACAGAAATTAAATGTATGACAAACGTTAAGGCAGATGAAAGCAGTGGCAAGTAAATTAGAGCTCATGGCGTGTTGCCTGGAGCTCTGCTGTCTGCTGTGAAAACGTGACAGAGGAGTCAAACCGGGTTTTCACTCCCATAACACCGGATATAATGATATTTATAGGTATAGGCTGCTGCACATGAATGATTTCTGGTGCATGAAAATACACACACACACACACACTCAGCCAGAAGTGTATCGATCAGTGACCGACAGCTTCATATAGTGCAGATGAAAAGCTGGGGGAAAAAAAAACAAAAAAAACATAGACCGAACACCTACAGTATTTCTGGACCCCAGACTCAGTCAGCTGTTTCTCCTTGGTGACATATAAAATTAAATGGAGGCAGGCAACTGGTGGTATGAAATATGCACGGCGTCAGTCAGAGTGACCAATGAGTCCATGTAGCACTCATCCTGCTGCCATGCCTGGTTTATTAATGCATCTTTTGTTCAATTTTTGTAATATGGCAAAAATTCAATAAACTCTCAGCTTATCTAATCTCTGTGGGAGTAACATCACCAAACCATATCAGGGAGGAAACTGCTGCTGTTTTCTTTTCTTCTTTAATCACTGACAAGTAGTGGAAAACTTAGGCTGGTGTGAAGCTGGAGACGCAACATGCTAAAAAGCATCAATCTGCAGAAGCCACTTTCTGTTCTGACACAGATTTACCATAGAGTTACAGGTCTCCACAGAGAAGCATCAAACATGACCACAGCTACATTTTTAGACCAGTTGTTTATGTGGCAAATAATGCACATTGCACTTGTCGTTCAACGCTTGACAATGAAAGTGTCCCACTGGTTGACTGGTGCTAAGCTTTTCATCTGATGCAGCAGCAGTATATGTTCAGTCTGCATGCTCGTAAACACAGCAAATGCTAACGCGGTATGGCGGTAGAAGTGCAGAATCTGTATATGTAGAATCTGACATTTAGATTAGATTTAGATGTCACGAAGAACAAGTGGCCTATTGAAACCGCACTGAAAGAAAATCTAAATTACAGTTACTTTATTTGCCTTCTCTCTCTCGTCACACCTAATGTCGTCTGTGTCCCATCACGGACATGAAAGTAATGTTTCCATATTTATTAACCATAGCTAAAACATTTTCCTTAACTAGATACCATTATCACAGAACAAAGTGCCACAGTGCATGAGAGTCAACCGTGGTGACACAGAGAAATCCTCATTCCATTTATCATTTTTTAAATCACCCTTTCCTCACCATGTTTATCACACCACAAACACCTCGGTTTGCAGCGTGGATGACCGGCCATGAGTTGCTTTGCTGGAACACAAACTGTCACTGTGACAGAGCACAGGCTGCATTGACATTTGTGAAAGCACAACCAGTACTGGTCAGCTTTAATGTCAGGCTGATAAACTGCGCAGGGACAACAAACTCACCAACACAAATGACCAGACGAGATAGTGGGCCTTAAATGTCTGCAGCATCAGTACAGAGAAAAGATGATCTATCAGCAGTTCAGGATTATTACAATGGTACAGGTGTAGCTGCCTGTTTCCAGCAAGTTGTCAATAGTGCCTGTAATATGGATATCCAATGAAATGTTACAACTGAGGACGAGGAAAAAGGAACAACAACAACAACAGAAAGAGGAGGAGGGAGTGAAATACGTTGTGGGTAAGATTTTCTGCTGACGGTTCAGATTCAGATTCAGAAAACTTACATTTATGCATTTATGCACGTTTCCACAGACTGCTTAAAAGGTGTATTTTTTATTTTAGTTTATGTAAGTGTTATACTGTTCTGTGAATAATTCTAGTGAGGCTACTAAAAAAGAGAGCAGCTGAATCTCTAATACCCCATGAAGCCCTCTGTTTATCCATCGACTGGCAGTGACTATAGGAACGGAACGGGTGATGAGTCATGATTTTTGATTCCTCGTGTAACAGTTCTTATGGTCTCTAATTACTTATTACTTTCTTGGCATCTTAAGTAACGTAGAAAAGATTTTGCTCCAATATGGCAACAAAAGTTCATAGATCATAAGGCTTGCATGTTAGATGTCAGTAAATAGTTCTTAATAAAAACGCAATCAGAAGACTTCCAAAAACGAAGCTTTCTCTCCATTTGCTTGGTCTCTCTGGACACACGTGTTGAGCGCTGTCAGCATCCTGCCTGGTATCAAATATTAGAAATTCAACACCCCACAACTTATTTCCAATGCCACAGGAGGTTTTGGGCCTACGGCAAACGGATGCTTCCTAATAAATCTCAAACTTAAATCTCCCGGCTTAAGCACCGTCCCGCTGCGTGTTTTGCAGCGGCTGCTGACTTGCTGCTGCAGGTACACGCAGAGAGAAGGAGGAACACATAAGGGTCCATGCAGGTTTCATTTTCACAGCTGAGATTAGGTCATTATAGAACTCATACTGAGGAAAGGAGATTGTCTCTGTGTGTGCCTGACACTGCTTTGCAAAGTACCTGGAATGTTTGTGTGCCTGCCCCATGATTACACATTCAGGAAGCTTGAAGCTGGTTTATAATAATTGAGAAAGGTAACTGAAGTTAATTCTGTGCAGGCTGTGAGGCAGAACACTGTAGCAGATGTGAAATGTGTAATTAACATTTAAACAAGGGATTGCGAAGGTCAAAGAGAAACTCAACAAAAGATGATGAGTCTGGACTTGATTTAATGGCTGACTGACAGGAGCATGCCCTGACCCATATGGCTCTCCAAACCTTTAAACCTTAAATAAACACAATTCTAACATAATATTCATTCTCAATACATGAGATAAACCCTTAACCTTTCGTTAACGTCCACATTCTCTCACAAGTCTGTTGTCTTCGATAAAACGTGAACGTAGCATCAACTTCATGAAAGTTTGTTTAATCTGCACAAGCAACAGAATTACCCAGCATCTGTTCTGATAACTGATTTGTTTACATCATTTTTAAGAAAAAAATGTGTTGCAAATTATGAATGTTTCTCATTTCTGAACTGAGCCTTCAGTTGTGGGTTGCTGGTAGCCATTTTTAGATCAAGTGAGGCCTCTGTTAATCAAGGAAATTATTTCAGATTAATCAATGAAAATGTTTGGTTGCAGCTTTTAAACATTCTTCTATTAGATAATTAGCGTTTCTTTTATTTGTTCTTTCTTGTTTTTCATGATTTTCCCCATTCCCGTGTCATAATACTCCTTCATTCAAATAAAGTATCTTTACAAAGTGTATTTTGAAGCATTTGAGGCTTTAAAATGTTTTGAGTTATAACTTGAAAAATGATTCCCAGAGTAGCTCCAACATCTGCCAATACAATATCTGAGGACACACTTCTCTCATTATTGGACTCAGGTGATCACTGAAAGTGCAGAAGCTCTAACTTTGACACTGAAGGAGAGACAAAATGTGAACCGAGGACCTCATGGATAAATTCAGGGATAAGAGAAAACAAGCTCGAAGCTCATCCACATACATGTCAGGCCTATACTGGTGTGAAAAAGGCTGGAAACCAATCAGATCGATGGGAGACAAGAGCAAGACTCTGAAGTCACATTTTCATTTAGCTTCAAATTTATCCCTACATCGACTTAGTGCGTCTTTCATGTCCACACAGTCTGGGTTTAAGGGACACATGAAAAACAAGCTTGGTATAAGAGGAGCTTATGGAGAAAGAGGTGAAAAGAATTGTATAATATTTGCTAAAAATGCAGCTGGCAGGAAGTGTAACCCAATAAGCAGAGCGGTAAGAGGAAATAAATCACCTGAGACACAATGTAAAACAGAGGAAGATGTGTTACTGAGTCTGCACATTCTTCATGTATGTAACTGCTGTATTCCTCTGTGTGCTGCGTAAAAAAAATAAAATTAATTAAACCCAAAGGCAGACTTGATCTGCATTCATTCTTTTTTTTATTTAAAAATCAACATTGTTATGGATTATATGTAAAAATGACTGAGTCAGATAACATTAAGACATGATTAGATAACAAACCAACAAAAAGTGTCAGACGGTACTTTATTACTATCAGGCAATCTGTTGTACATCACAATTAGTTCTCCACAGTGAAACTGATTAAGCTACCTGAATGCAATTCATTATTTATCATATACATTAAAATTACACAGGTGTATTTACTCTACAATCCATGAAACACATTCGCTTCACTCAGATGATCTTCACCAATTTTTTTGTAAATATTTTTCAAATTTCAAATTAAAGCACACATTATTCAATGTTGTTAAAAAAATTAAAAGGTGAAATATTCTAAGGGGTGTGAATACTTTTTTACAGGCACTGTATCGAGGGCTATACTCACTGCAAGAAAGCCGTGTTTACTGTAAACTGGTGATAAGTGGAGAAGCTAATGTGGGTTTTGAGAGGACCTTGTAGCGTAATGACAGGCTTATCTTTTTTTGTTAAATACAGAAAATTATAAGCCAAAAAAACTGTCACCATGACAAAAGATATGTTCTAATTTTACAAATGCAATTTTCCAGTCATATACCAGTTTTCTTGACCTCACTCAGAAAAGGCTATATTATGCTTTTTATCCCAGATAGAAACAAATACTATATGGAAACAGTGTGTGAAGCTCAGAGTCTATGGGTCAGATATCGACAGGAACACTGATCGAGGTGTGAGTGTAACAAAGACGTTTTTTTTTTTCAAGCTGGGGGCTTAGAGGAGGAAATCCCGTTTAACCAGCACACCTCAGCAGTTATGGTGGTTTAAATTTATACAGATAGGACAATCTGATAACGTAACGCTTCCTACATCCAGGACATCTGGACAAGGTAGGACGGCAAGGCAGCATGAATTGGCAGAACATTTATATAACGTACACACAATATAAATTCCAAATTCAACTCAATGAAAATTTGACTAGCAGAAGTTTTTAAACATATCTGGACTTGTTTGACAGGTTCATTTAAAAGTATAAACTAGAAGATATTTGAAGTTTAAAGGAGCTGAGCTTGGATTTGTTATTTCTACAGTAGCTGAAAGAAAAACATGAAACTTGAAGCAAATTGGACCCACACCATTACCATGAACAAATAATTACCGCAACACGTCCACAGCGGTTTGATTGACACAGGAGACTGAGCTTTAATATACAATGCATCACGTCAAAGCTGCGTGGGAGCAGCATCGATCAAACTATAGAGAAATTAATTCACTCTCACATACAGGCTAAATCCCCTTTCCAATATTACAGGGATTTATCAGGTGAGCTATGGCAAGTGTTTGAAAAAATGCCACAGACGTGAACCACACCAGGGCTGTGAGCTGAAGTTCTGTATGTGGGTGGTATCCTTTTTTTCCAGTGTCATCCAAGTAATGATTTATTGAGTCTGACAAACAAATTTGGTACGTAACTTAATTACTTAATTAATTTAACAGGTACGTTTTAAAACATTTACAAAAGTGCAGCTCAGCTTGGAAACTGTTAGAGAAATTATCTGGAAGTTACAAACCCGTAAGCAAAAGTGTCAGTGTTTTGACATATAAATATATTGGAAATATACAGCTTGCAGCATGCAGAAGGTTAGCTTAGCTCTGCACAAAGGTTTTAAATGAAGAACAGTTAGCGTGCCTTGGCCTAAAGATGACACCTGTACCCATAAAGTTAGCTAATGTACATAATATACAGTATGTTCATTAAATCTGTATAAATGAAGTGCAAAAATCATAATTTGGATTTGTGTGGGAGGTTTTACTTGAAACTACTTTGTGACTTCCTGGAGTTCTGGCGTCACTGAGAGGTCAACAGCAACACGTTGCCATCTTATTCTCATCACGAAAGTGAAAGTCTGTTCCCAAAATGCCAAGATTGTCCTTAAATGCAAAGACATTTAAGTACAGTGTTTAAAAGTTAAGAAATGTCCCCTTAAGCACCAAGCCGGTGTATGTCCATGTACGTTTTCGGGCACCTTAAAGATGAAACAGTTTATTTAATCTCCAATGGAGCAGAACAAACTACAGTATAATCGTTTTAATGTAAAGTATTTCCTCCTCTTCGTCCTCAGCTGTTAATAAGGCTGCCTCTCCCTGAATAGTGCCATAGAATTGCTTTTGTACGGTCACTGTTTCCTCCCATCAATTAAACTGTGCTCGTGTTTGGCCAGGCTTCTCAGCTGCAGCTCAGATCAGCAGATTTCCAGTAAGAAATCATCTGCTTTCTAAAGTCATTTCATATGCAATTGCTTTTATTGACTTGGCAGCTACAAACTGGCAGCCGCCCTTTTTGGTTATTGAGCAAAAGCATCAGGCACGAAAGTGAAGAAGGAAGGGGAAAAAATGGAGATGGATTTTCTGGTGTCATCAGCACTGCTGACTACTGGACTGTTTGATTTCAGGGTTTCCGGATATTCTAAATTTTCAGCTGCAGGCTGACTGACTGAACCCTTGATACTTTGGACCACACACTACACTGGAAATAACACTACACTTAAAATAATGGGAAACCATCCACAGTAGCAGCTGGTTTTTGTAATGTTATTGACATTTTAAAAGACAAACATCATTAATTACAGATTTGATAATTTACTCAATTAATCATCAAATCAATTTCTGTCGAACATCAGCGGTGCAACATGAAGTATAAATTAGTAACCAGGCTAAAACATGGCAAACAGTTTTTAACCTAAATGACCTTAAGGTAGCAGACACAGAAGAGCCTGTGTCTCTTTATTGACTTGTGCATTGATCATTGATCTTATTTAATTCACGACTGTGTTTTCTCACACACAGACCTCTCCCTGCAAACCAAGTGGTAATTACCTGAGGTCCCTTTCTTGAATTAGAAACAGGGGGGGGTGTCACCATAGAAACAGCCAGGGTATGGAGACGGGGTGCATGTTGGTAGTGAGGGGTCAGTGTTCATGTATGAGCAGAAAAGTGCAGGTTAGGACTGCACCAGACACCTGAGCAGGTGATTTACAATACACCTGTTGGCTAATAAACTAGTTGGACAGTATCTGAGAGGAGCGGGCTTCATTGAACCCTGCATCACAACTACACTCAGCCACAGGAGCAGCCACATACAGGACCTCACATGATGATTAATACTGAGCCTGAACCCAAACATAAAGTCTAATAACGCTGAATGTTGTTCTGCAGGATTGGATATTTAGGAAAAAAGAAAACAAGATGTTGTAGATCATAAAAATCTGCTGCTTGTGTACATTAAATTGATTTGTTCTCCGTCAACATATTTGTGACTTTCCATTTCCATTAATAGTGAACCATAATCTGGATTCACAATTATATTCTCCACAGAAAACACAGTATGTGATTGAAGTTCAATTGTATGGAAATGTCATTTTTAGAAGACTGGGTTACGGTACAGGCATCCCGTCATGTGCCTTAATATCAGCACTGGTCTTCTAAATATTTATCCAAGACTACAGTCTTTCCGCAACCTAGACTAAAAATGACCATGAATTTCTATCATGCTGTAGTTGCAGGAAGTACAGGAAACAACTAAGATAAACTGTACTGTACTTTGACAGGTTGTAGACATTCAATATAAAATCCACATTAGGCTGATAAAAATATAATCTGGACAGCACTACCTTCCTACAAAATATATGTTCTAATGCAAATCAATTTGAGCAGACACAGTTTGACATGCATGGTTCCTTGCTGTAAGACAGAAAACCATGCAACTCCTCTTTCCCACCCTCCACCCTATCAATGTGGATGTTTTCATCTCCTCTACTCATCTACTTCCAATTACAGGATGGGATTAGGGGCCAGCTGTATTACTGAATGGGGGGTGGGGGTGTTTTTGTTTTTCTTTGTAGTATTAGGCTCACTGCTTTTCTTAATTATGAATAATAAAAGTGATTCATATTGGAAAAATCATTACCACTTCACATGCATACAAAAACTGACTGAATCACACACAGTCGCTGCCAGAGACGCCGAGTTAAAAGGATATTTCTTGGCCGGCGAATGTTTTTCAGCAATTATTTCAAAAGCAATGGAATAAAAATGTTTTGATTTCTATTAAAGCTTCCCAACACTTTTGTCATTGTTTTGCTCTGCGGCGTCTGCCATGAGGACACTGAGAAAGCCATTATAAAAACAGACAAACAAGCGGAGAACCTCCCACTGCGTGACACGCACACACATGCAGATTGTCTAAAGGCACCGTCAGTGACTCGGGGGAACATCTGTGTCACTGTTGTGGTAACAGTTATTGTAAGACTTCAAGTCGCTTCCATATTTTTTTAAGTTTTCAGAAATAAAATGAGCACCAACTCTGAAATGCAGACTTCAAGCTGTCAGCGTGACTTATGTGAACACTGTGTTCCTCCGTTATGAACGAGAATGTGTGACATATTCCCATAAACCTTATTTTTGTTTCTCATATACACTCTAGGAAAGGTTAGCTTTGTTTAGGCAACTAAGAGAAAGCTGACTGAGGTTAGCAGCTTACATGGTTTGGTTTCCATTCTGTGTTAGTTTAATATTATTTCGGTTGGAAAATTGGACCAACCATCTGTATTATTTTAATTTATATCACCTAAATCACTTACGTGTGATGTGAGGTCCATTGTTTCCTCATATAACACAACCTTCAACAGGTTCGACTGTTACAGCACTGACCCCTCAGTTTGTTATGCAAATTAGTATCTGTGGACGCCTGCCTGGGATTGGTGCTACACATGCATGTATTCGCTGTTGTGCACACCTACCACTCTGACTGACTGGACCGAGGTCGGTGGACCAATCCTGTACTCCAACCAAGCTACGGAAGTCTTCCTAAAATGTTTGTGTAGATTAAAGCAGCAGGGCTCTTTGTCTTATGTGTCTTCAGTTAGTGATCTGTTAACGAGGCACTAGGTTACTTTGTGCAGAGTTGTAGTTTCACTTCAAACTTCACTTCACACACGCATGCACACCTAATCTGCTGTCTTGTAACACCAGATACTGGGTGTGCTACTGAGGGATGTTGAGCAGAGAAAAGTCGAATCAGAGTGGCAGTGAGTGAAGGAATGATAAGTGATGGGATTACAGGAACAGAAAAGCTGTTGATGGAAACAAATATGCTGTAACCTGAAATGGCCCCTGCTTATTTTATGGAACAGTGAACACAGAGGATTAAAGTCCAGAAGTGATGACTTGGGCCATCCATATCTCTTCTGATTGGAGCTGGGCCAGATCTCGAGCAAGTCTCGCTTAGTGTTTAGTGTCTGTCCTACACATTAATATCTTTAATGTGGCCGAGTCTGTTCTCAATGCACCATTTACCACAGGAACCCTGGCTGTAATTTATCCGCTGGCCTCTCTGAAACATGCCGTCTTCCCCTCCTCCACTGTTCCTTTCTTTACTTAACAAGGTCAGAAGACAGAGGGAGAGAAGATGTTTGTCACTTGGCTGTCATGGTGGAGAAGCTGAACATACTTTGGTGTGTATGTGTGTGTTTCTGGGTCTGCAAATATGGAAAATCTATTGTGGTTGGGAACTTAAAAATGGGCTCATTTTGAATCAGGGATCTTTGTGTGTGAGTGGGAACAGTTCAGTTTATGTATGTGCAAGGGTGTTTTTGAAGTAATTTGCCCTTTGTCGCTGCTCACACATGCATGTGCACTCTCAGTATTTTATGTGTTCTTACATGGGCGAGCTTGTGAATGAGCTCTGTGCATCTCCGAGCACAGTGTTTGCATCTCTAGCAGCTCTATGGGACAGGGTCAGTGATTGGCCTTAGTGGATTAGTTATGAGTGCCTTTTAGCTGTTAAGAGCGCCTAAATAAAATTTCTATGCAAAACCGCACCATAACAGAAGCATTCATTTTCAAAAGAGGGTCTGATAATGGAGGGTTTCATCTGCAGTGACGTGAACAGCAAGCCCTCTTCAAAAACCAGAACTGAGCCCAAACAAACATAAATTATCTGAGTCTATTAGCCCAGTTTCCACAGCTCTGTGCCTTTGTTGCTGCTTGCTGTTATTAGCAGTAATGGTAGTAAAGGGATCTGTTGGCTGTTGACTGTTGTGGTTCAAAGTTAGTTTTATTTCATGCTCGTTTTTTTTTTGTCAGAGGGTGTATTATCATCTCCTCAAGTGTTTTGCTGCGTTAGAGCCTTTTCAGGAAATCTTTTATTAAAACTACCATCTTGCACAGGAAAAGAAACACTCAATTTGTGGCACCTTCTTTCCCACAGTTGGAAACTGGCAACAGGCCTCACAAAAGAGGATGGCTGCATTTTCCTTTCACTGGTTTATTAAATTTTTTTATTATATTGGTTGTTTCACATGTAGTTAAAGAAATAGTTGTACGCACAGAGCTTTTTCTTCAGTTAAGTTGACCGTTACATTATCTATGCCAGAGCACAATGCATTTCAGTTCTAAGCAGAACTGCAGTTTTCCCAAACATCACTACTCCATCAAGAAATCTTTAGAAAATCTTTTAGTGTGAACAGCTGAGATGCATTAACAGAACGTATGGTAAATAACAGAGAGAACACCTGCACGGACAGATGAAGTTTCATTGCTAAAGACCTTTTCAATGATGATATTTGCTTCTAACCTGCACAGGACACAAAGGTCTACATTGTCTGCAAAAATGGGAAGTGCTAATGAACATTAAAACCATGATTGCACTCATAAATCCATTATGTTTCTATTCCTGGTCTGCAGTGTTAAACAAAACGCTAAACAAAATCACAAATACGTAGCGTTCTGCTGTCGGAAACAGTCGGGTGGTGGTGGCGGTGTTGTGCAATGCGGTGATTTATAAGAGATGAAGTCGTGCTGTTGTCTGAACATTCCAAGAGAGTCTACTGCATGAGAGAGAGAAGAGGGAACAGAGAGAGGAAGATTTACGTAGATCTGAGCTGGGAAGTGGGGGGTGTCATCTTTAGCCTTTCGTTTTGTTACAACAACCTCGTGTAGAATTAGATGGAGTTGACATTTAGTAACTGTACAATACAGGCTCACAAATATCCCTGCTCTCACACTCCCCCTCTTTGACTTTCTCTTTCCAGCACGCTGCCTAAATGAGCTTTTGTTTTCAGATTGTCTTAATGAATGGAAATCTTATCTTAAATTATCTGTCTGTTCTTGTTTAGTGTTATTGTAATTTCTTCACTAACGGCCTTTCACTCCCAAACAAACACTGATGGGAAGTTTTAGAGACAGCATTGTTGCATACGGTAAAAGTAGTTCTGGTCACGTAAGAAGAAAAAGCTATGACTTAATGTATGCTAATTCATTGGAGAGTAAACCATAATATTGTAATCCCTCAGTTTGTTACGACACAAATCACTTGTTAAGAGCAGCTAGTGTATTGTATCTGTTTACATGACAGCCAAGCAAGACCACAATGTTCTTGTGGGGAATTTTATCACTTCATAGATTAAGTTCTGAAGCAAGATATTTTTTGAATGAAGGAGCATTTATTCATTTGTACAGTAACAGATCATTTGAGGGTGGCTGGGATCAATGGCAGATGCATAATGTGCATCTAAGTAAATGAACATGTTGTGTGTGAGCCACTATTATATTTTTCTTTCTTAAACAAGAGTGAAATCGTTCTCTGACCTTAACGTAATAAAAAGGTTTCAAAATCGGATATTTTGGTGAACAATAAAAACATTATCTGGTCAAATGTTTTTGATCACTGATCCACAGAAATTAAAGTTAAAAGGGAAAGAGGCTAATATAACTTTGATGAGTTATAGTACTGAAATAAAGTTATTGCTCTAGGTCCATATAAAAAAACTGCTCCTGTAATTCTTGGGAAACCAGCAACCGAGCAGACTGCACCTCCTTTTCAAAGCTATTACATTCAGATGCGATCCTAGCCACTGCAAATCACATTCACTTGACAAGTGTGCAAAATACAAGAAGAAGAAAGAAGTCTTCCTGTTCCTCTTGCATTTTCATTTCCTTTCAAAGACGCAGTCCTCACTGCGCACCCACAGTAGATCAGGCTGTGCTGTTTTTCCACAGGTGTTGTCGAGTTTGCATGTGACTTGGTGCACGCAAACATTTAGTAAATTAGGCCTCCAGTTCTGAAACTGGGGAGTTGCTCTGAAAGAATCAGAATGTTTACATTTTCAGAATAGCAGCAGACAAGCACATAATTGTGTTTTGAGATTTCCATTTTTCAAATATGGAGAAAGGTAGCAGAGACACAACGTTTAGAAAGTATTGTTTCACTTGTATCAGGTGCCTGTTCACTGTCAGATCAATTCATGTAATTACTTTAATTTGCAGAAATTCAGTAATTATTAGAGATCTTAATGTCTGCAGGGTTTTTTTTGGAGTGAATTACAGAGGCTGTAGATCCTACAAGCTCTCACACATTTCACACACTACTCACACTCCACTAGCACACATCCACTCACAACTGTGCTCACCAGTCAACATGGTCTATTTAAGTTTAATCAAATGTTAAACGTCTGTGTCTCTCTGTTTCCCCCTCTCACACTAACGCACACGCACACAGTGAGAAGGTGTGATGTTATCCAAACAGCCAGCTGCCTTGTTGTGTCAGGCTGGTTGCTCTGCTGGCTGCAGGCCTGGGAGAAGGCTTACTTAGAGAAAACAGAGACTCAGTCTACATTAGGCTGACTGCCGTCAATGGACTGGGACCAAAGCCTGCGCGCGCGCGCGCGCGCACACACACACACACACACACACACACACACACACACACACACACACACACACACACACAC
>JAUYWH010000007.1:16917986-17028282 GCA_034779795.1 Ctenopoma multispine
TTCATGTTTGTGGCTGTAATGTGACAAAATGTGGAAAAGTTCAAGGGGGCCGGATACTTTCGCAAGGCACTGTATTTCCGTTGGCAAACACAACTAGTATAATCTGCATGGGTACTGCATATATACAGTACTGTGCATAGGTTTTAGGCCACCATTAAATATGTCGTTTTGGTAATGCTATTACTTCCATATACAGTATATATTTATTTCTTAGTCTTTTTATTAGAATACATCGAGGAAACATGTGCACAGTGTTAAAAACTACTAGAAAAAACTAAACATCTTTTGTAGGCTAAAGTGAAAAATATTGAGTGGGACCTCTTAGAAGATTATGGAGACAGGGTCAAGTACAAAAATAAGACTGGAAGACCTGTCAAAACCTGATGAGACGTTTCTTCTTTGAGAGACCAGAAGAAGTCCAGCAATGACCTGGCTCATCATCTGGCAGCTTCATCTGGACGCCCAGCTGATCTTTCCATAGTCGCTAGAATCCTGTTCCACCACAGCATTGCTAAAAAACAAATCTAATGGTGGCCTAAGACCTTTGCACAATACTGAAAGTACATTAAACTGCAGGAAAATACTGCTGTGTGTACAGCAGACATACATACACATACTTACAACCTTTAAAATGTCTTTTTGTGCATAAACGCACATTAAACTGATAAAAAACATTCTGTCAATTTGTCTTCAAAGTAAGATTATTTCGTCTAATCTCTCATGTCACTTTTATGCCATTTCGTAAATGTAGTTGATCCAAAATTCTAAGTGTGGGAGGCTGTGGTTGTGAGCAGATGTAACAACTTAACCCCTGTGACCTCAGCTGTCCCGCCTGAGCAAATAAAACGTCGACATCCGGCTTTGCAGCCCCTCCTCTGACAGCTCCGCTTCCTCCTTCTCACAGCACTCCTCTTCCAACAAAACTCTGCTGGAACGTGAGGGGATGTGAGGTTTCATAACTCCTACCATGCTGCAGTTTGTTGATGTGCTGTTGTGTGTGTGTGTGAAAGAAATACACAGACATAGATTCATGCATATGATCAGCTAAAAATATGATATTTTCATCAGGAGGTTTAAGGATTTAGAAATTAACTTTTGACATAAACCGAAGAAATCTGTAGGTTTTGGCACGTAGCAGCTCCTTTGTCCAACACGTCAGATCTAGAGTTTTATCTCTTCTGCTGAAGGATGCATTCAGGTGGCACTCAGGAGGATGTGATGACATTCAGACAAATCAATCTACGGTCATCGCTCGGCTGTTATCAATACGTTTCCAACAAGACATTGCTGGACAAGTAGCACTGTGATAGTGGGAAACATGGCTTCAGAACTAAGTGTCAAATCATGCTGCATGCTGGATGTACAGCTTATTTACTGTATATTGCACAGATACCATCTTTGCTGTTAGAATAAAGGCAGAAAAAATGTGAGTCTGCTCTTCCACCAACTTCCTGTGTAATACTGTGCCGCATTATCATTAATGTAATTATAATAACCAAGATGCTGAGATCGATAGTTTTTTTTTCCCCCTGAAATATTCTCAGCCACACAGGATATGAGGCATTAAACATCGCAGAGGGTTTTGAGCAATGAGCGTCATTTACAGAAATGCAAACTTAATAAACCCACAGCACTGCTGCTACTGTGACTGACAGGTGAACTTCAGCATAAATTGCATAACAGAATATAATCTTACTGATTACAACTGAATACCAATGACCAACTATCTCTAAAGATATGCCCATGATCAAGATAACAACTGTTCTGAATAAATACATTTTACAGTAAGTGTGTGTGTGAGTGAGTCATATTAACAACTACCCCTAAGACACAAACAGCATCAGGCAATGGAACAACAAATCCTACTAGTTTAGACAATACAAACCACGAATATCTGCAATAATAATAAAATTGGTTGATTGATGATGGCAAAAAAAGCTGAACACCAAAACTCTCAACATCATGCAAGGCAGTAGTCAATACTATAATATCCACCTTTTTAGTTTAACCTAATAAAGCAGATTTTTATAAATACGCTGTGTACAGTTTTTGCAGTCGTTTGTGAACTACCTTCACATGCCATCACACATGAGAAGACACGCAGAGAACATTGTAGTCCTGCAGCGCTTACTGCATCCTGTGGCAACAGGTGAAAACACAACAAACAAATCATGTACTGACTGGTAGTCATGTTGGGCGAAGATGAATCAAAATGTGAATAAAATCAAGTCAACAACAGAGTCAGGACATCTTAGGCACCATCATACAAATTCTGAAACTGAAATAGAAACTAGATCAGAAAATGTGTTTGTGTTGTGTTTCTAAGCATCTCGGTGTAAGCAAAGTGGGTGGAGGAAGAGGACATGGTGTATGTTAGACAGCAGAAGAAAACTTTTATCAGTACTTCACGTGCATCACTTTTTAATACCATGAAGTGTGCGTGTCAATCATGACCCCAGCCGGTCATTATCGTGAGAACAATAACCAATATCAACTGAGATCGTTCTATTTTAATGAAGCTCTTGTGTGTGTCATCATTACTTAAACTCTGATTTAATTAAACCCTTTTTATGGTCGTTGGGGGAACAGAAGTAAGGATTTTAACTGACTGGTACTGTCTTCGCTGTATGAAAAAAAGTGTAAGCACTCACACAAAAGCGTGGTAGACGAAAGCCCATTCTCTTGGTCTTTCCAACACGTTGTAGAGGTAATTCTGGAGCCGCCGGTACCGCGCGTTCCTGCGGCCGCTCTGCGCGCTGTAGGTCAGGGGCTTCCCCAACAAGCTGAGCCGAGCGCCCTGCTTCATCTCCGCTCCCACCGCACCTGACGCGGTGGGAGACACGAGACTTTCACCGACTCCTACCGCGTTATTCATCCTCCTTTGCCCAGATTCTACATCTTTCAGTGCGTAATCGTGCGCCCGGCGTCCAGCTGAGGTCTTCAACCAGATCCCGGTTCCGCCGCTCTCGTCGCCGGTGTGACTTCGCGGCATGGCATCACCGGCGCAAGCGTGCAGTGCGCTGGGAGACCTGCAAACATTCACATGTAGCCAAGTGCCAGAGGGCTGTTGGCTACTTTGACTTTCACTATACGCAAAATAAAACAAAGCAGTGGATAAGGAGACAAATATCTAATCTGCTCTCATCTTGTCATGCTGTGACCGTTTGATGAGATTCACAGCCCGATTTGGACACTTTGCCATCTGCGCAAGGCTGGAGAGGAGTTGGGTTATGAAGGAGTGAATCTATCGAGACATTTAGTGGGGGGAGGGCTCTCCCACCCTCCCACACTCTCCCCAACTCTCACTCGCGGTCTTGATTATTTGTGTCAGAGTGCGCGGAGCTTGCCGGTCCTGCTCCAAATGATGGTTCTCTTTTACGCATCGGACAAAGAAGGGCGCAGCACAGTCGCCACCAGTAGAACCCCTGGATTAGTATGCGATTTCTGTGACTGCATCCGATTATCAAGTTTAATAATAAATGGAAGAACGACAGAACACGCCAATGCACGATGACGCGAGTTTTACGCAGGCGAGAAAAACTAAGGGTCACAGGGCCACAACACTGAGCGTAACCGTTAAGAACGGTGGCATTAGTCTAATGTGGCTACTACAGCACAGAAATAAAATGTCTTCGTGTGTGACTCAGGACTGTAGGAGGGCACTGGACATGAATTGTTGCTATAGTTGAAAATTTGACACTTTATTTACATTTCATTTACCAGACGAAAAGTTCATCGCTAAATTGGTTTAACACTGAAAAACAGTTTGAGAATAGTTCAGAAAAATCTGATTTTAAAATAAACTGCAGCAGCTGCTTCATTAGCAGCAAAAGCCGATCTCTCAGTCAGATCTCCGGCCGGAACCCAGCACTCTTTCTGATTCCCTGCTGACCGACCATGCAACCCTGTCAGTGGCTCTGCCTTTCCAATGCCGTATCACGTGGTCCACTGTGGGTGTAAATAAATATGTATTTATCACAATCAAAGCGCTGTGTCTTATGGTGAATTGTATAAAAAGAGACGGGCTGAAGGAAAAAACAGAGCCAGTGTGTGGTGATATCATGTTTTGGTGCGGATGGTTTTAAACAGAGAGCACGTGACTCTCCTGAACATTTCTAAATGAGTCTTCCTGTTATGACCACAGCCTGACCTCTAGTGGTCAGTCACTGGTAGCACACGTGTAGCCACCACGAAGAGTCCTCACTGAACATCTAGATTTCTGATCTTGTGTAGAACTTTTAAATAGGCCTAACATAGAGTCAAATAACGGAATTAATAGAGTCTGATAATAACATTTAACTGTGCCATTATACGATTGTATAATAAGAAGACTGAATTGGCCTAAAACCTTATTTGTCATATTTTACTTCACTTCCTTTTACTCATGTGCATTTATATATTTAGTTGTAGACACAGCTCACATTTTGCGGATGCTAAATTTTATGCTGCATATAATAAACATTTGCATCTGCAAATAAATTTATTTCTACGTTTTTCTACATTTGTTTTTACCCTGCTGTGTGTTTGCTGCAAGCAATCTGTCATCAGTAATAATAAACCACACGGTGCCACTGAAAAAGCCATCGAGGATAAATGAAAGCGTTTTTTAAATGAGAGAACTTCAGCACCGTGGACAGAGCAAACAACATTTTACAATGAACTGACAGAATCCAGCTGATAATTAAGAGGGGAATGAGAAATAAGAGAAAAGATCCGTGAGATTTTGTGTGATTGGTGGGGAGAGATGGGACGACTGTAGTGTGAGGGAGTGAGCGATCTTCAGTGAGGAAAACGGAGACCATTGGTTGGGATTAGGCCTGTGCCGCACGTTGGACGGGATTACGGCGCGCAGCGCGGCGCAATTCCCTGTGCTTCACTGCACGGTAGTTCTATGACTGCATGAACAGATCGACACCTGAGACCCACAAACACATCACGCTGATCTTGAGAGATATTCTTGCTACATGGAAACATGGCCGACGTCCCTCAGCTCGTCAAAATCGGGATTTCCTTGAAGATGCTTCCCAACAACACCGCGGTGTATTTCAAAGCTGACGGCGCCAGGTTTGGACAGACACGGACCATCAAGCTGCTGACCGGCTCCAAGTACAAGATCGAGGTGGTCGTTAAACCAGGAGCGGTGGAGGCCACGTAGGTAGCCCTTTTGATTTGTGGTTCAGCCGTGAATTACCGTCACGGACCTGCTCAGAAGCCTGAGCAAACGGCTATTTGAAACCTACTAAATCTATAGATGATCATTTTCCCCACAACCTCCCACAACATAATTAAACTCGTTAGTCACAAGCTCATTTCTAATACTGGACAAATTAACATGTAAATACTAATGAATGTGGCATCACTAACAGTTGGTCCTTCAAATTTTCCCTTTAGTTCAACATGGGTATTAACATTTATGTGAAATGTTCAGACTTTCTTCAGCTGTTTTGATATATATATTTCCCTAAATTAAACACACTGTGTGTCTGCTCTACAGCCAACACTGCTCTGTAGTTCTTCACATTTACCCTCTTAACCACACAGAGAAGTAATTACTTCTGTGGACGAGGCTCACTCCTCGCATGCACTGATATCAGTGACCTTAACAGGTTTACAGAGAAGAAGGCGACTGGAGATTTCTGAGGCTGCATTCATGTGTATTAGGAACACACTTATTTTGAGCCTATTCGTGTGAAGTGGAAGATAAGAGAAGACTTAAGGAAAAATAATACTTAAAAATAGCTTACAGAGGTATTATTGCACTGCTTTGTGTTATAACCTCTGACCATCAGGGCTCAACATTCCCCTTTCCAAATTTAGCGCTCTAAAGTGGGATTTTTCTAACAGCACGTGAAGGCAGCATAAATCCCAACTGGCTACAAGTCAAATCCACCACAGATCAGGACTCCAGCGTGTGGCCTTTGTGTCACCGCCCTGTTGTGATTTGCCTCCAGTTTGTGATTGTGTAATAAATGCGTTTTGTGCATCCATCTCCAAATAAGGATTAGTGTTGGACGTTGGGGAAATATCAGGCTGTGAAACATGCCTATACAACGCTCTGACAGGCTATAAAAATAGGTCACGTGCCATGAGGCAAAGGAGAATTTGGGGCATGTTCATGAAACAGCTGTAGACCTGTGTCACTCATCTGTCAACATGAATTCTGGCTGGAATAAGAACTGCATCAACTGGTACGACGCCGACTGTTTGTCAGCAAGATCCAGGTTTTTTTAAAGCATTTTAAAGGCCTCTTGTCCAAAGACAGAACTGTTTGTTACATTTACTTGCATGTGTAATGTTTAATTCAGTAGCTTATTTATTAGCTTGTGCATTTTTCTAACAAGCTTTCTCTCATGTTGTGATGTCACCTTCATTTTTAATACATTTAATGCTTAAACCCTTGTGTACCTGCATGAAGGTCGATGAGCATCGGCGGGGTGACCTTCCCCTTGGAGCAGCAGTCCAAAGACCCACAGTCGGTGGTCTACACTGGCCAGTACGACACAGAGGGAGTGGCACACACTAAGAGTGGAGAGAGGCAACCAGTTCAAATCAACATACAGGTACCAATTTACACAGAACAGCGACTTCTTATTTTCAGAAGTGACTTTATCGTCTGCAGTCATTCGCTGGTTGAAGTGTTTCTCCAGTAGGTGATCATTTTAGTCTCAAAGTGCTTTCATGTGGCAAATCCCTAGGTTAAAGGCTGAATGGCGGCCTGGACAGATGTGTTATGTTGCTATGGTTACAGCTCTGCCAGCCACAAAAGTTTGCATGGTTACAGTTACAGTGCACCTTTATAGTTAAAGGTCTATAAAACAAAAGCATACGATGTAGATGACAATCATGTTTCCACATTGTGATGCCTTCAAGTGTTGTGAACAACACATTTATATCTGAAAATCTGAAATGTTTTGTCTACATAATAAAGCTTAGTGAATGACTTAGCAATAATGTAAATAATACATTAAGTCATTACCCATACAATATGCACATCAATTGACATACAATCTATACAAAGACAATGTTGTGACACAACCTCCAGAACTGTACCAACATGAGATGTGTGCTGTGTTTTAGTTCTAACATCAGCCACAAAATTAGTCCCCACTGTTTAATGGGCAAATTTGGTCAGCTTGCAGCGCTATGCAGATGCTAGGAGGAAGCAGATGTTGTGGTTTACCATTTTTAGCATCTTCTTAGAATCCTCTAAGGAGGAAAAAAACACATACAAGCTCACAAAATCCTGTCCATATATATCCTACTGTCCAGATCACAGCCTGGGGCCTTTGGGGGGACATGGTGTGTGTGTGTGTGTCCATCTGTCCACTCAGTACGCTGCTTCTTCATTTCACCTTCACATGGCTTTACACAGTGATAGAGTGTGACCACTTTAATGCTAAAAACCTGTGTTTGTCTTTATACGTATGCGTCTGCTCCTGTGTTTGTGCTTCAGTTCACCACAGCGGGGGAGTTTGAGACCGTGTGGCAGGTAAAGTTCTACAACTACAACAAGAGGGACCACTGCCAGTGGGGAAACAGCTTCAACAGCATCGAGTACGAATGCAAACCCAACGACACGCGCACACTCATGTGGGTCAACAAGGAGATGTTTGTTTGACAGAGGAACAGCCTGAAACATTCAGTGTGCACTCTGCAAAAACTCTTCTAATCATCAGAATTAAATTACAGCAACATTTTCCATTGCTTCCTGTTGCTAAAAGGATCTCATCCTCTCCTCTCCTTATCTTCTGTTACTCTCCTCCACTGTGGTTTTATTGTTTACCAGTATCAAATCCAAAGCTTGTTGTCTGAACAGGAAGCCTCTCCTCCCCCTGTACATCATAAAACAAAGCGGGATCCTGTGGCAGTCCATATGCAGTGATGTTACCAGTCTTTTCACAGTGGTTTGGTTTGTTAATGGTAATTATACACGTGTCAAATGTCAGCTTCAAGGTTAAAATCATCCTGAAGCACTAGTACTCAACAACTTACTTTAAAATCTGTGTTGATCATTATTGAAAAAGTAAAATTAAGTTTTTTGTTTTTAGTATTTATTCCCCCCCATGTTTTAGTTAAGGTCTCTGGGAACCAGACTTGTGCGCTTGTACAGTACATGTGAGTTTGGCTAAAGTATGGCTGTGCTTTACAAATGGTGCTTGTACAGACAGATGTGTCTGGCTGTGTTTATGTTCTTTTATACCTGTGTGTAAAGAGTTTCATTCTAAAATAACTAAATCGATTTATCTTTGAGTAGAACCCTGTGGAACACATTTGTAATATTAAAATGTCGGGTATGTTGATCATTTAAAATCAGCTGAGTGAGCATCTCTGATATTACCCAAAAACCCTGTACCTGCACTGACTGAAAGAGACGCCACCATGTTTTAGAATGAAACTCTCTGTGTAGCTGTGTGTGTATTCACATTATTTTGTGAAACTATTTTGTGTGCAGTGTCATGCAGTATTGAAAGTAGCAATATTGGATTTGGGTGAAGTTGTGCCCTTATTTATGGCATGTTTGTTAACTCTACCTCCTCCAAAGACCTTTGCCATGATTATTTGTGTAATATTCTAAGTAGTATTTTTGTACAGTGAACCACTTAAAAAAAAACTTATTGTGTGTAATTTGAAAAAAAAAAAAGCTAAAATTTTTTACTGAAATACCGAATTGACCTATGCAAGATCAGAGCAAGAAAATAACAATGTAATGGTTATATTTACATATTATTCTGACCTTTTTGTGAAAGTGTTATTTATATTGTTATTCATAGTAAAATGGAAAATGTTTTTTGTGAGGTGAATGTATTTATTTAACAGATTTATTCTAAACCTACGGTAAACTATGAGCTACATAAGATTTATTTAAGAAACGTAAGTATTTATAACACAAGCAACTACTACTGTAAATCATTATTATGAAGAAAATCACATTCAGTCTATGTGAGCTTCATAGGTCTAACAATCACCAGTTTTATAGATTTTAAGGCAACAGAAACTAGAAATTAGTCAGCAGCCTGTCTTTTGGTGCCGCGGTAATGTATGTGCAGCTGAAAAAGCCTGATGAGGAAAGAAGACTACATTTTGCATCCTGTGTAAGCTGCAAACTATGAGGAATACTGAGCCAGTGAAGTTTGAAGTGTTTTGCACTGCAGGACAGTTATAATCCTGCAGGTGTCACCTTTACAACAAAAACATTTAGCTTCATAAAAGACTCCTGCGGTGTTTACTGTCATTACTACATCTATCATTAGATTACAGATTAGAAATATATGATTATACCTTACTTAATCTACTCTACAGGTAAACAACACTGAAGGATGTTGGATTAATTAATTCAAACTAAAAAAAACATGAAATGTTTGACTTGGAAATGTAAAACTTTCTGCCTACTCAGACTGTTGTTTAAACGTCTCTTTTTTTAGCTGAGTGACTAGTTCTGAATCACTTTCTGAAAAGAAAATACAGCAATTTCAAAGACGCTCATCAAACGTTGAATATATATAGAATATAACTACATCAAGTAGTATTTACTGAAACGTCTGTGGGTGTTAGCGTAAATAAGTAGTGGAGTCATCTGCAGGGTGAGCTAACTCCGAGGCTGTGCCCAGGTAATTAAAAAAATCCCTAAAAACAGCCTCTTTTTAAATAACAGAGAAGATTCTTTAAAAACGTCATTTGGTACTGGACGCTTCTCAAAAGTTGTCAACACTCAAAATAAAATCGTGCGTATCAATACTTAAATTTAACCACCCACACACCTGTTGTCATGTCAATCAGCATCTTCTTCTTCCTGTCAATTATTAGGACCCCTGTGGCTTTTACAGGCTGCCAGACATTTTGCCAGATCGTTTATCCTCAAAAACCATTCACAGATTTCCAGCCTACTTACCTGTACCTGGTTTTCCTGCCCACCTGTCAGTTCGCTTGCGCGGCTTTGTTGTCATCACCATTTCTTTTTTAAGCAATAATACTAATAAAGTAAAAGACAACAACAAACATCCAGGCCTGCATCCATCCTTAACTTTGGAAACATGTTTCACTTCCAGAACCTACTTGTGTGACGCCTCCAGAAAAGGCCTAGTGCAGTACAGCCACTGCGCCAGCGGGGGGAGCACACGCACAAACCTGTTCAGGAAGTTAAAAAAAAATATACATATATATATATATAATTAAAAAAAAGAAAATCTGTAGTTCCCGGATGTACAGTAGTGCTGCACCTCCCCCCTTCACCTCTTCTCTCCTCCCCTCTGCCACCGCCTGCTTGTCACACCGAGCCTCCTCCTCCTCCGCGCACTGTCCCCTCCCAGCGGGTCTCCCTGCCTGTGCCACTGCAGTGAAAGCCTCGGTGAAGGAGAGAGACGGAGAAGAGATCCTGTAGCTGGGTATAAAGCCAGGACAAGACCTCAGAAATCACCACTACCGTATTTTTTTTTTTTTTTTTTGGTGTGTGTGGGGGTGTGTGTTTCCCCCCTCAGCTCGACTCACTCCGTTAAACCTCTTTTCCGTTCACGTCGCTTGGATTTCATCATCCGACCTGCAAGATGGTAAGCGGCAACGGCTTCTATTTTCACCCTCTGCCGACTGGTAAACACACCAGCGGGCAGGCCTGTGCTGTAAAGTGTCGAATACTGTGTCGTCTGGACACTTTGTTTTTCGCGGCGAGCTCTCCGCTCTGACTAAACGCTCGACGCTGTGGAGCCTGACGAGTAGGAAACGCTTTTCTCACCCACTTTTGGCTCCCTGTCGCGCTCTCATTGCAACACCCCGGGGCTGACAGTAGCCTGAAGCCTGTGGCCCACATATTTCTTATGCTTTCTCGACATAGCCTCCACTCTCATTAGCAGCAAGGCCTGTGCACAAGTTAGTGTTCGTGACGAATAGAAATTACGCGCGTATCAGGCCTCGGTTGGCGACGGTGTGTGGCACATTTTACACACAGCGGGCAGGAAAAAGTATGGTCCGCTGAAGTTACGTGTGCGCTGCGCGTCAGTGCACACAGGCTGATCTCGGTGTGTTGATACTCGCAACAGTGTTTCACTGGAGCTCATGAGCTTTAATGAGTGTTCGTGTATGTTTACAGTGAAGCCAACAGGGCTGCATCGTTAGGGCCTAATTAATTGCACAGGCGACCTCACGTTCATAGCCTATATAGATATATATATGAAGGTGAGTTGCCTAGTAACTGTTAGGCTTCATGTAGTGACCAATAGGAGTGGACCTGGTTGGACACCACTGCCCAGGCGTGGATCTATATTGAGCAGCTGATATGCTGTCAGTAGCCTAATGCAACAGCTTAGATAGGAATTGTAGGTTCTGTACAGGAAACCAACCCCCCCCCCCATCCTTCTGTTCGCTGTTCTTTTATACCCCCAGTTCCTTTCCAAAGAGCCATCGAACACCTCCACACATCCGTTTTCTGACCAGTTATTGATGTCCACATAGCACAACATTGACAGCAGCAGCAGCAGCCATTTGTTCACTGGCAATCCCCAGTTTGGAGTCTCTCCAAGGAGGATGAGAAAGATTATTCTTCGCTCAACTTTGTTTGATGTATAACATAGTTGCTCAATAAAAGGTTAAGATAACTTTGTTTGTTTTGGGTGTTTTGGGGGATTTTGGTTGTCAAGACATGTTATTTAGTAGTAGATTCAAACGCTGGTAAATATTTACATGAACGAATGAGCTGTCATTAAGTGTACACACCGGATACATTGTCCAGGCGGACACATTAGCTGATATTAGATTAGAGTGTATATGTTGTTCATAAGTGAGAAGAGATGTCAGTTAAATGTTTGAACCCCTTTAGAAACAGTGTTCCCATTAGATCCACCACACATAAAGTTTTAAAGTTTAATTTTGTGCTTATCTTAGTCACAATAGGTCATGACCAGAATGAAGTTTTGCTTTTCGTAGCCTCTCAAACGTCAGTCAACTCATTATTAGTCAGGCTATAGTCTAAGCACAGTGTCAACAAAATGTTTCTACACTCAGCTTTTCTGTCTGATTGTGTAACACATGGACAATAATTCAGTAATAGTGAAAATATTACTGTTTACTTTGACTGAACATCATTAGGATAGTTGTAAACTCACCTGGGGCCAAAGAGGTTTCCTGAGTTATCTTTGATATATTTTCTTACTAAAACCTTAAAGCTGGAAGATTAACTGATGTAAAAAAGACCAGTGCAGCTCAGTCGAAACACAAGAAACAACACATGAACCACACACACTTTAGCTCACCCACAAGAGCCAAAAATTGAGAGCAGCATCTTCTGTTTATGACACGTCACTAAAATAAACAACAGACTTTTTAATAATACTTACATTAACCGGAGACAGCTAATCTAAAAATGCCCAGTACATACATTTCCTCTGCCCCATGGCAAATTTCCGGTAGAGTAGAAGCTCAGGACGTGCACGTCCTCAAACAGTGTGCCAACTTATGGCCTGTCAAAATGTATTCCCCTCAGCTGCAGGGGGAAGTTGGGGGCAGGGACAAACAAATGCTTAAGCATGTAGTGGAATGATCTGATGCTAAGGGCACCATATGCTGCCTAGCAATCAAGTGCCACCCACATAAGGATTGAGCAGTAGCTAATGTGAAAAAGATAAATCACCAGCAGAAGCGATGATCAACACTAGGTGATCCACACGGCACTTCCAACCAGCCCACTCAATCTGGATTCACACCGGACATTACATCGCAGCAGTCTTTGGCTAGCACCGGAGCCAGCAGTCACTGGCATAGGCCAAACTTAATTTGTCACTCTTTGCCCAGTGAAAAGAAGAGTTACATTCAAATGGCATGTTGAGAAGTACCGTGTCTCTGTAATTACTGGTTAAATTAGGATGATTAACGTGTGTAAAACATGAGGCTATTCAACATGATCAAAAGTTTAGAGGGTCAAATCGAATGTATATATGCAATTATGACCCAGGCAAATAAATTCTGTCCACTGGCTGCAAACAGAGCAAGAAGTGGATGGAAGATTATGGATAAAAGAAGACATGATTACATCTCCTCATATTTTAAATAAATCTGCCTGACTGAAACTAAGTCTAAAGAAGTCATTTTCTCTGGTGCGAATTAGTTAAATTCAGTTTCTGCAGTGAAAAGAAGCTCTGTTCTGTCTGCTTGCTGGTCTTTCTCCAACTGTGCTGTCAGCCTGCTCCAACACAGAGACAGTGAGGGGAAAAAACATGAGAATAAAAAGTTAGGAAGCAGCGTTTACTATCGCACTACAGTGAAAATCAATGAGGCATACTAAAGAAAAAATGTGAAAAGACATCTGATTATTGATGTGCTGCCACATGGTTTACCAGTTAATTTCTCACACTACTTAAATGCATAAAAAAGACACTGATGGACAAATGGAACTGGGGTTAAACAAACATTTTCGAGTCATGAAGGATTCTGACAGCACAAGTTTCAATTAGCGAAGCTTGGATTTAGTGTAGTACAGTAGATTGATGGGGGAAAATGGCACTTTTGTCCATTCAAAAATAAATACAAAGCACAAAGTGACAGCCTTTGTCTGCTGTGTCTGTCATAGCAGGAAGCAGTTCGCCTGAAGCATTCATGTAATAGTCTGTTGCTTGTTGAAGAGATGTCTTTGGCCAGTAGGAAAATGTTTGCCAAACCCCAGTGTACAGCAATGAATTAGAAGTTTGGTATCATATTTTAGGTAATTTATACATTTATAACAGTTCCCTCAGACTTTGACGCCAGTTTCACATCTATTATTTGACAGCTATTGATGCGATTATTGATTATCGAGGCTGCTTTCAACACATTCACTAGTGCAGCCTCCTGCAGTATCTTAAGTTTTTTAACCTTTTTAACAAAACAAGTCTTTTGAACTCATTGTTTCAAACAGCGACAGTTCTTTATGGGTTTGTTGTTGTAATTTTATACTTTTTGACTTTTTATGTGAGGAGGACAGGATTATGAACGCTTGAACAGTGACCAAGATCAGAGAGTGGTGTTTTCAGATTGAGATGAAAATGTTCAGGTGAGTGAGACCAGTTAGGTTGTTGCCTGAATTCCCATTTTGGAGAACAACCTGCTGTTGAATTGTGGAGATAGGAATTGAGTGTTCTCAGCAGTTGTTAAATACAGTACAGCTTTATTGCCACCAGGTTAATGTATTAGAAGATCTAGGCATTGTTGGTTTACACGGTATTATGAGGCCTTCAAGTCGTGGATAGAAATGTCTGAGGAGATTAGCTCTCAGAGTTCCTTCAGGCAGCTGAGATTCTGGTAATTATTTTCATATTTGCACTTGACTCCTAAATCTGGAACAGATCCTAGTATACACACAGAAACACAGACACACACACATCCACACAGAAATGCATGCATATCCACAAGGAAGCGAGTATACATCCAAACAAACGTTCCCAGTCAACTTTACTAAACAAAAATTACAATACATGTTGGATATTATAAGTAAAGGAACATCTGTGCAAAAAGACAGTGCATTTAAATTTTAATACATATCCTTCATAGTTTCTCGCCTGTCGTTTGAAGTAGAAGGTTATTAGTGGTATTGCACAGTCAGTTGGTTATTGGCCTGGGTTTTGCCTGCTGTACAAAGCAGGGCTGAAAAATGGAGGGGGAAACGCTATTTAAAGACTGATCTGAAAGCACAGCTCCGCTCTGCACTGTGCTCTGACTCTGGAGAGCTCAGTATGTTTATCATACAGCTCTGCTATATGATAGCAGAGGTAGCATGCTAGATACATGCAGACACATGTGTGTGGAGTCTTGTGATGAACTAAACATGCACGTGTGTGTTTGCAATTGCATTTACACTTACATTATTCAAGATGTAAACAGAAAATGTGCATAGGCCTAAAAGTTCGTAAGACACACGTTTATCAGACGTTTGCCTATTTTATCCAATCACTTGGACAGGCAGGTGAATGACTAGCTGCCGCTGCTCCGTCCTTGACTGAGGCACAAAACCCCCAAACTGCAGATAAGGCAGGCTCCAGTACAGCATTGCTGAAAAAGGGTATTTGTGTTTAGCAAACCTGTCATGGGTAAATATAGGTTTAATCAGGCTTTACAGACAAATGTCATGGTCCTGTAAGTCTATAATTAACTAGGTTTTAGGGTTGACTGTAGCACTGCTGCTGAACCACTGACAATGTATAAACTCTTTTATGCAAAGCGTGTTTCGTGTGCTGAGGCCTAATTGATTCTAAATGAAGCGTGCGTTATTAATTAATTAGCCAACATGAGTCTGTCTTGTCTGTTTCTGCATCATTTCCTTTCTGTGTCTGATTCCTTTTTGCTTTACATGTCTTAGTTTTCTGTACTTTTGTGTAAAGGGGCAGCTCAACAAGAGCTGTTGAAGTAGTTTCTTACAGAAGACATGACAAGATTAGCCACACCAGCAACCTAAGACAGGCCTTAGTTAAAAAAACCTGTAATCCTCAACGCCAAATCTGCTTTGCTGTAAGTCTCTTTACCTCCAGGGACCCTGCAGGTAGCACTTACCTACAACAGGAATGTAGTTGAGAAGGCACACATTCCACAATCGATCATCATAAAGCTGTAGTAGTTTGAACAATACTTTCTTTTTAAATCTTATTTTACTCTGTATATATCTGTGGGTATTGGGTTTGTAACTATTAAATCATTTTGGATATATAAATGAAAATATCAATGTTGCCTCCAGCACTTGTCCAAGAGTGACAAAAGACTTAAAGATGTTACCTGTTAATCATTTTTGGTGCATTGGGCTTTAAGTCCTGTCCTGGCTTTTCGACAATCGCCTTATGTTGAGGAAAGGAAAAATTGCAGTACGCTCACTACAACCTGGTGAGTTACACACTGCAGTAACATCTCCTCATCGTCAGATGCAACACTTCGAGGACACTGAAATGTTTTGCCCCTTGGATCCAGTTAATCTGGTCTGATAGTTGTGTGTTGTTGCCGTGCAGGGCTAATGAAACTTTCCCCTTACTGTGATGAACCAGTGATCACACACAGGAGTTCTGAAGCTGTTCACGACCTCTTTTTCTCCATTTGTAGACGTGTGACATATTTTAGGGCAGCCTGGAATTAAGTAGTTACCTACCGACGACCAGTGAAGATAAATGAAGCCCTAAAAGCACTGGAAAGTCCTGATGCAGATCTTGAAAAACCTTTTATAGCTCTTGTTTAATTAGCAGTTGGCAATTAGTTATTTTTCTTCAGTCCAGACCATTAGAAACCAAAAAAAGGTAAACAACAAGAAGGCTCATATAGCAGGGTGAGGATGCACACAGCAATGGGATTCCATAATCTTGCAGTGTCCTTTGCTTTGCTCTGTGTGGGAGAGCAAGCAAAAGGACTTTTCCCTACAGGGATCAATAAAGTATCACATTATTACTATTACCCGCTGAGCGAGGGGACACCCAACCCCAGTAATGGTGGAGTCACACGCTATGTGTTGAGCCACAGTGGAATTCAGTGCTTTATACTGGCAGCACATAGCCACTGTCAACTCGTTGATCTATAGAGGAAACCTTCATATGTCAACCTGTGAAGACTGCACTCGCAGCTGACTCCTCCACTCTGTTAAATGTTGAAGCTGTTCTCGTGGCCAAGCCTGTGTCACCGATTTCTCCTCACTGCACTCAAAAAAACAAACATTCTGAGGTTAAGTCTGCATTTGTGCGGTAGCACTACTGTAAGTCCAAGCATGGCATAACTGGCACTAGCTTTTTACAGGCTGTTTAGTGTGTGTATACTGTATGTGTATCACTGTGAGCAAAGGAGAAGAGTAGCAGTTGTAGCTAGGCGTTGGTCACATTCTTTGGGTGTGATTACTTTTTTTTTTTTCTGAACCACAGTTGAGAAAATTATCTTTGTTGCATTCACACTGGCAAATAAAACAAACTAGTCATAAATCAATATACATGTTTGAAAACCTATTGTAAAATGTGAAACATTTCATGTTGCAACGTGACCCCAGTTCTGCTTGAGAGCAAATGTCAAAATCTTTTTCCCCACAAAATGAAACATTTTAGGACCAACCCCTGAGCTTCAAGACTCACTGTCCTGCTTATTTTGATTATTATTTTGCATTTACAGCTTTTGATTATCTGAACACACCTGATGCAGGTATTCAACAGAGGACAGGACAGGCAGTGGCTCTTGAGGATCAGGATATGTGACATTTTCACACTTTCTCTATGTTCAGTTCAAGTTTAGATGCTGTGCCGTTTAGCTTCCTACATTGGAATAAACAGTGTTATTCCTGAGATTTAGCCTTAGTCCTTAGTTCAGGTGTTTATGGTTTGGATGGAGTGCCCCTGACCTGACACTCCTTACGTGTTGTAAAACGTTTAAACTGTGTTTCCTGTAAAGAAACTGTGTGTGCAATTTCTGACAGGGACAACAGGGACTCCTCGGTGACTTCCGTATCAGCGTTTGGGCTCACTCTGTCAGGCTCAGTGGACACTGCAGTGTGGGTTGGGATGCAGATAAAACTGCTGAACATGAGCCAATGCCGCGCACACACACACAAACACAACCATACGTTACTCAGAAGATTTGATGCTATGCGTGGTGCATTTTGAGATGTTCACATGTTTTAAGTAGCTTGTATTGTAAGTGTATGCAGTCTGCAGTGACCACCTCATTCACACAGATTTAACTTCAGCCTCATCCCCGTGGATATGACTATAGGATTTGTCTTCCTTAAACTAGATATGTGGGGCTAATTATACACTTTATACATTAACACTCGTAATTTAAGTACAGCAGAACATACGCATATTTATAATCCTCACTATATATAAAACTCCCTATAAATTAGTCAGTAACATTTGTAAGTGCTTGACCCTGACCTATAAAGTATTTACCTGTCCACTAAGTACAGAACATGACCTGCGAGATGCACCATGGCTGCTTTTCTAAGTTGCTGCAGTACTTTTTACTTGATGCTACGTTTCACCATCAGTACTAAACATGTTCACTCAGTTTCCAATCCATCATTTTTATTGAACTGTGTAGACTCTAGAGCACAGAGTTGTTCATTTTAAGTTTCTACCTGTTTTTGTTGATTGGCAAGATGGTAACATCCTGGTAATTAAAAAAAAGGTGAGAAAACCAGCCTGGTACATCTTCTGTTCTCTGTTTTCTGTGCTGCTTTGTGTCAGGTTTTTATTATCCACAGCCTATTTTTATGAACATTACCTCTATAAACCTACAAGTACAGGACATGACTGAATGCTCTATTGTCTGAATTATTCATGTTGAGAAAACATGTGGTATGAAAATGAATCCGGTGCTCACCACAGATCACCAGCTCCTATTGTCTGCTGCTTTTCCTAGTAGGTGCCCTCGATGTTTGGATGAACAAGGAACTTAGTAAATTTTATTTTGTACTGTAGCAATGATCAGCTTCAAGAAATCGAAGAGCTTTGTGATAATGTATATTTGCCAACACAATGTTGTCTGACTTCCATTTGGCCAAGTAACCTGAATAATCAATGTAGAAAATTCAAACTACAAAACAGTTTCCATATTGAATTTTTAAAGCTTATATTTACAATATACAACATTTTTGATGAGTTAAAATCAATCTGCCCTAGTGCATTAAATACGGACCAAACCATACATCCTTGGTCATCTGTGCACAGAAACACATCTCTAATAAAAAAAAAAATATTCAGAACAAGTTATTTACTGTAGCTTTAATAGACAAGAGTCAATTCAAACTGCAATGCTCATAATTTGAGGTTTTATTCTGATGTGGCCTTACTCTCTCGTTTTCTTTCTTCAGGGAAATGAAGCCAGTTACCCCCTGGAGATGTGCTCACATTGTAAGTATTTTGAATGTTTGCTGTTTTGCTTCAGTTGCACAGAGCTCAGTTGTGTTCAGGGAATGAGACAGACTCAATTTTTACCTGGTATTCTTCATCATTTCTCATTAAATACACAGTATTTACGTCTTTAAGGTTACTGTGTGTATCAGTGCCTCTGCTGTTGATTCTCTGAATATTGATACCTATCAGACCTACTATAAATATGATATAATATATATCACTCATCCCTCCTGTGACACTGTATGTTGTCCTTAGAAAATGACATTTTCAGTTTAATCATGATAACATCATCTTACAATCAAACTCGTGTGCTTGATCGTGTTGACAAGATGTCTGCCCAGTAGACATCTTTGAGCTCCTGAGCTCTCAGGAGGAGGGGGAGAGCTGAGGATGTGACTCACATTTTTTTTTTCTCTGTCCGCCTCCTTCACCTTCCCTACCTGATGGTACAACAACACAATATCTCAGCCTCATATTGTAGGAAAAAGCCCCCAGAAATGCAGATTCCTCAGTGCAAATGGCACATTTTACACCAAGCAGTTGTTAAGAAGCAGACTTAAGTGGGTCACCTGTTGTATGTGTTTAATGAGCACTGAGACTGCGATGGGTCCCTGTGAACTGTAGGTGTACTTCAGGGACCGTGTCACTGTTAGCTTGACCTTATCGTGTCTCAGAATCAGAGTCACGTGAGTATTGATGTAGATGTTAGTGTTATGAAGTTAGATCTTGAGATTTTAAGTGCAACAGGTAAAAACAAAGTGTCGTCAGAGACATAATGTGCAGTAAAATCTCTTTATTCTTCAAAATGTTAACACTAATTGAGCTGCAGTGCTGATGAAACAGTCCATTAGGTTAAGTGAGACAGCGTTGTGTAGGAGGGATAAATGTTATGCCGAGATTTAATCTCACACCAGAGTTTTAATGACTAAATTACCTCTTTCTGCAATTTTGTGTTCTTTATTGGCAAGAGAAATGCTCTAGTTCACCTGCCTCTAAAAAACGTGCACCTACAAGGGAGATGTGATGTGTGACTGTATGCAGAGTGACTGTGCCACAACAGAGTGACTGTATTCTGTCTGCAAAGTCACCAAATCTAAGAAACACGTACAAAAGAGCATATTCAAAGTGACACCTCTTGTTAGCGTGAGCAGAGCTGTGGACACACTGTAGCTTGTCCATACTTAGGCTGTACTACTGTAACGTTGTGGGGGACAGGACCTTGGCCTGCCAGGCCTTTCAGGCATTCCTCCCCCATAATTATGCCACCATGGTGAGGAGAGGTGGATTTATATGATGCATGACCCTGAACAGAAGCCATCGAGGACCTCTGCACTAACTCTGGGATATTTACAGCTTCTCTCTGTTTCTTGTCTTTCTTTGTCTTTTTATTGACTCTGCTTTGCTTCCTTTTCTTTTTAAAGCTCCTTTATAGACATGATCTACTTATATCATTCCATGGATGCAAAAAAGTGCTAATGCATCAAAGAACTAACTTCAAAGAACTTTAAATAGTCACAGATGTTTTTTTTTCTGTAATATTAAACTGATCAGTTGGAACTAACTGAGCTTTTTAGTTCACTAAACAAAAGGTATAATGGGGACATAATTGCATGAACATAAGCATTTCACTCACTAACTGCAAATGTGATTTTTGATGTGCATTTTTCTATCCTACACCCACAATTATTATGTTTTTTGTTTGTTTTTTTCACTTTGTGAAAATGCTGCTGTCTTTGCCTCTACCCAACTGTCTCTCTTTACCCTCCTGTCTCCTACTTTCTTCCTTTGATTTTTTTTTTTTTCTTTCGCTCTTGGTCTCACTTTAGCCTTCTCCCTCTCTTTGTCACTCCACACTGACAGAGCAGCTGTTCAGTTCATCAAGTGCTTGGACAGGCATTGGCTGTGAAGAAATTAGCTCTGGCCTGCTGGGCAGATAGATTCACCCTGCTGCACCTCAAACTTAGAACTCTCATTGAGATGTGAACCTCCAAAGTCTTAACGCTCACTCACCTGTACCTGCCATCGCACCACTTCTTGACCTTAAGAATAACATAAGAAGTGTCGTTTGTCTGCAAGAATTAGCTTGGCAAGGCACATTGGGAAATACGGTCATCGTTCTGTGCTGAAGAATGAATTTTCAAAAGGTCTGTATCCTCTTGTCAGTGCACCACTGTTGGCTAAGTGAGTTTAGATCAGGCAAAATTGAATGGCCTACTTGTAGGAGCGTCCATAATTAGACACACGAGCCACACAAACACACACACAGACACATTCTACACGCTATGCTTAAGTGCAGGCACACATGCACGCACCCACTCTGTTCCTCCACTCTCTTCACCCTCCCCACAGACACACATACACATAACCCCCCTCAACACATCACGCTCTCACAGAGAAGCACAGCAGCAAGCCTGAAACCTTTGCAGGCCTGTCTCCAGCCGCCCAATATAAACAGGCAGCTCGCTGGAGTTCCTTGTTGCTAGGGGTTTCCCTGAGGGCGGGAGCCAGAGCCTCTGGTAGTGGGGGTTAGCGGGGTAAGTTGGGGGTTTTCTGATGACGGCACAGCTATAAATATACACCATCAGCACGGTGCCCTGCTTCGTCGTCTGTTTGGTCCATGCAGGACGACATTATCAGAGCAGCCAGAGCAATCAGACTAATGCACCCAGTGTTGGAGCTCTCCTCTGTCATACACTAACTCAGCTGTATGGCCTCCTGCTAGTAGCCCAAACCCAAATTACAAACATTAGGGGAATAACGGAGGGAAGGCGTTTGCCTCATTTTTTATTATTATTTTTTTACCTTGCCTTCTGATATGTTCTCTAGACGACACTACAACCTCATTGGCTCAGTATAATCTCATTATGCTAATTGCCACAGTGTTATGTGTCAAAGCGTAATTACTGAGCTGTGCATGTAACGTGTTTACCCACCGTCACACATCATCCTGTGTGTTTGTGGAGGTGCACACAGCAGAGTCTAGGCTGTAATTATTACTAACATGCCAACTGACTTTTCATCTGTGTATCACTGCCCCCTCTTTGCTTGTCTCAGTTCAGGTTAGCTGCGTTAATGGAGTCACATGTTTCCATTAATGGGCAGGGTGAACCATTTGAGGGCTGAGCATGCATAAGAGGATAAATTCATTAATGACATTGTGGGAACATTGTGTTTTTTATAATTAAACAAAAATGGGGAGGAAACGCCACTTGCACTTAGCAGGTGTTCTGTTGACACAGCTGTGATGCTGTTTAATGGTTACCTTGAGCTAGCAGGTACCATGGGTCCAGTAATGGCCCAGTGTGTTCAACATGTGTTAAGAACATTTAAATTTCTGCTCAGTTACAGACATACTGGCATTTTCGTTGTTTGTTTTGTGTTTTGTTTTTTTTTGTTTGTTTTTTATCCATTTGTTCAACCAGTATCAGCGTTGTTTCAGTGTTTTATCAACTAGTTAAACAAAACCAGTATATTTTTACACTTTCTGGTGAAAGTGTAAAAATATATTTAACTAATATATTTAAAATTGTAGCCTAATCATTTGATATTCAGTACTTGGCACACTCAGATATCAGCAGCAATAACAGCACAAACAGTACTTGACATACAAAATAGGCTATGGTCCTAGACCAGAAGGAGGGCCATTTGGCCAAACATCACACAATTTTTTTTTTTTTTACGTTAACTGATGCTTATGTGTGTGACAGACAGTGTGAGTCTCCTGTGTGCACTCAAAGGCTGATGACATCTACATATGCATGTTTTCTTGCATACACCTCATGAGCAATTGTTTAAATTGTCCTCCTTTTGTGTGTCTGTGTGTTTCTGTGTATGTGGGCTACTTTGGGGGGCTAACAGGTTCCAGTTGCCTAGTAACACAGTTGAAGGTGCATACAGTGTTTATGAAAGTGTGTGTGTGTGTGCGATGTGCTTTGCGGTGGAATAAATGAGATTATCATAATCATCTCACAGTTACATTGGGTCTCCCTCAGAGCTGCTTATTAGTATAGCAGTGTGAGGAGCCTCTATGACTGTGCAGCTCTCACAGAAAAGTGTTTTTTGGATAATTTTCCCTTGAGCTCCATTAAATGGAAAAATGCATCCTTGGATGATTTCATAATTATTTTGGTTTGTATGGCATTGTTTCTATATAATTAAAGGAAAACATTTAATTTTTTTTATTGCTGAATCATGCACTCAAGGGTATATTCAGTACGGGGGGAAAAAACTACAAAATTATGATTCTAATAGAATTTATCCTAGATGAGAGCTATTGAACTCCATCATAAACCTGCAGCTCTACTGTACTTTCATCCATGTTCTAACTAGCGACATGGGAGGTGTGCATTTGAGTGTCAGTTTGCTACATTTCCCACATTAGCTGCCAAAAGCTCAAACATACAGGCTATGTGAGCAGCGCAAGGCACGCTCAGTTTCAAACCGTGTCTGTCTCCTACCCTTCTGCATGCAAAGGTCATGGAGGAAGCTAGCAATCAGCAGGGCCTAAAAATTTCCCAGGTTTTATCCCAGCCGTTTTAGAACTTTAGCATCAAATCCATCCACGGCACCCAGTTTTGTTTTTAGTGTTAAAACAAGGAAGGAAACCTGATAACAAATATAGAATATTTAATATTTCACTTGGTCTGTTTCTGCAACAGCACTTTTCATTTTTGTCTGTAACTTTATGTACAAGTATTTTTTTTTTCTTTTCAAGTATTAAAAATAGCATCTCTTATCTATCCTCTCTGGCTCCATCAGGCCCAGACACAGCGGTCTTTTAAATACAGTGACACTTTGTTGAATTTTACTTTATTAAATTTAGATTTTTAGTTGCTGTAAAGGAGGATAACAGTTGATGCATGTAAAGCTTGTGCTCTTTTCCTGCTCTGAAAGTTTACTGTATTTTGCTGCACTCTCAAAAGTTTACAGTACATAAGAGCATGAAATAATTATACTTAAATCAAATTTATGTCTTATTTTTATGTATTTTTATGCAATAAATCTCCAGCTTTGTCCATATCTGTTTCCTTACTGAAACAGTTGTCTGGAACAGCCGTATGTTGAATAGATCAGTTAAATTAGCTGCTGCAGTTAAAGTGCTGCATCTGTTGTCTTAATCATGAGTTTTATTTGGTTCAGCTCGGGGCCACTTCTGTCTGTGGAGCTGGCAGACATGGGACTCATTGGTTCGAGACCGGGAAGGGGACTCAGACTGTGAGAAAGCTGTTGTCCTTGCTAGTATGAATAATACATGTACCTACTCACTTGGCAGCTCCAGGCAGCAAGAAGGGATCTGGGCACAGTGTTCGCGTGTTCCCTTTTCAATGGCTGCTCCAAAGTTTGTTATGTGCTGTAAATGTCAGAGTGATTTTTCATCTGTACTTCTGCATATGCCACTGACCCGACACTGACCCAAAAAAAGGAACGTATTCTTTGAATTTTGAGATATTAATATTAACATTTGCAGTTTGGAGTTATTCTTTACGGGTTTTACAGAATGATTGATTTATACACATTTGCAGGGTAATCTGCCAGTTATTTTTATCATAGTCATTTGGTATATGAAAACTTGTAAAAATCAATCAAATACTATTAGTGAAATATTTTTTTCACTAAAAGTACTAAACTTTTTTTCATTTTTAGCCTTTTGAGTTATTGGAGTGGTTCAGTTTGAACTCTTCATACTCGGGTACTTCTCTCATTAGTCCGTTCTGAAAATGGCATCCTATTATTTGCTGACAAATGCTTTGTAACTACACAGTTATTGGCGAGAAAGGGAGGACTGTCCTCTCAGTTGTTGACTGCCATTGGTTTTGCACCCACTTAGAGAATGTGGGGTGTTTGTGATAGCTGCAGGAAGTGTAGCTGGAAATACTAAACCCTGAATTGTAAATAGATTCATACCCACACATGAACCAAAAACTTACTGGTGTTATCTATCTGTGCCAAAGCTACGTAGATCTAGCTTTGATTTTTGGCTTTAAACCTAGTGTGGTATCTGTAGCAAAGAGTTACAAGACATGGGCTAAACTATTATGAGCCACGCTGGTGTCATCTGCTGTGAACAGGAAATACGAGGCTGCTGATAAAGAAGTGTTTTGTGTCACAAGCAGTCGTGTGTTCGGCTCTGATAACTCGCACCTAGTGGACATAGACACCCTGTGCTTTTTATCGCTGTTTGTGCTTGTGTGCAGATTAACCATGTATCAGGAGTTAACAGGAACATAGAAACAAGGCAGGAAACCAGTGACTTCTCACTAGTTCTAAATCTTACTTCACACTTAGATATAAATCATGACCAGAAAACATTACAGTATAACAAAGATTTATTTTGTTCTGCTGCACGGGTTTATTAAGCTGCATCCATGTTTTTTTACAAACCAGTTTATCAGTTAATGCTGCTTAATGCTTAAGACAAAAAGAGCATTAACCATAAGGTAGAACCGAGTCATTCTGAAGTATTCTTACGCTACAGTATATATTCTACCCCCAACTAATCCCTACCAGTGACTGCCATTATTGATTTATCCTCTAAAAACAATTATCAGTAAATCCTCTGCTTTTAAAATTAATTGATTGCCAATAATCAATGTGGGTAAATTTTCTGTAGACCGACTAATTGGTTAATGGGGATTATTGTTGTAGCAGGTTAGTCAGTAGTCAATCCCAGTTTGTTTTTTTTTCTTCTTTGTCACGCTCTCATTCCTCCTCTACTTCTCAACCACACAGTGATTAGTCATCGAGCTTATGTAGAACAGCATATCTGAAAACCCCAAACACAACCCACCCCCCTCTCACTCTCTCTGGCTCTCACTTTTCGTATCACATAATAAGAGTCAGAGTGATGGGATAACATCCAGTTTCCTCAACCTGGAGTGTTTGTCTTAACGTGCATACAGTATGTTCCCCTGATTGTATCAGTGTGAATATGATGGATGGATTTGGTTTTTTTGTTCTGTTTTATCACTTTGCGCTGTAAGAAATTCCCTTATTTGGTGTTGTTATGAGGGTGGTGGGGAGTACATCTAATACTCTGATTCACATGGGTGTTCAGCTAGTTTGAGATTGCTATTTGTTCATTTATTTAGGGTTTTCTTTAATGTACCACTCATGGTGTGTTTATTTGCCGTGAGCAGGTCCCGTGGTTAAACTTGAGCTTTTTTTCCTGTGAAACTACAACACAGCTCCCTGAGGCTTATTTTCCCCTCTGGGCTTTTGTGCCCTTGTAGTTTACATTGCACCTTTTTATTTTATTTTACTTTGTCTTTAGCTGAACTGTCATCATGGAGGTCAGTAAGCCCGTAAATAAAACATCAGAGGTGGAATGCACTGAATTCTTGGCCTCCTAACATTTGTCACACATTCTTGTTGTCCCTCCTTCACTCTGTTAAGATTAATAGATAGCTCATGTAATTTAGGATCCCAGATTAAAGCGGGTGAAGTAGTAGTTTGTGGTTGGCCATTGGGATCACATGACTATATGTGAATGAGCTTATATAGTAATTAATAACTGGCTTTGTTATTGCTTCTGGATTACTTCTTGCCACTGTTCAGTGCACTGGGCAGAGAGTTGAGACAGTTCCGGATGGCAGGGGAACGAAAGATCCAGGGTCCCTCTGATAAAAAAGCACCAGTAGACCACAAAGGCTGTAAGTTTGCCAAAGTTATAGCTATGTATTTGTCTTTTTCTCTTTCTACTAATTACTCTCACTGCCTCTCCCACACCTTTTCTCCTCAGCTCTGATTTCTCTGACAGAGTTGGCGGAATATAATATTTACAATCTAGCAACTGGAGGTTGTTTTTTTTTTTTATATCATTGAACTCATTTGAGGTCTCTCTGTAGAAGAGCAGAACAGAATGTACTGTGGTTAATGTGGGTCTGCAGCTTGAAGCGTTTAACTCAGGCCTGTGCAGGCCGGAAGGTGTCCTTGACCTAGTTGCAAGTTGTGGCTACTAAAATCTATGACTACAGTTCACGCAGGTGTTGGCAAGGATATTTATATTTTGCCTAAATACCCTCTTGCCTTGTGTATGTGATTGTATGTTGGATTACAATGTTGTGCAATGCACCTCTTTATCTTTTTCTTTATGTTTTAGTATTTGTTCCTTTTGTTGCAGCCGAGTTTTGGAGGCTCCGATCTGATCCTGAGTATTGGACAAGAATGTCAACTGAATGTCTACAAAGAGCATGTAAATGTCTCATCTACATCTTCTTCTGTCTCTCTTTGTGTTTCTCTTTGTCCAGTCGATGCTGATGAGATTAAGAGGCTAGGGAAGAGGTTTAAGAAACTCGACCTAGATAACTCTGGCTCTCTCAGCGTGGAAGAGTTTATGTCACTGCCCGAGCTGCAACAGAACCCGCTGGTGCAGAGGGTTATCGACATATTTGACACAGACGGGAATGGAGAGGTGGACTTTAAAGGTATGCAATATATTCTGCCAGTGCGGACATGTGATTTTTACAGATTTATTCTGGTCTGTGAAATGTTTAAAGAAACTGTAACGCTGCTGCTCCAGCTCCACAGATTAACTGTTATCCCAAACTAGATCATATCATATAACATAAGGGCATTCCTTATACAAGTACATATATACAAATTCAGGTTTGTGAACACTTGGTAATAATTAGTGCAGTGTATTTTAATGTCCAGTCAATTTTAAATGGTTTACTTATTTGAAAACTTGGTATTTAGCATTAAGACTCTTATGTTGTATCACCCTGCAAATATACACCAAGCTTCGTACATCTCTGGGGGGGGAAGAGGGAACAGCTGCATCAGATATAGAGCCCAGTATAGGTACAAGTTTAAAATTGACGAGAGCAGTGTATCTATAGGATAGGAGGTCAGCACTTCGGAAGTTGAGTAAATATTCACAGGGGACAGACTGATGTAAATTTTGAATCTGGACGTCATGCTTACATCTCTAGAATCAAGAAACGATAGCTACAACAGACCGGAGCAATAAAGCAATAAAAGCACTAACATAGAACCACCTAAACAAAATTAGGTCCAACATAACTTAAATTAGTCCAGCATCAGTACTGTTGAAAATCCTACACATACTCTGTAGTGGTAGTATAAGAGACCCTAAGGGTTCATGTTAACACTGTATTATTGTCTCTGTGCTGTAATAAGGGTCCATGTCACTGCACAAATACAGCATTTGAGTGGTGAAACAAATCCACTATCTGAACTGAATACATGACACAGAAACACACTTAAAGTTTTCCAAGGTTAGAAATACATACTGTAATAACTACCATAGACGTTTATCTACAATGCAGTGTTAGAAATAAGAGACTAATGAGCTCTGATTGTTATTGCCCTCTGTTTTCTCTCAGAGTTTATTGAGGGAGTCTCACAGTTCAGCGTCAAGGGGGACAAAGAACAGAAACTTCGATGTAAGTAAAGCCGCCTCTTCATTAAAACCCCATGTGGCCAAAGGTAACGCTGCTGGATCAAGGTGTCTTACCCCCAAACACATCTACTTGTTTTGCTGCTTTGGGAGTCAAGCCTGCTGGGGTTTTGTCTCCTGTGTCGCCCCCTGTTCTGTTTGTCTCACCTTGCTTTACTGATGAAACAAAAAAACCTCCCCTGGAGAGAAACTAGATGTTGAGCAGTGTACTCATTTTAGGCCTATTAAAACCGAGCAAAAAAAAAATCTGATTATGCTTGTAGCTCGGTTTATTTATGTGGAAATGCCAGTTTCCAGAGCTGTCTTGTTTCTAGATTCAAGCTTGACGCCAGTCAACAATAAGACTGAAAGAAATTCGAGCCAGTGTGTCTGGAGCCAAACAAGACATTTTTGTTATGCTCAAAGAGATATAAGTCTTTAAAATGTCAGCCTGTGTGGTCGATGACCATCTGAGGTGTTTCAAAATCAAGTTATATGCCATGCTCTGTAGGTGTAGCTGTGTCACTAATCAATAATAATGATAATCAATATTTACACTCACGTCTACCCTGCTTCTGTTCCTCCCTTCTCTATTGCCTCACCATGCACCACAGTCGCTTTCAGGATCTACGACATGGACAAGGACGGCTATATTTCCAACGGCGAGCTCTTTCAGGTGCTAAAGATGATGGTAGGCAACAACCTGAAGGACACGCAGCTCCAGCAGATTGTGGACAAGACCATTATTAATGCAGACAAGGATGGAGATGGCAGGATATCTTTTGAAGAGTTCTGTGCAGTAAGTTGACCCTCCTGGGGTATATTTTGGTGGGGTTGACATTTCTGCTGAATCAGACTGTTGTGGTGAAGGCAAATGTCAAAGGGACAGAAAATCCTAGAAAAACAACAGCTTTTTGCTTACAGCACGACAGCACAGGGTTTCAGTTTCCTGCCTCCTGTTGGAATATAGTGCTGAGATGTAAATGTAGGAAACCTATGACGAGACACTAAAACACTGAGTTAGTTCTTATCTAAGGGAAAATATCACTGCAGTGATTATCATCAGGTATTTCTGCTGTAGAAATTGCTTCAAACACACCCATATAGTACAAACCTGCTTCACAATCCTCACTCGATTGAGAGGATTTAAATGTCTGTGTCTAAAATACCAACTAAATGATTGTAAAAGGTTTCAGCAGAAACCAAACCGCTCTTAGTTAGTCGTTTCTGATTCGGTAGCGCTGTGTGTGAAGGCGGTGATCAATATGAGGCTGCATACTGTAAGTGTTGCACTGATTTAAATTGTGGGCCTACATAGAGTTTTAATTATCTAATTTAAGATCAAAGAGACAAGCCAAGTCCTTTTTAACACGATTAGCATTAATGTCTCTTTTGTTGGACCCCAGTGGGTCCTGCTGTGCTCTGAGATATTTTCTGAAATGAAAGGCATCAGCTCTAACTCTGACAGATACCAGATAAAGGCCCACATTTGACGGCTGAATCTCCGGAGCCTTGAACTAAAAAGGCTGTCGTCCTTGCGGGAGTGTATTTTCAGGATGGCGCAGAAGAATATCAGATCCTTTTTTTTTTTTTTTTCCTCAACAAAGTGCCACTGCTCCGACACTTCAGTGAGGACACTGAGAGATGATTTCACTTCTGATTGCAGTAGTCTTATTCTGAACTCCGTAGGGTAAAAGAAGGTGCAACAAAGTAAAAATAAGACGTGGATATAAAAATAGATGTTCTAAAAAGGCTGGTAGTACTAAAATAGTAGCAGTATTTATAGCTCCTAGTAGTATGACGCATTTAGGTGATAAAACATAACTGCTCAATTAAGTGTATGTACAGGATCCTGAAACAGAAGCAGCTAAATGTGATGTTGTGTAACTGTGACGAGACCATGCATCTCGACTTCTACATTTACTATAAATGTCTGTAAAAGCATTGGATTCATTAACGGATTTCTCTTTTCCTTCCCTCTCGCTCACCTCTTCAGGTTGTTGGTGGTCTTGATATACACAAAAAGATGGTGGTGGACGTGTGAGCGCTCCTCTGCTCACTGACTCCCCCCCTTCCTCCGCAACACTTGCTTTTCTCCACCATCTCTGAAGATCTGCTCAAGACGTCCGGCAAAACGCTCTCTGTAACTCAATGGAAGTATTCTTTCTCTCTCTCTCGCTCTCTCTCTCTCTCTCTCTGTCTTTCAGTGAAGCCACTTTTTCTTTCAGGAACCACAGGCCTCATGAAGCCAACTTTGAAGTGTTACTGAACTGTAGAGCCTCTCAATAACCTGGTCGTAGCACTTTAAGAGAGTGAAGGACATCTACTGTCAACTGCAAGAGCATCTCTGATGTTGGATGGGGGAGGGGGAAGGGGGCACAGTGAAGAGGCTGGTTGGCTTGTTCATATTTCATCCTTTCTTTTTTTTGTTAATTGTTATTTTTGATATTTATTTTTTGTTCTTGTCTTTTTATAAAGAAGAAAAAAAACAAGTATATCTATGGTTGTCTCATGAGGGGAAGTGTATAGCATATTAACACTTGACTTACAGTACAACTAGAAAGTAGGGTATTAAGTGCCAACCAGAACATATCCAGAAACCAGTCCAAGTTATTACCCATCACCACCGCTGTCGTTCATGCCAGACAAACTGGCTGGGGACATTTCCAACTGCAAGTTGTATTAGATACAAAACTAAATTTCAGATGTACCGTTTCTCCTTCCTTGTACCTTTAAACAAAAACAGTTTCAATTAGACCAGGAAAGCTTCCAGGCACTCTTGGCAAAGCTTTTTTTTTTTTTTTTGTAATAATATAGTTAGTTTTATTTATACTTAAGAATGTGTTTATACTGTTGGAGATTTTATTTGTTTCCTGTCAAGAAACTATAGCTAGATAAATTAATGCCAAGAAAATGTCTTTCCAAAGTAATCTGTGGCTGCAGACTGATACATGGTTTACTCTACACGTTTTGCATTGTGCAGCCATAAGACAATCTCCAACGCAAAGAACAGCTCTGCTCTCACACAGACAAATGAACTACAGATGTACACAGAACTATGGAATCATTAAAAATGTAAAGACTTATGATAGGCTGGATAAACTTGGTTAACAACTAAAATGAATGGTTTGGGATTCTACACGGTTTGTGCGAGTACATAGCAATTTAAGAGACTCATCTGCAGGCAGCATTTTGTTTTTTTTCTAACCAATATGTGTATATTAGGTAATCAATGTGTGCTCATCTTCTTTAACAGCAAAAGGAGAAGGCTTAGCCTCTGCTTTACATGAGCCCTTCTGAGTGCTTACCTTTCTCAGTACAGCACAGGACGGGTCAGTTTTCTGTGATGCGACACAAACACTTAAAATCTTAACACATTGGTATGATCGGTGTGCGATGGAATAGACTATATATTGTAGGGTGTGGTGTTTTTTTTTTTTGTGGGGGTGAGAGGTGTACATTTCAGAAGTTGGCTTCTTCTCCCACATCCTTTTTTTTCCATTTTATACTCACCAAATTTTCTCCCTCTTTCCACCCACTAACACCAGTGGGTATTAAAAACATAAATTCAACCAAATTCTAATTTCTAAGGGGAAAATGCTTCCTATGACACATGGCATCGGGATAGCTTTTTGTTTTGCTGTGGAGCCCGACTGCTGGTTTGAACAGGAGTTTTCAGTCAGATGGGAATCTGGAGTGCTCAGTTGTCCCTTATCCCAAAGCTCTGCACGGCTTGGGCCTCCCTGTGCTTGCATGACATGGAAATATATTTTTTTGTTGTGCATGTAGATAAAAAAAAAATTTCAAATAATCCTCGTTTACACATGGATGGTGATGTTAATATATTTAAGAATTTAATGGTATACAGTATGGATGTTGCCAAACTTTGGTAAATGTACACATATTATGAGAGGTAATCCAAATGAACTGAACTACATGTAACTTTTTGTATTTTACCCAGGTCAGCGAGATGCTTCTATTCCAGTAAAAGTTGCATATCTGATCCTGTCTCAAACTGCCACACACTGTACTCAGCTTAAAGGGGAAAAATTGACTTTTTTTTTTTTTCCTTTTGTATATAAGTATTTGTTAAATGCAGTTCTGGCTCTCTGTTCTCTGTATAGTTCAGACCGCGCTTTAGTTTGTAAGTGCTACTTTTTCTCTGAGGGACTCGGATTCTTCTTAGTTTGTGTGGGGATATCTGAAAAGATTTAAGTTTAAGAAGCTTTTTGTTTTTTTTTTCCTTTTTCTGCATGCTGCATCTTATGCTGTGGGACTGTTGGAAACTTGATACTGTATGAAATAAAATAAAATTTAAATAAACTTTGAAATGTTGAAAGTAAAAGATTCTGTCTGCGTAACACTTAATCTGTGCTGAACTTTAACATTCATGTTAACACGTTTCCCATTCACTCAACTCACTTTGATGCCTGAAGAAAACAGTTTTTTGTGGAGTTAGTAAATCAAAGCCACGTACTTTATATTCTACATATATTTTTAGGCAAGTACATACAGTACTTTTTACTTCGTCTGGTTCCCAACCACCAGAACTACGATCATCTTTCAGTACTAACAAATTAGTGAATGGACAAAAACCTGAATTAAATCTTTGATGGAGATTATTTTATTTATACAAACATACTTTCAGATACATGTTTTCTGTTTCTGAAGATGTCAAACGTTATTTCCCCTCATATTTGGTGCCAACTGATCTAAACCAGGTGGCTGCCGGAAGCCTGAGGCTGTTAGAGGAAAGTGAGGCATCAGTCCATTAGGCAACCAACAGTTTTGACTCATTACAGATCAAAGTGGGAACTCCACCAGCCAAATGGAGGAAGAGATAAATACACACGACAACCCATCGAACTTCAGAATCTCTCTGCAGCTCTGCTGGCCACCACCCTGATGTTGCCATAGACCTTTGAAGGTGGACTTCCTGTAGGGGGGCAAAGGGTTTAAAAGGTCATCATTCAGCACTCCATGTGGATTCAAAGAGTTTGTTCAAAGTATGACAACAACCATATGATTAACTATTAAAACAATGTCCTTTTTACCTAAGATTAAGTTACATATTGCTGTCCGGGCCATCTTGATATTCTGGAAAGACCCTAATATGTGAACTTTCCTGTTGAAAGACAAGAGCAGAAAATATATCAGGCAAAAGAAACTTCAATTAGGAATTTGTCTGCAGCTAAACAACTTTAACACACATCACAGCAGTACACCAACCACTCTGCAAAAATCACACTATTACTGTGGGGCACATGAATCTATATCAAATCATCATCATCATTATTCAACAGCAGAACTTAAAACGAAAAGAAAAGAAGCGGTCCAATTCAAGTGTGAAGACACTTTTTAGCTCATTAAAAAACACGTTTTCCAGTAAAACAAAAGCTTTTTATAGAAAAGATTCTCTAAGGCTTTGGCAATGCATGATTAAGTTCAAACAGAACCCAAACACCATGGACAATAATGAAAACACTCTCATATTGCTATAGTGGTGCTGGAAGGATTCTGGGTACTCACGTGTCTGCAAGCACAATGCGAGTCTTTGTGACATTTTCAATGGTGAATTTTGTTTTTCCTCCCTTTCCCGCTATTCTTCCAATGGCTCTTGATAAGTGGTCTCCCTTCAGAGGTTTCACTGCAAATACAAGTGACATGAGCATTGAACATTGATCTTTTTCCAGCAGGCAGAGAAAAATGTTTAATTTGAGAGCAGTAGTGGTGCAATCTTACCATCTGCGACATCAAAGCTTTCTAGGAAAAGCTCATCTAATCTGATGAGAGCCAGAGCGTCCTGGAAAAAGAAGGTGGAAGTGTTGTGTCACAAACAAAACAAAACAAAACAATTCATAAAACATCCTGAATAAAATATAAAGAGTCTGTGACTATTTAAGCTCAATACTCAATACAATGTGAAGTGTGCTAAAATCTGTGTGAACATTCCTGCAGCATGAGAGTCCTAACCTATCATACCTTTAGACTGATCAAACATACTTTTAAGCTGCTTTTAACTCCTTCCATCACCAAAGCAGAGCGTAAACACTCTTGACCCCTACGTTGTACAGTGTCTGCTTGGGCTAAGCTGCTGTGGCCCCACTGGCTTGAGCTGCAGTTTCATTTAATGCCATAACCTGCAGGAAGCTTCTTCCTTTAATCTGCTATTTCTACTGCTTCCTTCCATGGTCCTGTCAGCTTTCAGATTACTGGTAGCCGTCTCTTGAGGTGCTTTAAGCTGTTGTCAAATATAACCACATCTTCACCTACATCTGGAAAGGCAGATATAAATATAACAAAATGAAAAACCTGCACACCAAAACCTTCCATTGGGATACTTACTTCAACCTGGAATCCTAGAATAAACGCTTTAACAAAATCTGCTGCTTTTGTGAGTGAGCCAATATCCTGTGTTTCTTTGCATGTCTGAAAGAAGGAAGATACATTACATATGCTATAGACAACTGCGGGGAAAGAACCAAAGAAGCAGCGTAAATGTTCTGACAAAACTTACTTTGATTTCAACATTTCTAGTTTTGAGGTTGAATCTGACTTGAAGCTGTAGATTCTCTACAATGGGTGTGAAAATCTTCAACCAGTTTTCCTTCAGCGGGCTGTATCTGTGAGCTGGAACAGGGATTTTCCGCATCTCATCTGATCCCTGAAACACACATTAAACAATTCTCTTTATTAACCAATTGTTGCAGTCCACATCCACTAAATAAAGACTTAAAGAAATGTAGCACAATGTGTAATAAACAGTGGTTTAATTAAGTTTCTAAATCCTTATAATGCTAGATGCTGAAATGTATTGACAGTGTTCAAAGTACAGGAGCAGAGACAATGAAATGCAGTTATCATCTAACCAGAAGAGCAAAGAGATAGTATTTACAGATAAGGTGTGGTTATGAGTAAACAGGCAATACTGAGCGGTGCCATAAATCTTACAATAATTACAGAATGTGTGTACAGTGGAAGATACAAGATATACATTTACTATATAAATATACATGTTCACAGGGATGTAGTGGATGGAATAGGAGTAGAAAAAGCTGGAGTACATTTACAGTTTAATAAACATATTTACAGCTAAGTGTGGAGTAAATAATGGGAAAAAGCAGCATGATCCAAAAATATCTGGAACCAGATAATTGCACAAGAATATCTGTTAGTTTTACCCATTTTTATAACAGTAAATGCAACATGCAACAAATACGCAGACTAACGACAGGTATTTCACTTTTTTTCCTGACATTCTATGAGCTAAAACTGAGATTTTCCTAAGAATTTGGATACAGAGAAAAATCTGAGGCAACTTAGTCCTTTACCACAAACTATCACAAAGGAACAATGACGGTTTTAAACATACAGTAAACAAGTTAAGTGTTAGAAGAAGGGAGAAACTACACAACAGTCAAAGTTATTCATGGTTTTATTCCCTCCTCAGCTTTAGTGCAGGGACGAGTCTACTGCGCAGGCGCATACAGTTATAGGACTTCGCCGATGCTCCGTGGTGAAGAGAAATAACACTGAACACTTACATGCATACACATTGAACAACACACTGAAGTTACCTTTAATTTGTCGCCTGAAATTGGTGGAAACTGCGGCCGCTTAGTTGCCACGGGCTCTTCCGTGTCCATGTCCACTCCACCTTGTTCACGTTTTCGCTTCTGAGTCTTTTTAGACTTTACCTTTGTGAAAGATCCCGAGTCATCTTTGCTCTCCACGGCGGCGCTGGCTCTAGGAACTGGATTTGTATCAGTGTCCATCGCGAAAGTAGGTTTATATCAGGTACAAAACGTGAAAACTGAAGCAGACTGAAGGCGCACAGGTGTGAGGATGTCCTCGTGCAACGGAAAGGACCCAAACAGCCACATCATCGACGCCTGTAGCGTTCAGTCAAAAATATTCGTGCTGTAATTAACACACGCGGATAATAGTTTACTAGAACGTATTTATGTAATACAAAACTTATGATACACCGTTTGTTCATCGTAAATATTTAACATATGTATATAAAATGTATAGATTTTGTCAGGCATCTCTTCGGGCACCCTCACGCTCAGCTGTAGCAGGGCCTCATCTGTTTTGGCAGCGAGCTGCACTGCATAACGTTTTTCCTTCTGCCTGTCTGTACATTTTGAAACGGTTTACATTATATTTCCAGATCGGTAAAGATGTCGTCGCCGCTATCGAAGCCTCAGATTATTGCGCATATTCAGAAGAGTGTGAACTACACCGTTTTTGACAGTAAATGGATTCCGTGCAGCGCGAAGTTTGTCTGCCTGGGCAACTTTCCGAGAGGAACCGGAGTAATGCAAATATATGAAGTTCAGCACGGAGATGCTCAGCTCATCAAGGAGGTAGATAACATGAAAACTACCTTCTCCTGCTCGATGCTGTCCGTTTTCTCAGTCATACGTCATGTAAAGGGCTCATTCTAAAGTTAGCTGGCTTAAGTTATTTTCATTTCTAGAAAAGTCTGGGTAGGTTAGTGTCTCCATAGCAACAGGCAACACGAAGACCTTTAGTAGTAAAAAATATTTCAACACCACCGTATATTATTATTTTATTCTTGAACAAATGTTAGCATACTGTACACTGACTTGCTGACTTTCATGTCTTGCTGGTGCACCTGTCCTTAATGAAGCACTAATAAAAACTTATTTTATTTAACGTACAGATTTAAATCTGTGGTGGAAGCAACATGACAGAAACGTTTATGTAAATATGGCGACTTACTAACATTTAAAACAGACACATTGTCCCAGGTATGTAGCTGGACAGAGTAGACATTAATGTACAACTTAATGAGAGTCAACATTTGCAAACGTTCATCTCGGGAGTGCAGAAAAGAAGAAATCATGATTCACAGCACATTGTGGTTTTATGCCTCCACTAACCAGTGTAGTTAACACACGTCTGTCCAAACTCACATTAAAATAACACGTTTATACATGTGTCCAAGCGGATCATTGTGCCAGATGTAATGAAATGTCTGACAAGAATGGGACATACATGAGCTCACATTGGTCATCCCTGATCCCAAGTGACAGTTTGTTCCAAATTTGAGGAAATTCCCTCAAGGTGTTCCTGAAACATCACACTTACAAAAAGAGTTGGATGAACATGTGTACTGTGACATTGACCTTTGGCCACCAAAATCTAAATCATGGAGTCCAATGTGACAGTTATGAATGGGCCAAAAGAACCAACAGTTTCGGACGACACAAGAACATAATGCCCCCTTTCTCGTAACTAAACAAAACGTTTTCTTTCTTGTGTTCCAGGTAGAGAAACCTAAACCCATAAAGTGTGGGACATTTGGGGCAACCTCTCTCCAACAGAGACATATAGCAACTGGGGATTTTGATGGAAATCTCAATATATGGTATTTGTAAGATTTATCAAAGACTGACTAAACTGAAAGTGTGTTCACACTGACCCTGCACAGAAACTTGTATTTTCCACAGGAATCTAGAGATGCCCGAAGTGCCAGTGTACACTGCAAAGGCTCACAAAGAGATAGTGAATAGTATTGATGGTGTTGGTGGCTTGGGGATTGGTGATGGTGCACCCGAGATAGTCACTGGGAGCAGAGATGGTGAGAGCATTTGAGAGACAGTTTGAAGTCATTTGAAGTACATAAAGATTAAAAAGTAGATCCTAGGTTGAATGTTTGAAATAAAGTGTCTGATGTTTCCTGTGTTACAGGGACAGTAAAGGTGTGGGATCCCAGACAGAAGGATTCACCAGTAGCAAACATGGAGCCTATGGAAGGAGAAACCAAGAGAGACTGCTGGACTGTTGCATTTGGTGTGTAAAATATAAGCTTTCAGAGATGAAAGTGTCATTTAACTGTGGCTGTTTCAGAAATGTGACCAGTACAGTTTCAAACAAACATTTCTGCAAGCAGAAAGTAGGTGAAATGTCTCCAGGTTGTGCAGAAAACAAACTCCCACTGTCACACCTCACAGACTGAACAAGAGAATACAAAATAAATAAAATAAAACTCACAAAATCAACCGGAGAAACAACGTTTGCTCCATTTAAAAAGTATTTACTATGGTATCAAAGTCTCAAAATGTTTGTCTTTGAAAAATGAATGAGTACAGTGTTCCTTTTCCTTTGACCCTGTCTTTCCAGGTCATACGTTCAATGATCAAGACCGTTGTGTATGTGCTGGCTATGACAACGGAGACATCAAACTCTTTGACCTGCGGAATATGTCTGTGCGGTGGGAAACCAACATTAAAAATGGGGTGAGGTGAACACTATTGAAAAACATAAAAAAAAAACATCATCAGTCAGTAATGTGGCTCCTGTGGAATTAGATTTTTTTGAAACTGTTGATGTCAAATATTTCCGGGAATGATTTGATTTCTTTAGTCATTTATCTAGTGGGGCACCACAGCAAGAAAAGTACATCCTTTCCAGCAGAAAAGAGGAACTCAAACTGACAGAGTGGTCTTCATGTTCAGAACTCATGTTTTTATTAGGATAAACTGTCTAAACATACTTTATTTCTTTTTCACTGGAATCTGCACATGTAGTGTAGGTTAATCCCCAGCATCATTAAGACCGGGCATAACTCCACCATGGAAGTCTGAGTTAAATGCACGTTTCCTTCACATGTCATACAGTAAAGTAAAGCTCAGTTTTATTACATTCGTCTCCCTTATTCATCACCTCTTGATTGCAGTTGAACTCGCCCGGGGTCATTAAGTCCAATTCTACACGTTAGTTTGAACTGTAAAGTAGTTTGTTGTGGAGCGACGCCATGTGATACATGTCTAGGCACTGACTGTTATTCTTTCTTACATCATGACCAGGTTTGCTGTGTGGAGTTCGACAGGAAAGACATTAACATGAACAAGCTGGTGGCCACCTCACTGGAGGGAAAATTCCACGTCTTTGACATGAGAACCCAGCACCCCACTAAGGGCTTCGCCTCCGTTTCAGAAAAGGTAATTGAACTGGGTCGAGCGAGCCAGACGTGTATTTGGCTCCTACATATGTGAATGTCAATGTGTCAAAAGGTTATTATCATTATTATTATTATAACACTTGGGCTGTTTTGACCGTTTTCACAGCTGGGAATGTTTTGGGTTGTGTTTGTCTGACATTCTCTGTGGAATTGTGACACTTGCCAAAGCTGACACTGGGCCAGTGAGGAGAGAGAAGTGTGGCTTTTTGTGGTGAAATTCTAGAAAAACAGTCCTGAACCAGCATTGGAGCACAGTCCAGCTCACCAAGCGTTTGCAATGTCTGGGAGTTCAGAGGACTTAGCTTTCTAAATATTTGTCCAGTTCTTCTGAGAATAAACAGTTGGCTCATCAGTGTGTCCAGCCATGAATCACAAGGTTGTTCCAGATATTTTTGTCTAAAATACGATATCAGTGTATCTTTACAGACTAGTTTGAAATTGCTGTATTTTATTACTTTAAATATCATAATCAACATCCCAAAGTGTAGATTAACTGTAGATGTTAACATCTCCCTGGGGGATTCACCAGGCAGGCACCATTTGCTGTGTCTTTATTATGCTTGGAACTCAGCCTCGGTGCTTTCAATAAAGTCATAAATAATATTTCAGCTATTATTGATAGCCAAACAGTTTGGCTACTTGACACAAGAAAAGTGGAGCACTAGGGAAGGTTGGAGCAACTGAAAGAGGACTGATAGCACATGAGATAAAAAAAACTGTTTCATTTATGACATTGTTAAACACAGTTTGGAGGAACTGTGTAAGGGTAAAGTAAGGGACATCAGTCTGACAATGAAAATGACTAATGCATCTCTAAAAATTTTAAAATCGAGATTGTGTCAAAATATTAACAGCTAATAATATAATTTGGACATATTTCTGTTACGTGTAATGAATCTAGAATATATGAGTTTTGCAATAAATATATATAGGGCATTTTAGATAGAGATAGATAGAATAAATTTCCAGTAGTAAACACTAACTTCCAGTATTACAATAATAATAATAATAATAATTAATAATAAAAGTCTGTTGATTGTCCTGTTTTCTTTTATTGCAATATAATAGCAAGGCCACGTTGTTTGAGCCACATAAACACAAATGACAGGGTTTTCTACACACATTTACAATGTCTTAAAAGGTGCTGCAAATGCTATTAATATAAACTATTACTAATTGAACTGAACTTCTGAGAACTTTTTCAATTGACTTTAGGCTCATAAGTCGACCATCTGGCAGGTGAGACATTTGCCTCAAAACAGAGACATCTTTATGACTGCAGGGGGAGCAGGCAACTTACATCTATGGAAATAGTAAGTAATCCATCTTCAGCTAGTTCGACATGTTCCATCTTCTTTCCTAATAACTAATGTGAAACTATTTTGTTTGTGTTTTGTCATTTCCAGTGAGTATCCTGCTCAGAGATGTAAGAAGGACTCAGACGGAGTGGAAGTGGGCGTAGCCGGCTCAGTCAACCTCTTACAGAACGTCACACTGTCCACTCAGCCAATCGCCAGCCTGGACTGGAGCCCTGATAAGCAGGGCCTGTGTGTGTGTTCGAGTTTTGACCAGTCTGTCCGTGTGCTCATCGTCACTAAACTCAATGTGGTGTGAAAAATAATCAAACTAAAGACTGATGGTCAAGATATGTGCAGCCCAAAACAAAGCAAGTTACAGCTGCAGAGATGCATCCAGTGGCTTTAAATCACTGCTTTTTATGTGAGGCTCATCTTTGTCTTTTATTAAGAGACAACAGTTGCCTCCAGCTGACCTTGCCAGCGATCCATCTAGATTTTGTACAACTGATACACATTTTTTTATACATATCTTGCCAGAAAAGCTTTTCACTCAAGTTGACATTGTGAAATCTTTCATTTGGGTTATGTTGTTGAGACTCAAGACTAAATGTTACTGCTGAAAAATGTGTAGTGCTTGGCTGAGCCTTGCAGGGAGTGTTATCCTGTAGTGCAGAAAAATACCCCTCTAATACAATGATACATTTCCCGTCTAATCAAAAATCCTCTGTTGGAATGAAGGAAATGAGTCATGTAGCCTGTGGCTTGGAATAATACATTGGAAACAAATATTTAATTTCCTCTACATTTTTGTTTGAGTACTCTCTGAAACAAGTATCTTTCTCGCACTATTGTTGAGTGTTGTTGCTCCCCGCTTTTGTCTGTTGTCAAAGATGTCACTTTTGATGTGGCAATTTAATTACTCTTTGTTTCTAATTAAATGTGTCGAGGTGAAAAACATTTTCTCAGTGTCTTCTGGGCAATATGTAAGTTACGACCACATAAAGTGTCTTACCATCTCGAGGAAATGTGTGTGTTTTTGGTAAAGGGTAAGAAAACTGAAATTCACCTGAGAATTAAAAGATAAAAACAGGCCTTTGTCAGAGGGTTGACACTATTATCATAACCAACATTTGAGTCTGAAGAAGTCCTGTAGGTCCTGATCGTCCTCTTGTCTGTCGTGTATCCCTGCATAGACACTCTTCAGCAGCTTGGTCATGTACTTTCCATCCAAGATGTCGATGTATTTCTCAATGCAACCTGCAAACACAGCCACAGATTAGTACAATACATCAGAGTTACTTAAGTCATGACAGAAAGCTTGTGCTTTTACTTTTTAAAAATAGATTTTTTTAAAAATAAAAGCACAAATCTATTTTTTAAGATAGATTTTTAGATAATTCAGTGATCTTAACCTGTGCAGTTATTCGATCTGACATCATGCTGCTTCTATGTACTCTATGTACCATGTCATCTATCTGGCCATCACACCAGTTGCATGTGATGTATCTATATATAGCATCTCATGGCATGTCACAAGGGTCTGGCTGCATGATTTTAATACAAGACTATATTTAAACAACAGCAAAAAAACAAAACAAAAAAAATCATTCTAGCTAATTTATACCAGTAAGTTATAATAATGTTACTTTGGCTGCATTCTTCATAATACCGTTAATAGTAAATAGCTTTAGAGTATTCACTTAGGCCCATGACTTTGCCGTATGCTACGAGACTGGGGCCCAGCTGCGGGTGGTCATACTGCTTCAGGGTCATCAGCAAACGGACAATCTCTCCTGTGACGAAGGCGTCATCGAAGCTTTGCTCGGCCACAGGCTTCAGAGGGAATCTGCAGTACACCTCTACGGCAGCGTGAGGATCTGTCGGCTCCAGCAGCTGCACCAGCTCAGCGTAGGCATCGTGAACCTAGGCTTTCGTGAACCACATCTTATTAAGATTAAGTCAGTGAAGGGAAAACAAGACCACACGTTTGCCAACTGCTTGTAAAATGAGATCATGAATGTAGGGAGAGACAATGCACTGTGGACCAAACCTATAAAAACACATTTTTATTAGAATATAACTACACTATCTTCTCGTAAATAAAGGTCATCATATTTCTACCTGAAACACAAAAGATCCCATTAATTTATGAACTAGTCACATTATATATGTGTTATATTAGCTATTTATTATGGTTTATATTCCTCATTTTAGAAAGCTTCTTTACACATAGGATATAATGTTTTTTTCCACAGATGTCAACAGTAATAATGAGAGAAATAAGAGCAGCAGCTTTCTTGTTTGATCACAGCACATTCTACCATTTGAATAGTAGCAACAGTAGGGGGAGAATTAAATCAGTGATATCTTGTAAACACACTTAGAAAATACCTTAACTCTAAGCATAAAACACAACTGACCCCTGGTGCCATGGAGATGACCTCTTCGTAGAGTTTCTTTGCCTGGTCCTGGGTGTGTGCAGAGCGGGACAGAGCACGGGCCAGACCCAGCCGTGAGATATGAGACGTGCGGTTCAGTGCGCTGGACGTGCTGGCTCTGTGCGCCACAGTAGGCTCTGAAACAACAGCTGATTCATGCATCAAGTATAATGACCTCTGACAAATCCAGGAAACAAAAAAACACATATCTGTTACTGTTGTAATTTCATGTCACGGCATACTGTACTGAGAACACACAACTCCTGTTAAAGGTGTTTAAGGTGAAACTGGAACTTTTATATATCATACCTGGCCTGTTAGAAGGAAAGTCACTGTGCGGTGTGATCATGCTGATTATGTGGCATCACGATATCTATGTTTTAACAGTTATCATTAGGATTCTGAATTTCATACATTTTCGGGTAAACGGGCATCGTTAGGGTGTCGCCTGACACTAAAGTGCTTTTTTTAAAAAACTTTTTTCAGACATTTAGATGCCTGTTCAACCAACATTGGGTTTGAACTCCTTATATATATACATACACTGTTTTGTCATCCAGATTACCTTATTTTATAGAATGGACTTTGACCTTACAAAACCCATTCACGTATAACTGTGTACAACTGCAGAACAGCAGAAGACTGTAAAAAGACTTTGGGGAAGAAGGGGTTTCAACTGAATATGTACAGTATGCCATTCTCAGTTCTCATGTCATGCCCTACCCTCTGCTGTCTCAACAGTATCCAGGCAACAGTCCTGTTTAGACTTGTTGGCAGGGAGCTGGAGTTTAGTATCACTGCTAACAGGTTTAGCGGATCTGTCTGGTTTAGGTGCTGCTCCAGCTCGCCCCCTACAGGAGATACAAAAGCACCAAGATGAATTCAAAGTTTATTTTGTGATAATGCAGAAGTTATACACATGACATGTCTGACAGTGTTAATGACATGTATTTCATAGTGTTACTAATTAGGCAGACTGGAAACATGGAAGAAGAGAGGGGGTATGGCATGCAGATCCCCAGCTGGAGGATTTTTTATTAAATATTTTATTGTAGACCTCTAATTTTTCATCAATTCATTTTGATACTTAACTTAAAATGTGCTCCAACAAAACTACCCAGATGGATAAATTGTAAAAGATTTTGTTTGTACTTTTCAAAAATCTGAAGCAAGATAGAACTTTGAAAGTCACGAATAAATAATTACAAACACAGACCACAGGTCTGACTCAGACTGCCAGTGCCAGCATGACTCACCTGGTTGCAGCGGGTTTGGCTGGAGGCCGGGCACATTTACCTCCCCTGATGGGAGCTGGAGGTAGAGGAGCTGGAGCTTTGGTTACAGCTGCTGCCACCCACGCTTGGCCAGGCCCTGCCCTGCCCCTCCCAGCTCCTCTCTTGGCCAGAAAGGTGTCAGAAGGCCCCTTCACTCCAGTTGGTTGGGTGACGGACTGCTTGGCAGCTTTCTCCTTTTCAGCCTCCTGCCGCTGATGCCACCACTTTTGTCCTGAGGAAACAGGGTATAGTTAATGTGGATGCGTAGTTCATATCCAAAAGGCCATGATAATTCACTGTGTTTCTAGAACAACAGAGACATATTTGTTGATTAGGACTGGTCAGGTTGTCGTATCATATACAGGCTGATTTGTCATGGAAGTATAGATTTTATACAAATATAAGATTAGGTCCATTTCCATGGCTGTTAGCCACGTGTGTGACAAAGACGGTAATTCAACTATACAGACTCACTGCTCAACTGCTCAGGTGGCTCTCCGCTCTGAGTCTTGTTTTCCAGTTCAATGCTGGCCTGGAAGCTGAGACTGGCATCAGTTATGGCTTCCTTTGATCTTTCTGAATTTGGGTAGTTGTCATATTGAGCCAACTGTGCCAGACCCAAGAGACACAGGGCATGGCTGTCCCGTGGTGTGGTCACTACTGCAAGCTGGCATGCCTGTACACAGGGGATGTAGGCAGAAACTACAAGTCTAATTTCTAGGTCACACCACACATTTACAGACAAAACAATCAATATGTGGGCTAGTTTTAGTGCTTCACTGTACAGCAACCCAAAACACCGGCAGTGATATAAGGTAGGATAACACATTCATTGTCTACTGATCGAGGTGAGACATATGAGAGCTGTGAGGGCCTGGCATCTTTTAGCCACCAGAAACTGCTTCTCAGTAGCAGCCTTGGACTGGCGCTCAGCCTGTTGGATTATCCTCTGAAGAAGGGCAAAGTGAGCATCCAGCAGCACCCACTCCAGCTGCCCGCTCGCCTCGCCGTGGCACACACACTGACTCACGCTCTGGGCAGTTAGCACTGATACGCTGCAGCAAAGACAAGCAGACACAGGATTTTCATGCAGTGCTTTCACACTTAAACTGGAACACTAACGTGAATGTTGACGACATTTCTTTGAATCACACCTTCATAACGGAGATGGAGGAGACAGCTAATTGGAGCTCAGATCCTCTATAAACACTGAGTTTCTTCCTCTTTCACTTAACAACTGCAAATAACTAATAAAATAATCTGTCAGTTTTTGTCTGGTGTGTAACATACGTGTGATAGACTTGTTCAGCGCTCATGGCAATCCCAGACAGTACGTTTCTCTCCTGCAGCTGTCCCAGAGTGAGAAGGCCTCGCAGGAACTGTGTGCTAAGGCTTGACAGGGGGTCTGATGGCTCCCGCTCCACCCATCTGAAAACAAAATCATATAAAAGAATGGCCACATGGAAAAAAGAGTTATGACTATGATCATTGAGCACAGCATACAAGCATAACACACAAAGCACATTTCTAAATCATCTTTTTTTCTCTTTTAAGTTTGATATTTGCTCTATTTGGTTCCAGTATATGACTAAACTAGTGATCAGTGCAAAAACTCAATCTAGGCTTTGAGTTAGCTTTTAAAAATAGGTATGGATAACAGTGCAGATGGTATGTACATGTATTGTTTTTCTTTTTAATATCCTGTTGTCCCTCAGAATTTAACAGAATCTCCTGGTACATTACTGACACTGTCATGCCCTCACTCTGTCTCCCTCTCTCACTGAATACATCTGCCTCCAGCATGCACACACCTTTTGCTGCAGCGCTGGCTGACAAAGTGCTCCAGTCCTTGTTGTAAGAACAGAGCAGCCTCCTTCTCTGTGGCCTCAGAGGCTCTCTGCTCCTGCTGCAGCAGAGCCAGCCCTGTGAAAAACCTGAAGACGATGACAACGCCTGAGAGACATTGAAGACTAATCTAGCAATCACTCTTGTTTCACATGTTAATCTAGATCCTGTTTACCCTGTTACGCATGTGGGATTGCGTTACTCATTTTTTTTACCCTATATGATTATATGATATTATAGAAGCACTGCAGAGTACAGAAAAGCTGAAGAGCACTTTGAGAGGCTGGTCAAAACACAGAAAAGAATATATATGCTTTAACCACTAATTACTGTATTTCCACTTGGCAACAGAAGCTGAAATATATGATACATGCTGCCTGTACGTATAAGAAGAAAGATGATTATTGATTGATTATTTGCCACAGCACAGTTTGACTTTGCTTGTTACTTTTCTTGCTTTTTCTGTCTATGAACAACAAAACAATGTCACATCCTTATGTAAAACGTCCAAGCTCCTTTGGTACATTTAAAGTATTTACAGTAATTATTACTTTTACAGCACTGAGACAATATAATTTCTGCTTATACTATCAACAATACTTAAACTATTTAATACTGAAATGACCTGATTGCAGGATGTAGGGGGTGTAATGCCAGGCTGGTCTGCAGGTGCTGAAGAGCTACCCTGTTCCTCCCCTGCAGCAGCAGCAGTCTTCCTACATGGAGGTTGTACTCCCAGTTGTCTGGACTCAGAGACCAGGCGTCCAGGTATTTCATCAGAGCACGGTGGACACAGCTCTCCTGATCCTGCACAGCTGAACTGTTATCCTGAAATAGGGAGCAGTTCAGTTTTATCTGCACTTTAGTGTTTGCTTAAATCCAAAGAGCTTTATAGAACAATACGTATGTGTTATACCAGTGTCTTACAAGTTAATACTAGCAGTTAATACAAGTACAACAAAATACATAACTTAAGTATCTATAACCTGTGACAGCTTCTAATATGTATTAAAATAGTACTGTGCTACATCTTACCATGGGAAATAACATGATACTCATAAAGTAAAGTAAACTAAGTCTCACTGTTCAACAACAATTCCACAGCCTACAATATGTTGCAACAACCTTGCCAGTTTTCTTGGAGAGCCAGATGTACAGTGTTTGAACATAGTCTGCTCTGCTTGACTGTCCCTGGTCTTTGAGTTGCTCATACTCTTTATCCAACGCCTGCAGCTGGTTCTCCACTGTGGGCGTGCCGAGGAAACCGTGGAGTTTACACACGGCTAGGATGTCATCCTGACGTGCTGTTGATTTGGCATCATCTAATTCATCTCTGTCCCTGTCAACCTGGAGATAAGGGACAGAAAAGATTAAAATCTCTGTGTAAAATTTCAGAAAAATATTTCACAAATAAAATGCTTCATTATCAGACTTCATAAATGTGATTTAAACTGTTGAACTGTCTAGATGAATGAACACTATTTTAATATTTCCCTAAAGCTTTGTCAGACCTCCACAAACCTCCACATGCTTCACATGACAAAGATTACAATTTGAATTTGAACAACAGTACATTTCAGGTGCGTTTGCACTGGTAGAAAATGGAAAAGAGTAGCTGGGAGATTGTGGGTTTGAAATACTTTGAACATGCAAGTTTTCAATCAGGATCCTTGAGGGCCACCTTCAGGTGATATTTTGTACTGAGCAACTGCCACGTGTGAATGTGTGCAACAGTTTGCAAGTATTTAATCAAAATTATTCTTTCATAAAATGGTTTAAAATAACTATCAAGTCAACAAAACCTCACGACACAACACTGAAGGAGCTATTCTTTCCCCAGAGCACTTCCTGACACTACCTTCCTCTGGAGGCCATACATCCCCGTAGCATAGTACTGCTCCTCCATGACAAGACCCAGCAGGAAGTGGAGTCTGTCATCTCTGGAGCTGAGTCTGATAGCTGACGCACAGTGGACAGCAGCCTGCTCCAGGCTATGCAGAGGAGACTGGCTTTCCTCATACTGCAGCACATCCCCTGTGGAAATGTGGGATTTGCATCAATGTAGAGCTGAAAAACAAATTTGTACTGTGAGGCAGCAGGTTAGGTTTAAATCTAATATACACAGTGGACCCATCATGTCTGTCTAACTTTAAATTTAACTGAAAAAATAAGTAAAGGCCATTTTTACAGGGGATAACTACAGCAGTAACAGCTGGTGAATAATAAAACATAAAAATACAACATTATTTTTTTGCATTGTTGGTCTGAGGAAGAGCTTTTTCAGTCCCCATTGGATTCAGTTCTCAATGTTTCAATATTTTGGACCTTGTTACATTCATCTGTAAACAGTAGTGGACATGAGGGTTTTGTACAAACTTGAAAGTTAGAAATGTCTTTCTACAGCACCTGCTACAGGTTACCAGTGAACTTTACTAGATCACTTCCCTTACACAGGCCATGGATATGAAAAGTGTTACACACCTGGTTTTGGCAGGCGTTGCCGGTAGAGGTTCAGGTGATCCTGAGACAAGGCACACAGTTTGTCAACATTATCTTCTCCTGCGGTCGTTTGTAGTCTTTCCTCCCAGTTACGCACCTGTAAAAGCATCCACCCATGAACTAAAAGAATCCAAGCACCAAAACGTCAACAGACGGCGGCATTACACAGGTACACAGCAGCAAACAAGGATATGGTGGAGGTACATCCTCTTTATCCCATTTCATACTGTATCATTTTATGTATTCAAGTAAAGTGTGTACTCACGCTTACAGTCTTGATATAAGCTTTTACTTACAAAATATTGTCTTCTATTATTAAGTGGTGTTATATAAGGATATCCTCAAGGGAAAATGTTTCCTAAAAAATACAGTTAAGTTCAGTTTAACCCATACCTAAAGGCCACAGTTGATCAGTTAGTTAATTTAGTTAAGTTGTAGTTCTTGTTTTTTACAGTAGATTATTTCAGAATGACTACAGCAATTTCCTGTTTTTGAAAATGATGATTAAAGTGATTTTGACTCTATGTATGATCCAGAATTTGATCTCAATATGCAAAACAGGAATTACTTTATGATGTGATGCAAAATACTAGTACTGATGTATTACCTCCAAACTGTGTTTGGTGTCTATCTCCAAACAACTGGATGATGCAAAGTGCTTCTTATACCAGTTTGTCTCTGTGACATCCTAAAAAAGGAACATGAACACAGGTGAAGTGCATTTACATGAACTGAGGTTTGCTGGAGTTCCTGATTCCTTAATAAAGGAGAGTCTAGGTTGATAGCAGTGATTCTGGCAGTGCAGAGCGCTGTTTAATCTTTCAAGCTGACCTTTGCATCAAGGTCCCCTGTGGGTTTGTATGGACAGTCCAGACAGTGTGACCCCAGCTCAGACAGTTTCATCACACCGTCACATCCTTTGTTAAAAAAATCAAAGACACAATAAATCGCACAGCAGGGGTAGATACATCATCCTAACTGTACAAGGTGACGGTAATGTGTTCTTAGAATATTAACATTGCAGTTATTGTAGAAATACTTCAACTGGTTCTGTGTTTGAATATACTGTAAATGGCAAAAGAAGCACTCTGAAAGCAGCCATGTCATGGCAAGAACTTGTACTTTATTTACTGATTACTGTGACATTCATGTTCCTTTGCTTAATACAGTCACCCTCTCTATACCAGTGGCCTTTTCTAGGGTTTTGGTAGAAATATTAGTGGTTCTTTTGTTTTGCCCTATCCATTAATCTTTACCTCAACCACAGCTTTGCCTCAACATCAGTTGTGCTTTAGCTACATCTCTTAGAGGGGTTAAAACTCCAAGCTTCACCTCTGTAAATAAAGAAGCACTTGACCAGAGCAGCAGACATCTTTCTGTCAAGGTCCAGTTCAGCGACCTTCCAGCCTTCTCCAAGGGCACAATTGCTAAGTGGATCGACTTTTGATCTTCGTGCCAACATCTCAATATACGGCCTTGAGAAGATGTGCTTTGGGTCACTGCAAATCAACAAGAAAACCTGAGTGAATCGTCTACTGAGAAACTACACCATAACATATTTTTATACTTTAAATTAACCTAAATCAGTTGTTGGTAGTTTTCTTTTGTATTGGAATTGTTTCAACAATTGAAGTCTATTCGAATCTCACCTGTGGTTGATAGATATAGGCCTATAAAAAGCACTCAGAGACACTGGACATTCATAGTCCAGCTGCTGCTTCCCATCAGCAAAGGTCACAGCCATGGGAATTAGCTCTCGAGTCACCAACACTGTATACACCTACCAGAGTTAGAGGGTTTTCAGATTTACTACTCAGTAAAAATAAAACAGCGTGGCACTACAGCACAGTCCTACAAATCAAAAATAATCTTAGCTTATATATTATTATTTATGAATTGTGTGGAACAACTATGTGTGACAGTTTAAAATGTAACATTAGTGTAAGTTAGAAGGTAATCAACTAAACAATGACTATGACAATAGGCAGTAAAAGCTATTAACACACACATCAGTAATGCTTGATATGAGCTCATTCAACCTGTGAATTACTGCCATCTGCTGAACAGACTGAGATCTCCACCGTGGTGTCTCCAAAACTCAGAAAGACTGGTTGTGAGCTGTCTGCCCTGTTCACTGTAACCGTTATGTTTTTGTCAGGCACCTCAGGAAGCAGGGTCACAGCATTACAATGAAATGGAACAATACCTGTGGGAAAAAAGAGAAAGAGAGTTGTTATATGTTATCTCATATTTACATGTAACCTGCTGATATTCAGAGATGTTTAATATCTTTTTCTTCATCTTTTAATAGAAGCCTTGGCATCAAGTGACATATTCACACACATATTTACACTACGAAATGTCCAGATACTGCAAATACATATTTTAATATGTCAGTATATTAGCTTGCGCAGTCATGCTGTAACACAGGAAATAGTAAATGAAGACTGTACTAACTATTGTACTCATAGAAATTGGAACAAAATGCAGGATGAAGTGGTATATTTCCTTCCACTGTCAGATTACTGAGCTTGGCAAGCTTTGCAGACAGCTTGGTGATTCCCACACTGTATTTCTTTATGGTGCCATCCTCAGCTACCACTTCGATTTCTACTCCGTTTAACCCATCATTCAGTTTGATAGTGCTGGAACCGTCGCCAAACAGCTGAAATATGAAAGAAAACAAGGTTAAATGTTATGAATGTGATGAAAAGATATTAACAACTTGCAGGGCATTATTATAATTATTATAACTTACAATACTGTAAGAAGCCCCACAGTCACTGGTAAGCAGGTCCACAGTCACTTGGTTGACCCTGCTCTCCACTGTCATTTTGTAGTCTGTCACTTCTGGTTTGAAGGGAGGATGGAGCTTCCCACCAGAGACAGAGAGCCTCTCCAAATCACAGTTGTCCATGTTTCAGGTCCCAGATCCTAAACGCACTGGAGATTCATCCCAACGTACTGCGCGTCATTTACCAGACTGACGCCCCAGGTTACCATAGTAACATGAAAAAGCAACATCAAGCTACCATTAAAGTTAGCATTAGCTCGCTGTTAGCATAGTTATCAGAAATCATTTCTACACATTTTCTTTACCTTAGGACACAACTTAAAAACTAATATAAAACAAACTGAAATGTAAAGGTGTTCTTAGTTTTTGTTATAATTTAATATTAAAGCACGGATGTCTGTAGAAAAGTAACGTTAGACGTCCATGCAGCGACAGACAGTTCGACAATAACGTTAGACCGAAATCTGTTTGCGCTAAAACTGATTTGAGAAAATTATAAAAAATAATAGAAATTTACAGTTTTAATGAAAAGTTTTAATCACAAAGCAGCCACGTCAATTAATTTTGTCGATCTTCCAAACAGCAGACGGCAGCAGAGCACAGGAAAGAAACTGAAGACGCCGACGGCGAAGTCACTTTACGATTCGACACTTCCGCTTCAACATTTAAGGTAAAAGTGAAAGAAACAATTTTACAATCGTGGGCGCCAGGTTTTCTGAAATTTGTAAGTTTAATTGTTGTGACATGTTATTAAACCGCATAGTTAAAGGTTTTTACCTTAACTGTTAAAGCGGAAAATACGATTCAGAAGCCAACTTCATTGCCGTTAAAGATGTCCTGCTGTGTGACGTCACTTCCTTCTGCTAAAGCGTGTTGGGAGCTAGCAAGGTAAAGACTTGAAGAAGAAGAATTTACGTTAAATATTCTACAGGTCTGTTGTCAGCGATCTTGTATTTACTTTTAAATAACCAATATGCGGTGCTTCGCTCTTTTATAACTGTCATTCTATTTCTGCTCATGGAAATGTTAATTAATTAGAGCGTTAGCTGAATGCGCTAGCTATACTTAGCCAATATTGCTACTATGGATGTTAGCTGGTTGCTGTTTTCTGCAGCTCTAGTGAAATGAAAAATGTTATTACAACAGGGGAACATAACAGTGTATGACTTTAATTATTTTCACAGGAAAATGGCAGCGGATATTAGAACCGAGGACTACCCTCATGAGATAGACGAACAGCTTACAGCCTTCGACTCCTCGGTTTCATCTATCAAGGAGATGTTGGAAAAGTTGATGTCGATGCCCAGAAACGACCTGCTGCAAAAGGTAGGCTGAAGATCCTTTTTCTCGGAGGATACGTGACTCCTCAGACACTGTAAATCCCCGAGAGAAAACAGGCAGACATAGCCATTCATGTTCGGTCTAGCAAAGAAAGCAGTAAACCCATGAGAATGATGCTCATTCAATCACCCTACTAGTAGTGCACATTAATCCACTTTTTACTTCTGTTTAGCTCATTTTTATCATTTGTTTGTGTTATCTTTCTTAAACTAGTGTCTGTTATAATAAATCTGTTTTTCCAACAGCTGGATCCTTTGGATCAAGCCAAGCTGGACCTGATGTCTGCCTACACCCTCAATTCATTATTCTGGAGTAAGTGTCAGTTTTATACTGATTATTCTCATGGTAATTAAATGCTTTTAGATCATAAAATTTAGCACACCCTGATAAAATTTATATTGCATTATATGTATATTAAAGAAGACAACGGTGGAGCAATATTTTAGTCAATAAATTACTGCACTTGCAGTGTAATATTTGATGCAGGGAGGACATTAACAATAAATAAAACACTAAAAATGGACATCAGACACATCCTTTTAGTTTCATTTGCTTTCATGTAATATTGTATTAAATTCAAGGCCTTTTACAACAAATGTATACCAACCAAACCTGTATTCAGTCTTCCTTTATTTAAAATTTATATTTAATTTAAACTTTACTTAAACTTATTTAAATCTTACCCTTGGTCTCATTTATAGTGTATTTGGTAACACAAGGAGTAAACCCCAGAGAACATGGAATTAAACAGGAATTGGTATGTACTGTATGATATCTTTGCTGCTTTTAATAATGAGTGTTTCTCTATTTGTGTTCATTGCCTAATTTTTCTTTAAAACACTTTGTTGTTCAGGAGCGAATAAGGACGTACATGAACAGAGTGAAGGAGATCACTGACAAGAAGAAAGCTGCTCGTCTAGATAAGGGGGCGGCTGCACGCTTTGTCAGAAATGCTCTGTATGATACAGAGGAAACAAATTCTAGAAAAAAAGCGGCCTCCAAAAAAGCAGCAGATGCAGCATCTGATACCCCACAGTCAAAGCGTCCAAAGCAGAGATGAAGGAAAGGAATCTGGTGGCATTGCAATCGCCATCACCATCACCTTCTGGAGCAGCAAATGCTGAGTTAAAAATACACCTGGTTGTTTGTCTTGGTTGGTTTCCAGTAAAGATTATAGCTTAGAATCGGATCATTGGTCACTGTTGACCTGAATGTCACTGGTTGTACAAGAAACACAAGACTAACTGCCACTTACAGCACACTATTCTGAAGCATCTGAACATTTGTGGACAATGATCCTGGCAAATGCTCTGGAATTTAATGGACACGATGCTATAATATTTTTCCAGTGTTTATCACTGAGTTGTGAAAAATAACAAGAACAGTTTTGTTTAGTAAAAATGTTTTGGGTCCACACAGGTAATGAAATGTCATTCAAGATTTCACTGTTCCTTCTTTTAGACAAAGGAGCAATTTTAATGTTTATATGTTGAAAATGATTCTGTGAATCTTGGAAGCAGTGTGCATGTTATTCCACTTATGCCTTGTTTCAGATATTGTACTGATAAGAAACTTTTTGGGTTGTGTTTCTTTCAGTCGTAACTTTTTCTTAAATATATTAATCAAACAAGATGTTCCTGTTATTCTGATTTCCTGATTTTATAGTTCTCTATAGATATATCTCTATATAGAGCCCTTACATTCTGAACTATAAGATACATGATTATCTGCACAAAGTGTATAAAAGGTTGAGAGGTTTCTTTTGTAGTAGTTCTAATTGTATAATCTACTATAACAAATCAATTAAGGCATTTAATTCATGGTAGCCATTTAGGTCGACTCTTATGTTGTTTAACATGGCCTGTGTAAACATTACACTTCTGTAGCCTCATGCCTGCAACAGACCATAATAAGCATAGACCATAATGAGACTTCCTTTTATAAAAACCTATGTCACGTTTAATAAAAACATCCATATAGCTTCCTTTTTGTAATTCCCTGTAGACAGCCGAGATCTTAATCTTAATGTTCCCACAAGTCACTGCATCCCTCTAATCAAGCCCAGGAAACAGTGAGGCAGTGAGTTTGATACTCAGGAATGTATCTTTTCATTCTTTTCATCATCTCTCTCTTTCTCATCCTCCCTGCAACAGCGTGTAAAAAAAAAAAAAAGACATTTGTTTAGCCAACCCACCCTGCTTCATCCTTTTACTTTTTCCACCGAGTTGTTGTTTCTAACTCTGTTCAAAGACGTGTCAAACTTTGCCTGATGAACAGCCCAGTCTGCATATTGGAAAAATATGTATTTTTCCACTCGCCTCCCCTTCCTCCTCCTGTAGCGTTCGCCTTCCGATGCCCTCTTCTACACATGTGCTCGCTATAAAGGAGTTAGGTCACTGTGCGAGCAAATTTGAACAAACAAACTCACATTGAAATTGTGCGCCTTAACAAGCTCCAAACCCGGGTTTGTCCCAAAGTTGTTTATTTATGCTGTTTGTGAGCAGCTTGTGGTGAGGAAGTTTATATTATGTGGAGTGAAAGGCATCAGACCAAAAGAGCTCCTCGGGCAACATGAAGGTAGAAACAGACTTCTCTCTCCTAAAAAGACGCAGTGTGCCCACACTAGACTGCATTAACCTGCCTAGAGCACCAAATGGGTTTAAGGCATTTGGGCAAATCACATCATTTGAGGTAAATTGTCACTAAGCAGATGCTGTAAACAGACTTGGACTAAGATAATGATGAAAATGCATCACAGTTAAACAGCTCTGGATGTAATTTGAGTGTTATACAGAATGCTAAAATCCTAGAAACCGAATCTATTAAGTCACTAAATTGGCTTTTCATATGTATTATCTGGATGTTTGCACATTAAATCAGATAATCTGAATTTTAATCTTTGCAGGCATTTGGATGTTTTCACTCCATTTGTAGTTGGTACAAAAGTGCTGATTTTAAACTAACTTAACTTATAACTTTAAACCAACCAGGAAGATTTTAATGTTTCTAGATAATTCTACTGCAGAATTTTGCTACAATTATGCTTCAGCAACACATTGGTTAGACATCTTTGAGGATGAGAGCTGATTCTTCACCTTAGAAACTGAATTAGAAAAAGTAACGTCGCCTCATGGATCACATGGTCTTTGACTGCAGATCGAGTTACCAGGAACTGCAGATGTGTAACTTTATCCAGTCCAGATGTATACAGTTAGCATAGGTCATTTGTATAATTCAGAACTTAATGTAATACATCTAGGTGTAAATATAATTTAGTTCACTTGTATAAGCTGGCTGTTGAATTGCTTTACTTTTCTGCTACTATATTTTTAAAGTAGAAATAAGTAGAGCTTCATAAAGTTCAGTGAGACCCAACGCATTCCACCTTATTTATAGCAGGTAATCCTCTGTCTGTGTCTGTCTGGGTAATGTTTTACGATTTTCAAATCCGAAGTATGTTGTCCACCTCAGACTTAAAACACATCTGATTGCAGCCTACAGTGCAGGCAGTGATGAGGTATTATGAAGGAGTGAACTTAGAATAAGTGTGTGAAACAGAGTGAGTGAAGGAAAGACGCTGCAGCTTTATGCTGTCTGACACCAGGAATTCAATGCAGTCATTTGTGCCATTTTCTATTCACCTTGGCTCTGCTGACAGAGCTGCTGATTAATCATGATAACAATGTTTTCTTTGTTTTTCCCCTCACCCTGCAGCGCAGGGACAAATGACAGTCAGCAGGTGAAACTGAAGCTCAGACCACCAGGGCGTCCAACAGAATCTAGGTTAGACTGCTTTTTGTTTATTCCTTATTTTTTAATTCTTTAGATAATAAAGGATAATATTTTACTGTATTAGAAAACAGCTAAAAACTGTGACACACTCAGCAATTATATTTGTAAGTGATAATGTCCAGCTAGTTATGATTAATTTGACCCCTTAGCAATATTTTATCTTAGACCTTCCTCCTTTTTTAATCCATCTACGTTGACTTTCTACAATGTGCTGCTTCTTGTTTCAGCTTCTCTAAGATTCTACAGAGTCATCAGAAGTTAGTTGAAAGGGAGCACCCAACCTGGACAACTTCACCAGAAAGAACACAAATCTAAAATGCACCTTTCATATTTTCTTCAGTGCTTTTTTCCCCTTTTACTCTCTCCTTCTTTCCCCCACACTTCTGTACCTCCCAGTGGGGTTTGGCAGTAAGCTGATGGCATACTGAAAAAATGCACGGAGCAAGGCCTTGAACCGTCCTTGCTAAACACATCATCATCACACTTCATTGAGTTTTCATTCTGTACATTACCTTACTCCTGCCAGTGTGTTTAATCTACAGAGAAAAAAGAAACTACACAGTAAAACTCCTCAGTGAATGAGTTAGGGTTGGCCTGACATCTGTCAGGCTTAAATGAACTATTAGATATGAAAACACATACTGGTTTTAGAGTATCAAGCTTGGGCAAGGATGGTTATAAGTTGAGGACTGGTTGTCTTTTGTGAGTAAATGCTGACCTTTTTCTCAAAGTTGCACCTCTGACTGTGGTTACAGAGTAGCTCCAAAGTTTGAATGTGTGTTAATGTGAAGTAGGAAATTGCTTGCAATTACCGTCTAATGCATAAATAACATTGTGACAATTAAACATCCATAATAAAAAGTTCATCACTTTTTTCCAGGTGCAGACCAGCTTTATGATGATGTCACTCTGTGCTGCAGACTCTGCGGCCATTTGAAGACCTCATTTATTACTGTGGCCCGGTGTTTACCTCTGGCATGGATCTCTTTGTAAGAGGAAAGCATATCAGTCCATATGGCCACAATGTGAAATCAGGGCTTTTACCTTATAAACCGTGGGCTTCAGATGCATAAAGCTAGAGGCAAACTGTTCATTCATCAAAGATTCGTGCGCAAAACCATCTCTGAATCCTTTACACGCAAGCACACATGCACACGCACACAATCATGTACACACACAGAGGGAGTCAGGCAGCTGCAAGCACGCTGTGAAAGCAGGGAAATGCTCACCGTTACACATGCTAAGGGGTGTACAAAGACACACAGAAAATGGCTTACATGTGCATATATGCATGTTGAGAATTGACTGGAGGTGTGTAATGGATTGGATCCCCCTCATAATTCCCGGGACAGCGTTGTCTTTTAGGTCCACATGGAGGCGGATGAGACCACAGCTGTTTGGACATAAATTTCCAGAGGAATGCCTTAAGTCCAAGCCCTCAGCGTAAAGAGCATGACTGTAGATTCCTCTCCAAATGATAAATGATCACCCCAAGGATTTTTGAGTGTGTGATTGTGTGTGTGTGTGTGTGTGTGAGTGAGTGAGAAGGGTTTCTCATATAGGCATATAGAGTACAAGGTCACGGAAATCATGTTTTTACTCATACACAACGGTTACACACCCGGTGTGTGTGTGTCTGTGTGTGTGTACATTATATGTGTGTATTCCTTTGAAGGACAAGATGTGTTGCAGGTTCTTGAGAAGGATGGAACTGGCATGCAGACAGGAACAGGTCTCTCGTGTTGCAACAGCTGGGTAAGAAGACGACAGCAGCTGGCCAGGTCTCATAAAAAAGGAGGAATCTTTCTCTCCTTTCTATACAGTAGCAAATGCTAGAATCATGTTATCATGCAAGTGTGCAAGTTTATGGGGATATTTTGGATAGATTAGGCTGCATGCAGCTTGTAGAATATGATATTGTTTTGCCAACTGGGACGACTCACCATTTTATTTCCTCCCTGGATCATACATCTTCATTAGTAGAAAATAGAACTACATGGATATTTGCTGTAACTCAGTTATAATATTGGGAATTTTGGGGAAATTTGAATTAATATCCATTTCATCTAGTATGTATATCGTTGATACCTACCTGATGAATATATATTGGGTTAAATGGATCCAGGTAAACTAGTGTATGCAGCTCTCCTTAGATGCACTGCTTATTTAAATCAAATAACATTTTCTGGGCATTTGGGAAATATTCACATACTTGTCCAAATTGCAAATTGAATTCTGCGCTTGTTGCATTTTATGGAGCTCCCGAGCAAACAAACAACAAAACAAGATCATGAACAGCATCTCCTGTTTCTCCTCAAGTTTCCCTCAAAAGAGACACACCTCCTGCAAAGGGACAGCTAGATTGCCTCCTCTCCTTACCACACTCGCAGTTTCCTCTCTCCCTCGATAAAATAATGGGGTTTATGGCACATCAATAACCCCTCTCATTCCTCTTCCTGCTTACATTCAGAGCTGAGGTTTACAGCCTGAGGGGCGGAAGGCTTATGTGAGAGCCTGGGGCTAACGGTAGTGCTGGGTGCTATAAAGTGATGAAGGGCCTCCACTTTTACAATGATATGAATGATGTAGCCTGAGAGAGTAAAAGAGCTTGTGAGAGCAGCAGCAGGTCCATATACTGTACATGACTGAACTGCAGGAGAACTGGGTAGATTATATGCTCTGCTACTCAATCTTTACATCAGCTTTAAGACTTCTTGCAGATGCTATTACCACAAGTGATGTACATCAGTAACAACATCGACTAAACAACTGAATTAGTGGGATAATGCGATCCAACTATATGTTTTTATAGAGTTCCATATTAATCAGACTACGATAAAACTGAACGGATTGTACTGCTCAGCTAACAGTGAGCAAAACATATAACATCAAATCAGTCAGAGTGAGAGGAAATCGTCGAGAAAATCATTGAATCACTTTTTAAGCAAAAAAAAAATTAATTAATTAATTATAATGTATTGTTTAAAATTAAATAGTCACCAGGTGCAAAATGCCTTGCTGCTGTGCATAATGTTGGGAACAAACTAAAAAATCAGCAGGAATATTCCTGGAATTAGATGCATGAAAGTTGTTAGCTTTACTTTGATTGCTTTCTTTTAAGATTTAATGAGGCAAATCATTAAGGTACAGTAACCTTCTCAGTGAATTACCCTGTGCTGCCGACTTCATAGAGAAAGAAGGTTGAAATGTTCATCCAAGCAGCCACACTGGGGCAGTCCAACACAACAGTACGGACCTGGCCTCTAGTCAGGCTTGACTGGCAAGCTGAGGTTTGCTTTTCCTCCCACCGCAGAGCAGATTGAGGAAGATTAGCCCTCGCTTGGCCGGTAATCACCCTTATCACACGAGGAAACGACAGCAATACTAGGAGTTTAATGACAGAAGTAATTGTTGTGGAAGTCCCACGTTATGCTGTGGTGGCGTGATGAATGACGACCGCAATGCAACGCCTGATGAGGAGATTGCTGCTGCATGCTTGTTATTTAAACCCATTTGTTATGGTTGCAACTTTCCTCTGGGGTTGTTTAGTTGAGGGAAAGGCTTGATTTCAATATAGGAGATGGAGGAAAACTTGAGTGACAGTTGATATAAGAATTTCAATAGTCTGTTGTGTTAATAAATCCCTTCATAGAAGGAAAAAAAAGACAGAAATTACGTTCCACTCGCTGCAGGCAATATGGGCTAATCATGATCTAATACACAACTTCTTGAGCTGACACCAGTTGGCTTTTTTTTCTGCGTGTGACTATGTGCATACCCATACAATTTTCTATGGGTGTGTGTGTGTGTTGGCTTTGTAAGTGTGTTGGTGTTAGTGTGTGTGCGATTACGGCGCTTTTCAGTGAAGGTTTGGAATGTTTCTTACTAAGACAGCTGCAGTCTAGACTGTCTTTGTCACGTCCCTTTAGCACTTCAGGCCTAAAAGACAAATAAGGAAGAGCACCCAGATATGCAGCCGCATCTGATAAGGGAGGTGGTAAGAGGATCTACCGATGACTTCTCCAGGCTACCATGAAAAGGCAGCTCAGGTGTCTGATACAACAAGTAGTTTTTGCCTAGGCGATGCCTGAAGAGACAGAGCTCTCCAGATTCAAGTGTATGAGTAACATCTCCAGGTCTCTTGTAAAGACCTAGGTCTTAATTTGCATCATAAAGCTGGTCAAATACACATAATCTGCAGAAACTGTGATATAAACTGATTTATTACATTCTGCCCCTGAAAGCTGTGAGAAAATGTTCTAAACAGCCAGAGGAGGAAATGCCTGACCTAATGTCAGAGGGCTGCTCTGTCCTATTATGGCAAATCGAAGCAGAATGTATCATTAGCTAATCGAGGGCTGGTTTCGCCTCCTTTCAAAACAGCAGACAGAGGGCAGCCTCTGTCTCTGGTGCTCTAGGCCTCAAAGGCCCCCATTATACTTCAATAGAGGGTAAACAGCAGCTCCCAAAAATGACGGCCTCCAGAGTTTAAAGCAACATCGTTTATCACCCCTGCCAGCCAGTGCAGGTGTGACCCCATTCCCACAGCCTCGCTGACAGCCTGGGGTATAGGTGTACGCCTCTGTGTACTGTATGTGCCTGAGTGCGTGTTCATGTGCACAGTATAACAGCAGCAATGCACTCACACAAAGTTTTGTCTCTTTTGTGAAATGAGCATGAACATTATCAGATAATGTAGTTTCAGATGAATAATAATGACATTGTTGACCTTAACACAAGTTATTGTTACGTGCAAACATTAGCTAAGTGTTGACAACAACTTTGCTCATTGTTAAAAACGCTGGAGCTGGATTTAGAGTCCCACACATTTTTTTGGTATGTTGCTACTGCCTATTTGTGAAACGCATTATACTTGACTGGTGGGTTCATTTAATCTTGTCATGGTGGATATCTGGGGCCCTCTCAGCTGCTCAATCTGGGGGCCAAACATGGTGGAGTGTACATACATCTTGGGTATTTTTTGCATGCAGGAGAGACAAACATTCAATGTAAACCCAACCAAGCATATAGTAAATAGATATGGTTTTGTTGCTAAGGGATATATTAAAACCATCAAAAGATGTCCATCAAAACTACCCATATCCCTTAGCTGTCATCCATTACACAATTCCATGCGTTACTAGGCCCTTATGAGTACCAGTGAGGGCAAGACACTTAAAGCATAGTCTACTGGAGAAGATTTGCAGGATGTTTTAAATTTGATCATTTCTTTTTGATTTATAATTTTTCCTTTTACTGGAGACATCAGTGTTGAAGAAGAAAGGAACAGTCTTGTCATTTTTCATCCAGATTGTTCAGCCAGCAACCTCAGTTTCCACTAATCCCTCTGCCTGAGCTTTTATTGGTCATTCGCTGTCCCACGTGAAAACAAGATGAGCAAGAACAACAACTTTAAGCAACACAGAGGATTCAGTACACAGATAAGATTTAGCACCTAAGCATGTTTTCAGCTGTATTTTCCACCACAGAAAGGCATCCTTACTAAACACCTCCACTTGCTCAGAATTAGTTCAGATTTGTCAGTTTAGACACAAGTGTCTATAAAAACCAGTGTGGAAACCAATGATTACTGTGGTTGTGAAGATCATTAGATGACTGTGACACAGAGATTAAACATGTCAGTGTGTGTATGTGAGACGGAGAGAGAGAGCAAGAGAGCTTGTCTAACAATTCATTCAAAGTCACTAACTAGCCGTGCATGCTATAAACACCAATACCACATATGTACTGTTTAATGCATTCACACCTGGGGACCAGCTCTGCACAGTCCTACAGTCTTGTGCAGCTTCAGGAGCAGTTGCCTATGAACCACTTACTTTTCATAGACATTTACTGGATAAATATTATCTATCCATCATGACCATTATTGCATCCAGAAGTCACTGGAAACTTGGCTGTTAAGAGTTTCTCTCATTAGAGAGAGTATTTAGTATTTATGTTTTATTTATTTTTTCAGCCAACTAATAAGACATATTTAATTTTTTAAATTTTTCACCACCTATAAATCTAAATCATAACATTTGTGCAGGGAATTATTAGCTTAAGGTTACTTTTGCAGCAGTTAATGACAGTGTTACTCATTCATTTTCTCTGCCCACATTTTCCCAGATGGCTTGAGGATTAAACTGGTGACCCTCCAGTCACAGTGCTTCTTCTGTAGCATCTCAAATGTGTGTGTGAATGTGTGTCTCTGCACAAGCCAGCTGAGTACAGCTGTGCTCCCAAATGTGTGCGAGTGACTGTCTTTATCTGTGTGTGTGTGTGCGTGTGTGCTTTACCAAATGCATGTCCTGGCTTCAGTTTAATTAACAGGGGCCATTTGAGCAGATCCCACTGGGGTCAAGGTGATCGAGGCGGCCGAGCAGGTGGAAAATCAATGAGATTGGTTCACACAGAGCATATCGACCACTGGTCAAACACAGGCACTATTGATTGACATGTTTTACAGCAGATGTGTGTTTAACAGTGGAGTTCATGTGTTGGACACGCACAGGTACGACTCCAGACAAGGATGGGGAAGTAAAAAACATTACACCTTTGTGTGTGTGTTTAAATATATATTTTGTTCATATTTCTGAAGTTCAACTGTCTTTTTCTGAGAGTAAAATGTGACAACATTACTTTCATTGAAACAGATGTATGTGAACTGTTGTATGTGAGTCCTATAGGTTGTTAAGATGTTCAAAATAATATAGGATAAAGTTAATCATTTGACTACTTTCTAGTCATTGCTAGAACCTTGGTTAAATAATTTTAATATTAATACCATAAATAGCCATGCGCCTCAGCATCAAGTTATTCAACCCTCATCATGACCACTGTTCTGATCCTGTCAAAATTCATACAACTTTCTAGGAAAAAAATGATGCAAAAACAGTGTAATTTTTCATGATTGAGTTCACTCTTCAGATCAAATATGAATTACAGCAAAAACACCTGAACTCTCATTTATTCATCATTCAGGCCCTTGGCATTGGGACAGAGAAGCAATGGAGGAGATTAAGGAAGGGTGAGAGACAGAGAGCAGAAGGGAGACAGACTATGGAGTAGATTAAGTAGCCTTGAAAAGGCTGGCTTCCCCACACACATATAAACCCCCTGTGAAAACACAAGCTAATTATTAAGAAAACAAAGGGGGAAGTGCAGGGACGTGCCAACGCACACAGATCCCCGGCAGAGTAATTGTGCGTGAGCTATTTGGGCTGAAAACAGCACGATTTGGTGCTCTTCCTCAGCACAGCCTAGCAGAATGAACAACATCTGTTCCCTCGGCTGGGGTTTGAAAACAAGCATGAGTATGATTCTCTCTCTCTTCTTCTGCATTGTGTGTTTTTTTATTTCAATGAAGTCTGACGAAATACAATAGTTATTTGATTTTTTTATTGAGTCATTTGAAACAATGAAGAAGAGTCCATTTATTTTGTGGGTTTTCAATTTCTCTTTTTCTACATTAGCACTGCAACGCTAAAGTAACCGAAGGTCATTAGAAAAAAACAGTCATTCTGCTGTAAAGGGATCCTATCATCAAGATTAAGGGCCAAAGTCCATAAAAGCTTGGCTTCATAACAATGCTATCACTCCCAATGAGGCCCAGAACTTGGACAGGGTTAGCAGGAGGTGAAAAAACCTTCAGTGTTTTTGCATAGACCCTGAATGTTTTTGTAATGCCTTCTTTCATGCATGATTAAGTTATACAATCTAAGAGGCTTTTTGCACATTGCCTGTGCTTTTCCAAACTTTTCACTGTATCAAAATGATCCCTGTCCTACACAGTTGAAAAAAAGATTTCCAATCTCACTCTGCATTTTAAGCGGTGAGGAAAGTGTCGCTGGGAATTTGATAATACTCAGCAGCACAGTGGACGTCTTGGTGGAGAGCCATGTTTTGAATTGGTTCTGAAGCTGCAGCATTAACCTTAGCAAGATGCCAAAAGTATGGTTCCATTTGATTTCTGATGGAGTCAAAACAATTGATGTCAGCTCATGAAAAATAGTGGTAATAGTTGCTTGAAGAGTCAGTGTTTTTATGATGTGACCAGGCTTCCTTGAGTTAAAATGTGGTGAGTTGGGGATAGTGAAATCGGGTTCATTAGGGTTTCTGTTCTTTTTTGTTTTTACTGCTCTTGTTTAAAAGTCTTGTTTAAATCTGTAATCCTTTCTTTTTCTTTGAAGCGCATTGAGAGACACACACTCAAAGGGCTTTTTTAAGGAAATGTACCAAACATGACAGTGATTGATGATGACAAAAGGGTTTAGTACTCTACCGAGAAGCCATCACTGGGATGCTGGAGGGAAGTTGACCCTCTGCAACGCTTTCTCCTAAAAAGACCAGCTCACCGCGTTTCCAAGTGGAAGGAATGTCAGAATACACAGTTACGTGTGTGTGTGTGTGTGTGTGTGTGTGTATTGTATCACCTGGGTGTGCTGGAAAGATGTCCTATCACACTGTTGCAGATGAACAATTATATTGAGTGCACCAGTGTGCTGAGAGACCTGTAATCTCTAGACACACTATAGTCTGTGTTTGATTAAGTCATGTACATGTGCACAACCACAGGGACTTATGCACATAAAAAAACAAGGGCCTACACATGTTTACATATACTGTATGTAGATACAGTAAAGGTAAAAAAATAAATGAACATAAATATGACAAACACAGACTTTTATCTATGCACTCATACATGCACACTCACAAACACCTTTAAACATGCACATGTTCTGGTCCCGTATAACTGATCATATGAGCTATGGCTATGGCAACAATTAGGCATAATAGCCAAAGTTAATAACAGCAATTTTTTGAGTTATGGGAATGATTAAACGCCAGCAAAATATGCAATGAATTATGTTTTAAGTAACATGTGGCGATTTATTTGTGTGTTTTATTCAAACATGTGTTTTCTTTATCATCTCAAGTGTCAATCAAAGGAACAAAGTCTGCCAATTACTTTCAACAGATAAAAGAAGTTTTGGATACACGCTTGGTAATTATGTGTAAATCCTGATGCAACAAAATTAACAATGTGGAGATTCATTGATGCTTACACTACATAAAACTTTATTGAGCTATTTTGAAAGTTGTTCAAGTCAATTTTGTTCCAAATTTATTTAAGAACCTTTCATCAAACGAGTAAATGGATTAGCAATAAAATGCATCTGAATTAAAAAGTTAGATAAAGTGACCCAAATTACAATCATAAATGACTTATTTTCAGATAAAAGACAGTAGAACCTAATTTCTCAATGAATTCAGGAGCTTGTTATGTCAGCTGCTTAGGGAGCATAAATCATTTTTTTTAGTTTATTATATTACTAAAAAAATTACAACAGGGTCTGAATCATGATCTAATTATAAACTTTATTCAATCTATTTTTATGCTCATGGCAGTATGAGAGGTGAACGCCCTGGCAAAGTGTGTTAACCTAACCTCCACACACATCAAGGCCAGCAGCAGAAGAGGAGGGTAATAATTAATGGATTAGAGTGTGAGACCACCCAAAGGCTGGGGCCCCCTGACAGCTGCTTACCATGATTGGATCAGGAGGACACAGAGCACAGATACAAGTACGTATTTTAAAACATGCACACACACACACATACAGTACACAAATATGCAACTGTGCTTATAGACACTGTTATAACTAGATGCTAATTTAACACATATCAGCCTCTTATAGTGACCATAATTAATTGCAGCTGCATTCAGCAGCAGTTTTTTTTCATTTACAATAATGTAACTTTTATGGTTCTGTATACAATATAAAGTAGGGGGAGTTGGTGGAGGTAAAGAGTGGTAAGTAGGTAAAAATGACTTACATGGAACACTGGGAAATAGAAAATACCCACAGATAAAAAACAAGCACTAAGTCTTCATTGACTTGCTGACAAGTTTTTTTTTATCTGCTTTATATTAAAAAAAAAAATTGTAATGATATTAAAGAATGCATGCTTTGTCTGAATGACCTTTAGCTAACCTGGGCCTACCAATTATCAAAGCCTTTCAGCACCAACATTTTGCTGGATACTCAAGGTGAGACTGGCTGAACTGTTTCTGAAAAAGTATAGTACATACTATCCGTCATGAATACTTGTAAAAGTAATACGCATCTCACTTCTACAGCCTACTTACAATAGCAGAGGCTCAAAAAGTGTGTTCGAATAGGCTTGTAATCTGTAAGCCTATAACAAGCGAGCATAGATGTGCTTGTGCTCACATTTCACCTGGGTATGCATGTTACAGAGGTACAACCAGAGCTAAGTTTCTGATCACTGGACCTGCCTTGGAAAAGATAGCTCTGCTGGCCCATGACAAGAAAGGCTCACCTCTGTATTGTGGAATTCAATCGCCCCTGCAGTGATGGAATCCCCAGACAGCTCACCTGCTTCTATTCATGCCGGTAGATTTCTGTAGACGAGGGATCATATCTGCTGGAATAGAGATGGGGATTAACTTTTCCAAAAGAAAAGACAGACACTGGCAGCTTAGATGACTCTTTTCTTGAAAACCAACTCATTTTGGCTTCAGGCATCCTTCTCATCCTCTTATCCTCTTCTTCTTTATCACTCCCATCTCCTGTCCCTCAGGACTGCATGGAGGGTTGTAAAAAAACGCACATGCAATTGGACTGACTTTGTATCTGTGCAGGTGTGTGATAGAGCAGCCTTTGTGTGCATGTGTGTATATGTTCCATTTCTATGATGGAATTTATCTGCATGAAGTTGCAATTAAGGTGATATCTGATGTTTTGTGTAAAGAAATGTAAAAAAACGTGCTGTGGATGTATGTTTTTGTTTCCTTTCAAACTTTTGAAACTTTGACTGTACATATTCACCTTAATAAAAATCTGTACAGGTAAGTGTGTCCACATGCATGTAGGTACTGTGTGTGCATACCTTCTGCTTATTGTGTGTCTGCCTTCTAGGCTCAGGGCTCCTTTGATCCTTTAAGAGACTTTTAAGAGAGGAGCTGTGATATCTGCCAGGACTGGATTCTGTGAGAGGGCACTGGGGAGGTGAGGATGCAGGGAACGGCAGTCCAGTTGTTCCCTCTGGGCCAGACTACACTCTATACAGCATGTCTACCCCTCTTTTCCAAATCCACCGAGACTGTAGTGCCTCTATGCCTGAGGTGGCATACCAGGGAAACGTGTCAGTTGTGCTCTGTTGTGTTGCTGGAATTTGGTTACAAGGTGATGGATTGGAGACATTGGTTTGGGTGCAGTGGACTTTGTTAAGCTTTTGAGTTAACACCTCTGTTTCACTTTTTAAAATAGTTTTATAACATCAGTGGCTTTTGTGGTTATCCTTTGCAGCAATAGGTGTGTTTTGTAACTTCAAATATTCCTTTAACAATGCACCTGCTGGAAAATATAAACATGTCAGTAAAGGGTAGACCTCTATTTTGTGTTTCTCCACCTTAACCATAAAACAATATTACAAATATAAGACAAATAAGAAGCTCATTCTGCAAATGTTTTGATTCCACCCTTAAAAAAAATCTATCAATTTCTTAAATGTAATCACCTGCCGCCACCTACGTACTTACTGCTAATATTTAAAATAAACCTAGCCTATTATTTAATTAAAATTAGTAAAATATGAGTAGTGTTTGGTATTAATAGTGCTTGTTCCAGAGTCTAACAATATTTTGTCAAGCATTAAACCAATCCATTAAAACACCATGCGCCACTCGGTGAGTATTTACCCTCCGAAACTCCCGGGGGCGCTGTACTGAACGGCGCCGCCTTAGCTACAGTGCTAATGTTGCTAGCAGTAGATTACTACGTTTCAGAGACTCTGTATTTTTATCAACCTTGGTAGCTTTATCAGCATGCAACTATTTTTTTAGTCTACATGCGAGGGTACGTGTTATTTTACTGCTTGTGTAATTTAGAGACACAAGTAGGCAGTGGCAGTTTCTCGGCACTGATTGGCTGCGCCGACACAGGTCACAGTTCAGTAAATTTGAACTTTCGGCGCGGTCACAACATAATATACAACAATGCGGAGGAGTGTAAACCTGTGTCAATACAAGAAGCAGAAGAGCCTGTGTTAATACTGCTTTTTGCACTGCACATCAGCATGGGTAAGTAAAGTTTTCTGTACACTAACTTTAAATTAAAATTAAGTATATCCTCTCTTCAAGCATAATCTAAGTGGTTTAATTGGACATAAAGTGCTAGCTTTGCAGTATTAGCTTGGCTATTATATAGCAACGGTTTAGCCTTTTTAATACTACGCTAAAATACGAAGGGACACTATTAGCCAATGTTAACTTAATTTGTGTTAGCTTACGACCATTTAAAAGTGGGCATCAACTTCATAAAAATGCTAAAGGTGCATTAGCAATATTAGCAAACAGCTAACGTTTATATTAGCTTCCTCCCCACCATGGTGCCTTAAAAATATTGTTAACTTAGAAATATTTAAAAGAGATTTATTTTCGTGTGCCATACTTTGTGAAATTGTGCAGGATGTTTAGTAAGTTATATTAATGTTACCTTATTTTCTACCGCATTTCAACCTAGGAGTTGGTATGAATGAATGTACACCACAATTTAAAAGTTTGGACTCACATAGAAATTATCATGTTTTTCTGTGAAAAGATACATGTCATACATTCAGCTGTGTTACCATCATTACAAAAGGTCTTTTAAGGATATATTCTTTTAAACGAATAAGCTTGCATTAACAAACACAATTTGCAGTTAGAAGACAGTACTGATCTTTGCTGATAGTAAACCTCTGTACGTTCATTTAAATATTCCTTTATCTACAATAAGCATTTACAATATTAAAAGTGTCTATCTTGTATTTTTGATCAATTTGATGTCAAACAATCTCCTTTTTTTTTCATAAACATGGTAAACTGGAGTTTTTACTTGTAAGCAAACTTTGTTAACAAGAAAAAACTCCAGTTACCATGACTCGACTTCCAAATGGCAATTTCTATGTGACTCCAATATTTCGACTGATAGTGTAGTTGATGTCTGTGTGCAAAAGAAGAAAGCTACATCCACAGCATTACTGCCTATTCTTGTTAAAATGAAAACAAAATTAATTTATGACTCTGTTAATGAATAGGAAGTATAAAAGCACTAAAACAATCTCCTGCTTACTCTCTCAAACTCTTGACCACAGTTACTTTAGTGTAGAACTAGATCGGGTTTAGCAGACCAATCCATAGTCTTTCTTGTTATTGAATTTCCTCCAGAAGCAGTACGATAACCACAAAAGACTGACTGCTATCTAGAGGGCTCAGACAAACGTGTTCAGCTGTGATTTAGTGACCCACGCATTCTCTTTCTGTCTCTGTTATGGTGTCTCCCTGTAGATTCTTTCCTCTCTTCTTACTTTGTCTTAGTGACTGTGCCTATCTGGGTTGCAGTCTTCTCTTTGCTTACAATGACCTGTCCAGTAATCCAATTCTGAAAATGTTTATTTTATTATTGTATTTTTTTGTTTTTTTGGTAAACTTATTACGTCATTATTGTAATGACTTCTGCTTCGGATATGCTCCCCTTAAACCAAAGCTTCTTGCACTACAGACAGATGCATTACAGAGTGAGAAAATACAAGTAATGTTCTGAAATCTGAGCTAATTTTAAGTGTGGGACATATTTTACTATATGGGGTGTGTTAAAATAACTTTAAAAATTCCATTTTGTCAGACAATTGTCAACTGACCACTATGGATACTTTATTATTATTTGATCAACATCCATTCATGACCACCACATTCTTGTTTGCTTAAGCTTGAGGTCATGATCTGATGGCCGGACAATCTCCTTCAAGATTTTCTGGTAGAGCACATAATTCGTGGTTCCATCAATTATTGCAAGTTGTCCCTGTCCTGAAGCTGCAAAGCAGACCCAGACCATCACAATACCATCACCACGTTTAACTGCTGGTATGATGTTCTTTTTATAAAATGATGATGATAAAATGAGCTTTTGTGTCTTCAGTCCACAGAATATTGTTTCTGGGATAATCAGGATGTTTTTCGGCAAATTTTAAACAAGTCTTTGATTTTGTTTTTGGGCAGCAGTGACTTTCACCTTGGAACTCTCCCATGGATGCCATCTTTGCCCAGTCTCTTTTCTTATTGTTGAATCATGAACACTAACATTAACTGGGGCAAGTGAGGCCTGTAGCCCTTTAGATGTTGTTCTGGGTTCTTTTATGACCTCCTGTGTGAGTTGTTGTTGTGCTCTTGGAGTAATTTTGGCAGTCTGGCGACTCTTGGGAGGGTTCACTTCTGTTGACATTTGTGGATAATGGCTCTCACTGTGGTTCGCTGGAGTCCCAAAGCCTTACAAATGGTTTTGTAAGCCTTTCCAGATTGATATATGTCAGATCATGGCATGTGTTACGTTTTAAGATCTTTTAGCATGCTTCACTTCAGACTTCAGGCTTCTATTTAAATTACTTTTTCAACAGGTTTAGCAGTAATCAGGCCTGGGTGTGGCATGTGAAGTTGAACTTGGCTTTCCAAAAAATGTGGTTAGTCACAGTTCATACATAATTTAGCTCATACGGCCAGGCAGGTTTGGACATCTTTTTTTCCCTTTAATAAATTAAATCATGAAAAAGAAAATTGCGTTTTGTATTTACTTAGGTTATCTTAGTGAAATATTACAATTTGTTTAATCATTTGAATCATTTAAGTGTGACAAACATACAAAAACATAACCAGGAAGGGTGCAAATACCTTTTCAGATGGACATACTTTTTATGCATAAAATATGTGTTCAAATGTTTTAGATGTATGTGGTTGTGTGTATTTTAGAGTTGCTTGTGTTTTTATTAGACATAAGAAGTTATACTTGTGTATTATCTCACATACAAGAAGTGATTAATCTCAATAAAGTTAAAGTTTAAAGCATAGCTTATCCTGAACCTTCTTTCACTCATCAAACTTAGGAGGGAGTTTATTTTCTCTTTGTTGTGCTGCAATTAGTGCTAATTTATCAGAGTTGAAGAGAGATTGTGGCTGTGTTGAGGAATGTAATATTTCTGCCTCTTTGACCTCCAGGTTGTTTAAGCAAACACGTGTGGATCAAATGTTCCAGTGATCTAAATGGAAAATGCATGTTGCTAAAATATGGTTGACCAATGCCCTGTGCTTGTTTATGAATATGGGTTTGTAGCCATGCCTTGGAATTTAGTGTTGGTGCCATGCTGTGTGGATACATATTTGCATGTGCAGAGTGCATAAGTTTTATGGCTTGTCACATTAAAAGTGTCCTGCTCAGTAGAGCTGACTGATTTCCTTCGTCAAAGCTCACTTACAATAAGCTTTAGATTTCAGTATTTATCTTTCAATGATTTGACAAATTTTTGTCTTATGTTTCTGAAACATTTTTGCTTGTGCAGCTGTATCCACCATCCGTATCAACAAAAGCAAATGAAATGCAGTTTCAAGGGTTTACTTCATATTCAAATTTACTGATGACCTCTCATATGTGTTGTTAGTAACACTTGGCCATCAGTGATCAGTAGCCTTGTATTATTATCCTATTGTCACCTATTAACCTTAGAAAAACAACAAAGGTTGTTGATTTGGGGAGCAAGTAAAGTTTAGAATAGCTGTCGAAAAAGCCAATGGTATATTGCTAAGTAACACTAAAGAAAACGGAATTATACTGTACCCTACCACCAAAATGTTGTATTACACTTTATGCAAAACAGCTTGTCAGAAGTTCGGTCTATGTTTTGTAAAAAAAAAAAATCATCTGTTTGTCATAATCCAGATTTTAATTAAGTATGAATATAAGAAGAACAGTTAACTGCCTATTTGAGTGTGTCTTTCGCTACGCTTATCATGTCTGACTGAAATCTATCTTATCATCTCTTTCTTCTTAACAGGAAGCTGTCATCGGCCTCTTTGATGCTAACTAATGAGGGACCATGCAGCTTGCCATAACCCTTCCAAATATTATTTCCCAATCCTTGGGTTTTACGCTCTGTAAGGTCTCTTCATCTGCTGTGTCACACTCATTCCTGCTGGGTAAGCATACACAACATGCTGCTACTTATTAGTATCATTTAGCTGCACTCTAGAATGCTGGTTATACATACAGTACACAGTCCTGAGCAGAAACCTAAGAAACAAACCTAACAAAATATGTTTCTATAAAACTAATACAAACATTTTGTATTTGTTTTTTGAGTGATTTGAGAAGCTGCAGGAGAAACAGACTTAGATTTCTACAGTATGCAGCTGTGGAGTAGGAAGAAGTTGCTGGATAAAGTTAGAGTTGGAATAAGATTTTGGTTCAGTAAAGCACAACAATACACAACTGGTTGGATTATGTCACCAGAAAACTGACCACCTGCTTCTGCTGCCTTCCTACAACCATTTGAACGTTTTAGCAGAGTCTCTCCCCTTCTCCATGTACAGGCATGTACTGTTATGTCTGATTTGTAACCAAGTTGCCCACACAAACTCAAATGTAAAAGGCATTATTTTGATAAACTAACCACCTATTGGACATCTAAATGGACTTTCTGTTTTGAAAATAAATCAACAGTTTAGGTTAGGTGTTATACACCTAAAATTCTGATGTTGGTGCTTTCACCCATTTGATTTGTCCTTTGGGAGCCCAGCGTAGTATCCATAATTACTAGAGAGAAAAGGGGCTGATCCATTTTAATACTGTTTGTGTGTGATAAATTCTAATCAAGAAATGTTTGATGGTGTGCACACAAATCATTATTATGCATATGTGAGTGTATGGGTTCAGTCGTTAAATATTCATCAGAGAGTGCCAGTGTTTTTGGAGGGCTACATATGGGGTAATTAGGGCAATAGTTTATATCTACATAAACAATGGCCTTCTGGTGCAGAGGGACTCAGCTTTAATGTCAGACAGGGACAGAGGCCTTGTGTGCGTGCTTGTGTCTTTCTGCATGCTTGTCAGTTAGTGTTAGATAAATGAATGTGTTCTATGCATGCGCTATCCATGTGTTTGTAATGTGAATCAGGCAATGTCACTGTAAGCATGTACATGCATGGTTGTTTCTTGGTGCGTGAGTATGAGAGAGAGAAGAGAGTGCTGTAATAAATGCAAAACAGAAAGTGGCAATGCCTTGGTGGCCCAGGGGGAAAGGCATGATCATCTAAACTGCCCCCTGGAGAAGCGGAGAATCCATCTCATGTCACTAAGTTAATCTCTCTCTTTTGGTGTGTCTGTGTGTGTGTGTCTGTGTGTGTGTGTGTGAGAATCATGTCATATGATAGCACTTGATTATTGGCAATGAAGAACACAACATCTGATAATCACTAGACTGCAGCCTTCATTAGGGGTGCGCGATATTGACAAAAGGAGGAGATAATTTTTGCAAAATGTGAACTCTTCTACAGTTTTGCCAGAGTTTGGCAACATGAACCTTCAATTTAGGCAGACTTATCGGGCCGTAATACTTTCGGCCAGGCAGTATGTGTCTTGGGCCTGAAATATTCAAAATTTGTTTCAAACCATCTCTTTCAACCGCTTCAATTGGCTCCATGTCTTACTGGCAGTTTATATAATGTCTTGCCATCTGTTGTTTTTCTTGTTGTAAGGCACTTTTATTTGTAGAATGATTCTGCTAAAGTTTGAGGAGTGTGTCTCTGTGCTTGTACAATGACTGGTTTAGGCCTGTTGTGGACAGCTGACCCCCGAAGCCTTTCATATTTTTTATGTTTCTTGTGGTGGTCAGTTCATATTTGGTGAAACAAATTGTAGTCTGATCTTTTCACAGCCAAACCGGCTCCATGCGAGTGAGGATGATCCATGTCTAGCAATTAGATATAATGATCATGTATATTGTACAGCTGGTGGTGTCTGTATTTTGTTTCCTGGCGCTTCTTGTTCTTTTATTTTTAACTTCTGTTGTGCATTTTTATTCTGCTACGCTAATTTAACTTGTGGTCTTTGTAGCAGACTGCACACATATGCAGTGTGTGTTTTTGTAGATTTTTGCAAAATGAGTGATGTACTTGATAATGTCAGCCTTCATGTTAATAAAGCAACAATGAAGAGATTTTTGTAGACAATATATCAAATCGCCTGTATCAGCTTTGTTTTTAAAGCAAAATGCAAGTTGTCATGGATGTTGAAACAGTTAACCATTCGGCTATGTGAGGGGGGGGAAAATGATAAAATAAAATTAGCATTAGAGAATTAGTTTGAACACAAAAGAAATGTTCAGTGTTCTGTTCTGTTTTTGCTAACATAACTGGAATAAAACAATTTGTTATCCACATGAAGAAAACACCAAACGGTAAACTAAATGCAGATAAAAAAGCTACATTGCCTGTTAATCCTATTTAATGTTTAGGTTTCGTTATTTTCTGCTGAAATTTTATTCGCCTCTGAGGTTGTTTAGTTGTGTTGGCTTGCTTGCTTTCTTTCTGTCAAGTATGCAACCCCCTCCTCTCTCTAGCCAGCCTGCGGCAGAGTTGAGGTGGCTGATGAGGTCATGTTTGTGTCTGTGGTGGTGAAGGTCAGCCCTCCCTGGTGTGTGTTGTGATTCAGTCGGTCTACCACAGAAGTAAGTATTTCAGTTCAGGGACAAAAGAGCAGCTGCGAGCTTTGTCAGTGTGTGCTGTATAAGGAAGGTAACTACATTTATGTGGATATGTGTACACTTGCAAATGTGCATATTTGTAAATGACAGATACTTTAATTAAGTCAGGATTTGAGAGTGTAACTGCAACTGTGTTAGCATGATACGAGTGTGTGTGAGAGAAAGTGCACTATGTGTGTGCATGTATGTGTGGCCTATGAATGCATTGACATTTACTTTTGCCATCACATCCACAAACACCTCCTAAGGCCTTTTCATCAGTTTCATCCGTTCCCACTGCCTTGCATGAAACTAAGTCTAACACTACTGTACCTTTCTCAGCTTGGGAAAATCCCACCACAGAAGCATTGTGGATATAACTCACCGACAATTCATGGCTTTCCAAAAATGTGTACACAATAGTCAGAGAGGGTGTTGTTTTGCACCATTAATCTTTGGTGTGTGCTTTGTTTATGGACAGCAACGTGACCGCTACAAATTAGATTAAAACTGGGAAAGCGAAAGAAGACAAGAATTGTTGCAGTTCAGGCAATAAATCAGAACAAAAGCAGAGTTTTCATTTTGTCATAAACGTTGACAGCACTGTGGTCTTGGGGTGGATGCAGTTCATCTGTTTTATTGTTTTGGCATTCTCTGTCTTAGTTTGTTACACCCCATCCTTTCTGCTCATTCCATTATTTCATTTACTATGCTGCCTTCCGTCCACTTACCTATTACTGTATTCTTGTTTTTTGCTACTGAGTTTCATATAGTCTCAAACTATAATGCGCAGAAACAAAGGTTATTTTTTTTGCCATCACAAAGACAAGAAAAAGGACTAGGTAAATTTAAACTTTTCCAGTTACTTTCTGTGACATTTTGCCATTAGTCACAAATAGACAGACTTATATATGGCTGGTAAACATGGTTGAGCACTAGCAGACCTGAAAATAGACTTTCTAAATTTAAATTGGTACACATTCAGTTATTTTCTGTTTTCAAAACTATTCCCTCTCTCTTCTCCCCCTTTCTCTTATCTGACCAGGGCAGTTGCAGGTGAGCAGAAGCTTCCTCTCCAAAGAGCCCCAGGCAAACTTGCCTCGCCCAGAGTCAGACAAGAGCAAGCCCAGGGCCAGATGCACACAGAGTGGAAGTAAGAGAAGAGGTGATTCTTTGGCCTGGAAATGTGAGGTGAGACAGAGAAAGCAAGTCTGGAAAGACAGTAACTACTGTATAATCCATGGTCCTGAAAGCATCAGGTTTCCTTCCCTTTTAGTTTTGGGGGAGGAACAGACTTTGAACCAGACCTTTGGCAGCAAAATACAAACTTGGGGGAGGATGAACGAGTACTCAAAAAAACTTAACTGCCAAGACTAAAATAAAGCTTCACATTGTTTAGAGATTTTCCTGAATAGTAGTGAGAGATTGTTGTTTAATGGGAACTAAAGTGATTACTCGATGTCAATAACAAACATCATGATTATTAAATACATCACTCAGGAGTTAAAATAAGCTAGAGGTCAACCAAATGATACATCAACAATATTTAAAAAGATTTATATACATTATATGTAAAATGTACATATGGACACACACAGATGTGTCCTGAGACAGGACATAAATTATGAGAGAGATTCCTATGGTGGTCCTGATTTTAGGGACTTTTCAATAACTTACCATAATGAAGTGGAAACAGGGAAATTAGTTCCTTCTTTAGTTGCTAGTTTGTTAGATTTTATTGAAAAAATGCACGGCAGTTTGTGAAGGAAATTAGAAAATTGTATTCCTAACTTCCCCTTTATTTCCTGGAACGTACAACTGAGGTTATACAACTGCACTCAGATACACACATGCATACATAAACATGCTCACATACAGTAAGCTGCACATACAGAAATGTATTCTGTATGACCAGAAATGTATTCTGTATGAGCTAATATACACTCACTACATGTATGTTCCCTCACTCCCATCAACGTAATATGCTTTTTGAGCAGTAGTCGTGGAATTGGAATGGTGCAGTAGTGATCTCTTGCCAGGAGTCAAAAGGCCACCAGGGATCCCTGTGTGGCTAAATGGCTGCTAGTAACAAACACTACACTGTCAGCATGCAAACCTTTGGGACCTCATTATTTATAAAACACAGCATAGTAAATATATGTGGTATAAATAGGGACTTGTTCCTCTTATTTATTTTCTTCACTATGGTACTGAAGATTCAATTGTATGACAAAAGCAACTTTGCAGCTTTCAATGGAAGATGGGGGAAAAAATTTCAGCAGAGATGTAATGACACAATTATCAGGAGTGAAAACCAAATAAACTGCCAAATTAGCTATTGAAGATATTTTTTTTTCATTTCCCAGAGAATTTGATTTTCTTTTCCTGTGAATAAAATGAAAAACATAAGGGGTGGCAGTAGCTCAGTCTGTAGAGGACTCGTATTTAAACCCGAGGATCGTGGTTCGATTCCTGGTTTCTCTTGGCTATATGTGTGCTTGGACAAGACACTGAAACCCCATAGTACGTCGATGTGTACTGTCTGCCAGCTGCCCAACAAAGGTTTCCCCAGTTAATTATTAATTAGTTGTTGTTATTATAATTATTAAATGACTTTAAAGTGAAGTTAGAATGGAGTCTGTGATTCAAAATATGGTTTTGTCCTCAATGATAACAGATAAACTTGTATCTAGATCCACAATTTGACACTTAACATCCACCTACAGTATACAAGTGTTGCTGTATAGCGGGAAATAGAGAAGAAGGGGAACATATGATACACGAAATAACCATAAAAAAACTGAATGTGTTTTGCTGCTTAATTTAAAGCCACTATTTTTTTCTGCCTCTTGAATGTTGTACTTCAATTTTAGAATTACTTAAAATGCCAAATACAATAAAAATAAAGAAACCTGTCTCTGTGACACGGTAGTGGATTTCCACAGTACCCGGTGACACACATGGTACAAGGAAAATCAACCTCACATACTGTATGAAGTTTCACTTTGGTGAACTGCATCATAAAATTTACTGACCGCTTTTCTCTTCATCCTGAAACACTGTTTTGACTGTGCAAAACAATGGGTGAAACTCAAGCACCACATAAGTCACATAAAACCAAATAGCTGGTTTCTCGGCATTACTTTCTCTCTGTTATGGTTCCAAGTCTGACCAGAGTTCTGTGTCTGATTTCAATCTCCAGATACTTTTGCAGTGGCCAGGGCTTTCAGAGGAGGGGGGTGTGGGAGAGCTAAATACTTTACAAAAAACATTGGAAGACGTAATCAGATATTCCATATGACATTTTCTTCCCTCGAACTCTAAGTGCACTCACTCGATTGCTCCCTCTCTCTCATACACGCATGCACCCATACATACATTACACAAATACTACAGATACAGATGGTGGTGGAAGAAGCACCTGGATCTTTTACTTGGTAGTAAAAACAATAATTGCACTACATTGTAGAAATCCTCTTACAATTAAATGTAGTGAAATAGAAGTATAAAGTAACATAGGTATGGTGCCTAATATAGATAGACACAAAATATGCTTCAGTTGTTCCACATGAAGTTCATATAGACACACAGCTGCCTACCAGATAGTCATAGCCCTTTTCCGCAGACAATCCTTCACTGTTTCCTCCAGTCTCTTAATTGGCTTTACCCCGACCCAACCCACAGCCCTGAGTCAGACACAATTAAAAACTCCATTTATATTCCTGGATTGAGCACATGGGCCCTCAGATTGTGCGACTACACACATCAGCCCTCATCATCTGTGTGTGATTTTAAACTTCATGCCGTTTTCCGTATTTATTTGAACGTGGTTTGACTTGAAAGCTTTGTGGACTGAATAGCAAAAGGCTCTTTTTGATCCCACAAATAATCTGTAGCTCATCCAAGGTTGCCTTTTAAATAAATATGTGATTCAGAAAATATTAACTTTCCTAGCAGGTTGTTTATTGTTTGAGTTTTCTGAAGTTCAGATTGACTTAAAAAATCCCTTTTTGCTCTTACACCACCATCACTGATTCCAAAGCCTAGGATTTCTAAAGGTAATAACCACATATGACAAATAAACAATCCCCTGATCGCCATCCGCCAGCCCAACCCTGCAAAGGACTGGAACTTTCCAGACTTGTAATTACCTTTTGCCCTACAAGGCATTTTTAGAACATACCACACGTGTAAATGACCACATACTGTACTAAGGAATGAAAAGTCCATGTGTTTTTTTATGGTAATGTGGGTAGCAGTAGTTAAGTTTAATGAGAGGAGTGGATGCAAAATGGGTTGTGGCATCTTTTGAATCAAATTACACCAGTAATGGTAATCAGAATCTTCGATGGATCAGTGTTGTCACTTTGTTCCAGAGTTGATAATATCACTGTCAGTATCTTAGAAGAGACATTTCACTTGACAAGTTTATTTGCACTTAAGTGGATACTCTTAAACATTGCTTCTGCACCAGGTTTCCTGCTACAGGTATCGCTGTGCATCTCAATTTTCCTAATTTTTTTTTTTATCTCAGTCAGATTTCCTGAATTCTACTAAAAAAAAAATCACGTTACCAACTAACTGATAATACAGTAAAATTTATATTTTTTGTTTTTTCACTAGGCTTAGAAATGTATGGACAGAGTGCACATGCAAGATGAGGATAGCAAAGAAACTAACAGATAAAAGTTGGTGTGTGTGTGTCTGTATGTGTCTATAATATATGAGGTGTTTGTGGAGATGAGCCGTGCGTGCCAGGGGCCACAGCAGGTGCAGTGTGTCTGTGGAGTGCCATGTTCTAGTATGTGTTGGGTTGGCGGTTTGGTGGGAGGTATCTTCCCCCCTCATCATCTCAGCTTTCTCCACCTCTCCTCCCTGACGATATAAATAAAAACAGACAACTCACCACTAAGCAGCAGGTGTCCTTTTGCCAAAGGAGATATGTTTTTGGGTGACAGCGAAGGGCTTAAGAGGCGGCGGTTTGAGATTCTCTGTGGTTATCTGAGGACACTTGAACAGACCAAATGCAAGATGTTTGGCTAAGAGTACTTCACTTTCGTATTTATACTTTTACAATATTTTACATTTAGTTTGCCATAAAGCAAGCAGACAGGAGACAGGAAATAAACCCAAGTTTTCATTGTAATAGTTAAACATGTTGCATGGCCATCCATCCACCACCACATCACTATCTTTTGCAGATGTCACAGTACTTCTTAAAACAGACCAGACAGCCAAAACTGTAGTTTTTCTGATGAGAACATATTTTTTGGCTTTTCTGTATACAGAGGGAAATGTATGTAAAAGGTTAATGTAACTGACGCATGCTGATATTAATGTGATGTTTCACACAGTTAAGGGAGAATTATTGTGGTTCCAGAAGAGGCTTTGCAGGTAACATTTTGGAAAAAGGTTAATGAATTGACAGAGAGGTGAAAGACTGGCGACAGGTAATTAAATTGGATTTAGCATGGAATACCTGAACATGACTAAAAAGCATGGTGGCCTGGTTATTTGCTTCTTTTCTAAAAATACAAGGACTTAGATTGCTAATTAGGTGTGGCTGGGTAAGCAGGTGATGCAGAAGTAGGAAACTTGGTAATGGCAGCCAGTGATCCAGAAGACAATGCAAAAAGCAAACAAACTCTGAAGCTGTATCTTAATGCATCTGTGTCTTAAGCTGAAGGCAAAGTCATCATGACAGGTATTTGGCAAAGTGTTTGTGTTGAGTCTGCTGAGAAAGCCAAGAGAATTTGGTAACAGACAATGCAAGGCCTCAGCTTTTATGGTCATGCAGTAGAACAGGACCTTGTTTGTCATGACAAAATCGTCTTACAGTATAGGCTTGTGTATTGTGTATGAAACAGAGGGAATCTACAGACTAAATGTGAAATTCGAAATCAGGTGGCTTGAATGAGCTGCAAGACAGTTACTGTCTCACAAGAACTCTGTTTAAAACAAATCCCTACCAGATTTTTCATCCAATAACAGTGTTGAAGTCTGTTTTTCTCTTTTCTTTTTAAGCTTGGCTGTTTCATGGGACTGTTGAGCCATTATTTGCACATTGTTTCTCTCAGCCTTACAGACGGTGCCAAATGCGGTTGCTAGAAAACATGTACGAAATATTCCTTTCTACTTTCAATGCTTGTCTCACAGAAACTAATAAGGAAGAGGAAGCACGTTCTCTTAACTTTAGATTACTGATTTCAATCAGCTGCATGGAGTAATGTTTTTTTGTGCACTGAGAGAGAAATTAAGACATATTTTATTGTACTCCATCCTAGTTCACCCCAGCATTTCTACTCTGCCTGTGGGAGTCCTCTTGGAGACCAGCAAAATCCCCTTTCTCTACTTTTCCATCCCACATATCTCCCACCATCTCCATTCATTACGTCTACTCCTCTTCCACCCCCACACCTCCTTTTCCCTCCTCTTCCTCCACATCACCCTGTCTCCTATAGTAATGTATTACATGTTTCCACAAAGCCTTTGCTGGGCGAAGTGAATCACTGTGCTGAAGCCAAGGGTAGACCTTAGGGTGGGTGGGAACTCCAAGAGACGAAAGGGGAAACTTCAGATATTGGGTTTCTGTGTTCTTAGTTTCAGATATGATATAGTGAGCGCGCTGATGCACAGTGGAGCCTTTCAGCATCTCTCACATTAAATGCAAGGTGATGTTTATAAGAATGCTTGATGAAACTGCAGCGAGAAGGGAGAGGTAGAAAGAGTAGAACTGACGCTGGAACGGCTCTGAAGGGAGACACTAGCACTTCTACTATATATTACAGACCATGATGTGGTTATTATAACCTACTGTACATTTATATACAGCGTCTGTTTGGAACTGCACCACATTCGCAAATTTGCACAAACTGTTATCTATTGGGTGATTTGTTTGTTTTATTTTAAAAAAGAAGCGTCTTGTTGTTTTTTCTCAGCTATTATGATCAGTGCTTTCTAAAAATATATTTTTAACATAGTTCACTGAGGCGGGATTTAGAAGTATACTTTATTAAAAATGTGCAAAAATGAAACAAAACTGCAAAAAATAGACTCAATTAATTTGTATAACAAAACACAATCAAGAACATAAAAAAAAAAAAACGCTCACAGTGCAAAAATAATTTCTGAATATCTAGCATGACAGCAGCATAATTAACATAACTGCTTCTTTTCATGTCAGATGTTAATTATTTGCTTTGTCTGTTTGTGCTGTTAGTTGCATCTGTAGTAGATGTGTTTGGTTGACAAGACTTGTTGCTTTTGTTGTGTGTTTGGCTAGGGCTCCTACACATGTCAAGACCAAAGCTAGATTTGTTTGGTGGCGGTAAAATACTATTATGGTGGAGTGAGGACAGCGCTGAAAGCTATAGCTGTAGTTCACCGACTAACATCTTAACTGTCCTTTTTCATTCCTGTAAATCAGACTAGTCAGGGAGTTTATGTGCCTGACACAGCCAAGCAGTCAAACTCAGCTGAGAAGACAGAGTTGTTCTATTCTAAAAAAAATAAAAATGTATTTACATACAATATACAGTATAATACAGTATAATATAGGAGAAGACCAATAACTGCAGAAAAGCTATACACGTTTGCAAAAGAATATCTTGACATAAATATAAAGGGCACTGAGTTCTTTTACATTAGTTTTTTAGTAGTTTTTAGCCTTTTCCACCAACTTTTCATTAAACTATATATAATATGAAAATCATTGATAGATTATCTGTTAAATCGTAGTCCAATTACATTTGATAGCTAGAGTTATGGAGCTTGTCAGATATTCTTGATGTAAAATAACAGTTTTATTACCGTCTTTGTCAGACGTTGACCCACTCTTAAACATAGTGTCAACTGTTGAAATAGGGTAAGGCATGGACCTGTTGGCAGGTCTACAGCTGACATTCATAAACAGCAGAGCAGCTTTCCACTATCAGCTTAGTATAGGTTATATTTTAAGCTAAATTAAAGCCAGAAATATTATTTTTATATGTGCTGCAGTTTGCGTATTGGGACACAGAGACCGCTATCTAAGGCTTTAAAGTTAGAACTTTTCTTCACACAGTGAAGGACTAAATGATGTGGTTTTTAGTGTGCCTAACACTGAATATTCAAGGTCTCAACAATCGCTATCAAAAATACAGATGATGATTATATATGTTAAAATATGTGTAGAAACAATTTTTAGAATACTTACTGAAGGCTGAAGAATACACTACTCTACTGTAGTTTGCAACACATCATGTTATTAACTACAGCACAAGGCTATTTTAATTGGCCATCTGCATGAGGAGTCATGCTTGATTCCACATTAGTTTGTTTCTGAGTCATCCACCTCCATGAATGCTGTCTGTTCTGCTGCTTGGAATTATTGAAACTCACCACGTTCCTTCCCAACTTCAAATGGACAGAAGTCGTCTGAAGTGCCAAAATCTCTGTAACATCGAGTCCTTAATGAGCTCAGAGTTGCCGTTTTCACCCAGCTCCCCACCACTTATTACCTGTGGAACATGTGAAATAATTAGCTGACTTTGTCGGGTCAGGGGGAGCACAGTCTTTTCATCAGAGAGGTGTGAGAAGTTGCATCACATTATGGTGCCCTGTAGCAAGATCACACCACCTTCTTTAAAGATTATGGAGTCTTATGGTTGTAATATTTAGTAACAGTAGTAAATGTTATATATATTTTATCACTCGTATTAGAAGAGTGGATATATAAGGAACTACTAAATGTTTTTATATGTTGCAGACATTGTGGTTTTATTGCTAACAGTAAATATGAGTGAGAAATATTCATATATAATAACAAAATTAAAGCTGTAGTAGAATCCTGGACTCCTATATAAAGAACATGAACTGTATTTATTGCATCTACATTGTTATTGTTGGTATGATGTAAAATTAATTGAATACAGTATTTAAGTAAATACATTAGAACTATTTAATCAATTTCTCTTCTTTATATCCATTCCAGTATGAGGAAAAATTTTGTATTTTATTTGCATTTACTCCAATACTGCAGGACAGCAAAAAAAACGTTATAGGAATCGAGTGGAGGCGCTCTTGTAGCATGTACAGTACTGTACATGAAAATAACATTTCAAGAAGGCACCAGTATGAAACCAAAAGCTTTTTCAGGAACTTCCCAAGACTGTAAAATGGATGGTAAGGCATTGTGTTCTCTGACTCTTTCTTTTGCAAAGGCATGCTGCGCCTTTATGAGGCAAACACTCCTATTCTCCTTCATTTACCAGATTAACTGGCCTGCATATTAAAATCTTGGCTTGATGTCAGTGACTCTGTAAAATAAATGAAATTATCAAGATTGAGTTTTGCAACAGCTGTCCTCTACAAAAAGAGCAAATAAAAGCTGTAGGGGGAAAATTTGCATTTCTACAAATTGTTATTCACACTCTTTGAGATTAAATGTGAGTATCTTGCCAATGCACTCAAAGTACATGATGAAATGGGCTTAAATTTTATGCCACAGACCTGGATATTAGATTACCTGTGATTATTGTACAAAAATGATAAGTAATAATAAATAAATAAATAATAAGAAGCCTATTTATCAACTACCTGTGCATCTGCAGACCAAGGGGATTCCCTTCCAGATGCCATGGCCATGGTCTTATTGTGAAGAATGGCAGTTTGTGAAGTCCAACTGGTCAAACACACAGATGTTTAGCTGTAGTTAAAAGAAGAAACGTTTCATATCCCTTTCTCTCTTAACCTTCTACAACTGACATACTAGATCCACCTCAATTTTTCTCTGGATGACCAATCTTCTCTCCTTTGCTGCTATTGTCAGTACAAACTCTGAGCACCTTGGTTTAGACATAACTTCCTTTGTTTTTCTAATTCTTATAAATTAAATAAATTAATTCTTATAAATTAATCTATTAAGTTTTTGTCTTACATGTGATTGGTTAGTCTAGGAACTTGCATATTTTGTAAAGCATTTGTCAAGGCTTACCACTTGTTGCATGTAATAGTCATGTTCATTCCACTGTAGTACTTCTGATAACATAGTTAAATAAATGTTAAACATGTCTTTTATGGGAGAATTGTTAGCATATTGTCATCAGCTGACTTTTTTTTTGTCAGGTATGGTAAAAATCCTGCTTTTTGTCATTAATTCTCTCTTTACTGGCCAAAAGTGTGCTTCAAGCAATATTATAGAAAGGGTGAAAGTTATCTGTGCTCTGGTGCAAGTGTGAATACTGTTAAAACAAGATGACATGCACTTGATTTAACCCCTGAAAGGCATGTCAGTCCAAGGTCTATTCTAATTTGACTAATCAGACTGTGGCCTCTCACAATGGCCTCCAAAGCCAGAACAGCTTGAGAAATATGTGCCTTGACTGGCTGAGTGACATTTTACACGTAATAAACTTACCCTTGTACACCATTTACCACTACAGGGAGCCTTTCTGAGAGTTTAACACGACTTTTACAAGTCCCGTGGTATGTGTCTTTCTCTAAAATGCTTTCGCCTTGGGTGAAAATTATAGTGAAGTTGGTGAATAAACCTTGCATGTGAACAGTAAATGCAGAATAGACAGCTGATGGGTAGTTGCTGATGAAAAGAAAAAGGATACTGTACAGTACTATATGCTGTTTTAGGAATTGCTGAGTTGCTGTCAGCACTCCAGGATTTTTCGGTGTGAGATTTTAGCAGTTTTAACCTTAATTATAAAGCAACTTTTATTGTATTACAATATAATTTAATATACGGTTTAGCTCTGAGCTAGTGTTGCACAAAGAAACAACTACAACTTGTAAACTGTAATACTGAAAGTGCATGTGACGTGCCATGAGGATTTAGTATGGGACAATATGGCTAATGCCGCTTGTTACCTCTGTGTCAGAAGGGGTGAATTTTCAGCCTAATTCTGTGCTTTAGTCTGGTTATTTTGGTGTATACACTACATAGAACTTTTGTCTGTTTCAGAGTTAATTGTAATGATGATCCTAATGACAATGAGCATGAAAACTACAGCTAGAGAAAGAGTGAAAAGTGACAGGGGAAAAGAATTGAGTGCAGAAGAATATTGACTCCCCAAAAAGCTGCCATTGTCGGTGATGGATTCCTCCCTAATCGAAACAGTTTGCCCAGTCGCCCAGCTGGGCTTCATGTGCTTTTGATTACTCTCTGCCATTTAGTTCCACAAAATTACATGCTGCCTAATGGCCTTTTAATGGTTATAGGTTTCTCTGCTCTTTAATGAGCCTGCACCAGTTGGTTGCTAATGCCCTATGGAAATTTGGCAAACATCCAGTGTGGTTAAGTATATTTCCCTCCAGTTTACAACTTTGTTGTGTGAAATCACAAACAAGGAGGTTGGGTGTGAGATGTGGAAATGTGGCTCCTGCTTCTCCTGTTGGCTTGTTTTGTTTTAGTGTGGGGGCGATCCACAAAGCTCCATAATTGTGCTATTAGGCATTTGATTGTTTGCACTCTCATGCTCCCAGTAATTTTTCTGAGGTGATAATGTGGCAACTATTCCGTCTTCACACACGTGCAACAAACATTCCCGGTGCTCACACAACACAATGTGCTTAGATAATGCAATGCAAGACTTGCAATCATCTTTTATCCACCAACTCTACAACAAGTTATGTACACAGTGGGAGGCTATCAAGTGTTTGTGTGGGTCAAGTGGTCAAGGTGAGAGAGTTCACTCACTGAACTGACCTTAATCATCAGCACAGCCATTACTGATGTGTGATTTCGTATCTACGGCACGTCTGTTTTTGTGTCCTTATGTATGTGTATCTGTGTGTGTGTTCCTGTCTTAATGGGGACGTTAGCAGCTGCTTTTTGATGAGGGCCTGTTTACTGGACCTAATTAAGCAGAAAACGGCCACACGTCTCCCCTGCTAAAGTAGGACCCCAAACAGATGGCCAGAAGACCCAAGAGGCTGTCTGACATCTTGCCTGCCCTGGATGGCCACTCAGCAGCCAGTAAAAAAAAAAGAGAAAAACCCCGGAAAAAACATAAAAAAACAGGCCAACCTACAGTGTCCCCATCAACATCCTCCCACATGAAACAAGGTCAATGTCATCCCAGTAGTTCCCATTTGACAGGTTCACCATCAATAATTGGTGGAAACTTTTTTTTTTTGTTATAATCCAATTTGAACACTTGTCGGAACTGTGGGGTAGGACATATTGTGCACATTTCTGCTAAAAAGTTATAAGCCTGAACGTCTGGCTTTTGTCTTACTCCATTTGCTCATCACTTTGGGTTATTCTCGACTTTAAGCCTTTCTTCAGAATTTGACAGGCCTTGGTGAAAAACAAACTGACCGACTGCCTAGAGGAGGAACTCTGGGATATGTCCCCCACTTTGTTATTCTTTATATTGCTTTATCTGTCTGGAGTCTGACAGAGGCTTACCTGAGGGGACGTTCAGGACTTTTGCTGACACCAAACGGATCACAGAAGCAGCTCCCTACATGCCTGGCTGATGAAGACATCACCACAATGCTATGCAAAGGAAGAGATGAATCCCCAGGCCACAGGCACAGTCATGTTTTGAAGTTTTAACTGTTACAGCGATGAACTGAAGAGGCACTCATGGACTGTAGTTAACTCTTCTGGAACCCCATATACCCCAATGTCTTTAACACTTCTACTACAAGTGCTTTACTACTACAGCACTCTTAATGCTTTCACTTACTAATATCACTCCTGACATCCTTTCTTACACGTGTCGTGTATAAACTCAAAGTATACTTCACTTCCAATAGTTTGACTTTTGGGAAAATAATATGATTATGTAGTTATTATGTCCTCACTCATATGGATGGTTGTTCTTCAATTCCACTAAGATTGAATTAGTCTGGAACCTCACTGTGAACTTGAATGGGGTGTTGGTGCAAGTGTGTGTGTGGGTGTAAGTAATAGTACTCTAGAGGGCAGCAAGAGACCATGTAGGATGAGTAGGAGCTCCAGGGGTTTTGCAGTGGGGTGGCCAAGACCAGGCTGAGTGTTTTGTGAGCGGCATGCTATTTTATGCGTGTGGCACACGTGTTGATTTTTTGATCAGTTTTGATACATTCATATGAAGAAGACAGTAATGACAACTTGAGGACCAAACACCTACCATGCAGTAAGGCAGAAGCGATACATCTGGGTTGGCCAGTCAATTTCAAGGAGTAGATCTGCCTATGATAAAGCATTTATGAGAAAGCAGTGATTTAAAAAAACAACAAAACAAAATTAATTAAATGTGTGTGGTATAAATGAGGCACAACTCATTAATGTGAAGCTTTTTTGAGACTGAATATACTGATTGACAGCTTTTAAAGTGAAGGAACATCATTACTGTAGGTAAGTCTACAGCAAGCACAGATAAGGCACAACATTAATACTACAAGGTGATTTTGCTTACAGATTTTAATGTTGTGAACTTAGGTCAGCACAGAAAAAAAATAAATGCAGGCTTTGATCGACAGGTGTTAGAACACACAGTAAATCAAAGCTTGCTGCATATGGAGCTGCGTAACTGCGGAGCAGTTAGCGGCTAGTGCCCGCACAGACGCTGATTGGTGTGTGTGGTCCATGAAAATCTCCTTACAGTTTACAGCATCTTGATAATGAACTCTATTACAGGGTTGTCCCCTGTCATCACCATCCCAGAGTAGACTGAGGAGGGAACCTGACTCTGCTGTTTGTGAGTCCAGGGACGAACAAGTAGGATTAGTCCTGGAATGATAAGGCCGCTGAACATTGTGAACCCGTACAAACAGTCTTTGAGTCTGTATCCCCTGACGACAACATGCTATGTTTTAACATTATGCTCCTGCAATGTGTGTATACCATAAATCACAGTATCAAACAGGGATGGAATGACATTGGGTGGTATCAGCCTTTGTCAAAGGCCTCCTGTCATACTAACAGTGATTTAACAGGGCATTGAAGCTAATGGGACATGACCATGTACTTGTTTCAATAGAAAAAGGCCTGTTGGAAGCGGACTGTGCAACTAGGTGTCAATTATTAAAAAAAAAAACAACAAAATTTGAATATGTGTGACATATTCAAACTTTTCATCATCAATAAAATGTGATTGCAACTATAAAATTGCAGACAGTGAGCCATAAACTGCCCTCCCCATTACTCGTCACTACAGCTTATATCCGACTTCAAGTACACTGTTGACCTTTCCTGATGTAAGCACTGCCACTGTTACAGCAGCTCTCCCACAAGTGCAAAGATACTAACTTTAACGTACTATATTTGGTAGAAAAATGTCTCGGTGAGTGACACTGAGGTTTGGCAAATGCTGTTGCCATAAACGGGGTGATCGGTGTGTAAATGTCACCCGTGTTGGGAGTTATGCAGAGCTTTTAATTTGTAGACTTTTACTACCTACCAAAGAGGCAAGATTATGGGCAGCCAAACTCACTTAACATACCCAAACTACTCTTGACCTTCTAGGTCAAGACTTGCATGGAAATCCCAGTCATACAGCCTGTACATAGGAACTAAACGATAATAAATGTATGCCAGCCATGTAAGATCAGTCTGGGGCCCTGTTAACTACACCAGTGAATTTTTGCGTCAGTTTGTACTGTTAAATCAGTCAGTGTTGTCTGTAGAATACTGCATCAAAATTTTAAACTGTAAAAAAATGTATATAGCTAAAATAGCTAACAAAACAGCAATACCATGTCAGGGATATTGGCACAAGAGGGAATTAAATGTCATCTTACTTCCTCTCTTTGTAAACTGACATATTGTAAGTAGTTAAAACAAATGGACAATGGTGCATTAGTGTTGTAGAATTGGGTATAGTCCCTGCTGAGAATCTATTACAGTTGCACACAGTCAAGCACACACACACAATCTTAATTTCATTTTACAAATTGAGCAAAGTCAAGCAGAACAATGAAATTATGTCATATTTATTCACACACATGCACGTTAGGCATATGAATAAAAAGCAAATAAGACAGATCTAATTTCAGGAACATCAGTGCACAGCGGCAAATTTCTTGGATACACTTTAGATTACGTCGGGGCTCTCTTATTAAATAATAGATCTTAGCAGCCCCGAACTCTGATTGTACATCTTTTTCCTATTTGATTTGATAAGTTGCCCGGCTAAATTTAGACTCCTTGTAATCAAATCTTGCTTACTTTGTTTCATACTTGTAGATGAGCTGAGGTACTGCTTTCATCTTATAACTATCAGTTCAGCTCTTAAAGCTTGAAAACTTTAAAAAAAGATGAAAAATCACAGTTTTGATGAAATAGTTATCAGGATAGACAAATTACAAATGCCTTATTGTGCACATTAGATTAAGGTCATCAAGCATATTCTTGAAGACATTTCTGAGCTCCATCATGAGTGTATCTTTCAGCATATTCCTACGTCCATATACATAGCATACATTTGCATGTGCTGCTTCTCAACAAAACATTAATAATTTGTTGCATCAGTATGTTATTAAACACGTAACCTTGAAAAGTGACACAAATGTAAGCTCTCTGAAAGTAGACACATGGTGTGTTGAAAACGGCGCCTCGTGTTTTAAGAGTGTATCCTTATTTAGCAAGATGCTTTCCATGGTGGCTTTATGAGCTCAATGCTGTCTGTCTGAATCACCCCTTTTAGTTAGAATGGCCATTAACAGCTAATGCTATCTAGTGCTAAACTGTGTGGGAGGTAATGAAGCCTTGGAGTCATGACACTTATCTCACTCTGCAGTTACAACTCCAACATGGCTGCCAGCCCGGCATCGTATAGCCTAGGAGGAAATCAAGAAGAGTGTGAAATATTGACGTCTAAGTCTCTGCTCACAGATAGCCTGTGGTTTAACCACCACCATCCTGTAGTGTATTGGGACGTGGTCTAGTTGTGGCCCTGGCAGGTATGCCTGGCACTGGGTCTTACCATGCCAGGGAATGTAGTCAGTGTATACTTATACCTATTTGTCTTCCAGCACAGGGAGCTGTAAAGTTGACATAGTGACAGACATCATAATAGTCTGCAGGTTCAGCGCTGTGGCTGGGAAAGTGGATTGAAGAACGAGTGATGAGTAATGGAATAGTAATAGTAAGAAGAAGAAGAAGACTTTGCAGAGTACATAGTTAAAACAAGAAACAAGACCTTCAAGAATAGTAATTAAATGTGTATATCTAAATCAGTTTATAGTTATAGCCATGCTTGGAAATGTTACTTTTTCACTTTTAGTATCGGTAGTAAAATTGTTTTAATTGTTTTACAGTAGTAAAAACAATGTTTTCTGCTGATTGTCTTGTAATACCGGGCAGCCAAGATAATACCTAGCTTTAAAACTAACTTGAAAATATATCAGTACCAATTAACACACAAAATGACTTAACAACTACACTGGTTTGATTAAAACATTTCAGAACAGGGAGAGGCAGGTGTAAAATAGACTTTTTCTGAATAGAGCCAAAATATTAAGCTGGACAGTATTTAGTAGTAAATACAAAATATTAATATGTGACTGGTACAAACAAACAGTAACGGTGCTAAAATGCTTTGTTTTAGATCCCTTTGATAGCATCTTGAGAAATCTTTGCTTTGTCACTTAAACTCCAGCTATTTCCTTTCTTTTAGATTTTACATAAGTATTCACAAATAGTCTATTTAGTGCTGAAATTATCGTCATACACTACATTAAAAAGCAACATCCAAAACAAAAACCAGTGTGTTACAAACACTCATTTAAAATCATTTTGAAAGATACTAACATTAAAAGTGGTTTCATTTCAGCATGGTCTTGCTGGCTCAGCACTTTAACTGGTCAGAAGAGGTGTTAAAGAGGTAAATCAGATCTGCGTTTGCGTGAGTTACATGAGCTCTCGTACTTAGTGTGACTAAGGTTTTGGATGCACACTAAGTAGGAGAAGTGTGATCCAGGGCAAGGGTGATGACTCAAGATGTATTTGATACACAGAAAATAGTTTATATACATCCTTCAAGTGATTATTACTTTAATCACTTTGAGGAAGAACATTATGAAAGCTGACAACCTCCCCCAGTTGCCAGCCCCCTTCAAACACTGTTGTTTTATACCAGATCATTTTGATCTCAAGACGTTGAGTTTGCTTCAGCTCTCGGTTTTATACCAGCTCCTTTAACCATTTCATCACTATGTGTTTGGCACAGGGCAACAGTAAAGACAGGTGGCAGGAAGTTATTTCAATGATTAGTAATAATATCATCTGCCTCCACCCCTGCTACAGAGACAGAGGCAGCCACGCGCTTCAACACATGCTGATCACTGCTCAACGGGTATCCCAGCATGCAGTTTGAATGTTTAAAATAGGGTCTTGCACAGCTGGTGCTGCAGGAATGGAGGGAGGAGCAGATTACTGGCTTGTTCCAGTTTGCAGACACTGGTATTGAAGCGGGATACGTGGTTGTCGTGGTTTGTGCAGTCTCTTTCTATAAGTTCCCTGGCAGTGATCAAGGACAGACGCTGGCCCGATAATCAAGGGCAGAAATTGGCCTTCATTGCCTGCTTGACAATGTTGCACCTGTCTAATGGGTGTGCGCATACTATTCCTTTGATCAATGTGCTTTTGTTTGAAGTTACTTATACTCTGGAGTAACTCAGGTTTAGTAATTAATTAGTTTGTTGTCAATTCAAGAATATGACGAATACACGTCTCACTGGCAGGCAGTGAACACTAGTTTCATTATGTAGATAATGTAACTGTAATGGGTGAATAATGATTATTTCTCACTTGATCTGTTCTGCCAATATGAAATCATCTGTATTTTAACTGTTGAAAGACAGAAAAACCCTTGTCCATGTAGCGACAAGCTAAACTTTAAGTTTCAGCAATGTAATGCTTTGAAAGTACAATGATGAATTACTAACAAGAACAAATCCTTAAGAAAATATGCTTCTTAAATTAGGTGTCTCCTTTCACACAACCCAACAAAAAATGTCTGTTCTTTCCCTTTGTTTTGTTATTTTCTTATTTCCTTCTGGGAACTCCAGTATTCCCACTCAGCTTGTTGAATGGAGCTTTTACACACTGCTGTACTCCGTTAATTTAACCCAGAAAGTGGGGTGAACACATTTTTGACACTTTATATTTTCCACTACAGATGTGGTATAATTTAGCAAGTGACTTCAACAAAGGAGACATTTTGTTTGAGTTCAAGAAATTACAATGCAGCAATTAAAATAAATCTTGAGCTGAACTTCCATTAACCTCAGCTTGGTTTAGGTTTCAGCTCTGCGGACCCTGAGGATGGAGGCCCTTCATCTGATTTATATCATCCTCCTTTATGCCTGAACTAAAAGTAGGGGAAAATTACATAGTTTCACTAAAAATACAGTAGATAACACCCCCTCCCATTTTCTGATGGAGGGAAATCTTTTTTCCTTATTTCATAACATCCATTAGTTTGTGCTGTAAATCAACCAACAACAGATTAGATCAGCAGCAGCTGCAAGGATAGTTGTTTTGGTTGCTTTTGCTCTTTGAATTGGCAAAAATGCCCCAAATCTATAATTCTAGATTACTTTGCGACACTGAATTCTCCTTCACTAACAGTTAAAATATTCTATAATCGCTCATCCTGTCAAATGTTAGTTTTCATAGAGCTGCACACTTTTCATTATTTGCCAAAATATGTTGTACTGTCGGCACCATTTGTGCATAATTCCAAATTAAAGTCAACACACCTACACAAAGAAATGTAGGTAAAGTAAGGAAACTAGAAAGCTGATGAATTAAAACTAAAAGAAAATTTGAATCTGTAAACTGAATTTTGAATTTTGCACTGTTTAGTTAGCTTGGATCACATGGGATAATTTCAGACTAACACAGTTAAAAACACAACACTTTAGAGCCACCAGAGAACAGAGTTGCATAGTTCAAATGATGGCTTCTTGCCTTCTTGTGATCACTAAGAGAAATTCAAAACAAATGTCGCTGTGGATAAGATTGCCAGCTAAACGTCTAAAGGGCAAATGTAAAATGTAGTTCAGCCACCTTTTTATATGTCTGTATCAGTGCTTAAATCAACTGTGTTTATGTTTCGAAGGCCACCCTGATGTGGTCAGAGACAAGTCTTTTGGGAAGTTGGCTCCTTTGATTGCTGTGCACCGATGTAAACTCTGCCCTCGTGGTTCATGTTTCAGCTCCAAAGGCCAAAGTGGCAGGCTTGTGTTGAAACATGTAAACACTCACATGCCGACACGCAACACGGAGAAGCACACATCTTCACACAGAATGACATGCACCCACTCAAGTGTCCTTGACACACAGACATACACACATGCAGGGAACCGTCACATACTGACCAACAGACAAGAATTAGAAGAAAGTGGATCATGTCATTTGACTTATAGTTTCTAATTTAAGAAGACTAAATGAGTATATTCACTAGTCTGTCAGTACATTTCCAGGCTTGAATAACATTATTACATTTGTGTGAACAACTGTGGTGATGGCTTCAAGTGCTAGTGCCTGTGCGTCTTTATTTGCTCTTTCTGCATTCTGTCAATTCGCAGAGATGGTCTCTTATTCCCACGAACGGAGATTTTACGGTTTCCTTCAGTCAAAATTAAATTTCACTGTGCCTTTAAAATACATTCAACAATTTTTATTGAGCATTTATTTTTATTTTCTATTTCTCAAGTGTCTCTAACTTGACACTTGGTTCAACTTTCAGGATACATTCCTAATGTTAATCTCCCACATCTGATAATGGTGCTGATCCAGTTCTTTTTGTTTATTTTGGAAACCATTGCCTATACCAAAGTGCCTCACAATTTATCATTAGTAGCTTGGGGTAGTGTCAGCACAGCTTTTCTAACCTCATGTTTTCATATGTAAAACTTCGTATACATTTTTCTTTTTTCATGTTTGAGCATGTCTCTATTTGTGTGAATCAGTGTGAGACAGGTGCAGTTGAAGAGTACAATGTAATGTGGTGCTGGAGGCAAAGCAATAGAGTTTATTGTTGTCAAGGATGCAAATGAAGAAACAAATTAATATCTCCTGTCATGCATTGCTCTATCACCCACCTGTCTCTCCCTGACATATATGAACCCACACGCAGTTTTGCTCTTCTACCAGAAGCAATAATGGTACCAGTAGTAATTCTGGTGCTATTGTAACATCTGCTACTGTTAACCATGGTGTTGGCATTTAGTACTCTCTCTCTCTCTCTCTTGTTTTATATGCAGCTAATGGTTTGTATCCATTGGTACCATTCAGTGCAACAGGTAGTTCTACCTGTAGTGATAAGTAAGGCTGTGGAGATCAGGGTGGTGTTTAGGTTGCAGTGTATGGGCATACGGTATGTTCACTTCAGTTTGTGCAATCTGTAGCAAGTTTGTAGTTTTCCCTTTTTTGATTTTGCAAACTCACTGGCTGTGAATATATTTCAGTTTGAATACACCTTTAGATTTGTATTGTATGATAATGGTAGTTTTCTTTTTGTTCATGCATTGATTCGTGTGAGGTCAGAACTTACACATTAACCAAGCTCTTTTTATTAAAACCAATAATTTCACTACTGCTGCTATTGCTGCTGCTCTGACTAGGGCGTCAGATGTGGTATGTGATGTTTGGTAGGTTTTTTTTCATCACTTGTCAAGTGTGAGGGAAAACATACAGACATGGTTTAAGTGTCTGGTCTGTTCCGGGCTACTGAAAAGTATCATGTAGGTTAGGGTTGTATGACAAACCTGTTACACTAATGTTTGTATGTGTGAATGTAACTGTTGGTGAAACATTACATTTTACTTTATCACCTATATCAGAAAAACACTAAATTCATACAAAATAATTTAGGACGACCTCATATTGAGATTACTTGTGCTCAGTAATGTCAATTTCAATTTTATTTTTCTCTACCAGCAGAGCTGCCTGTCCTGTTGTCACTGTTACTACCTTCACATGTCAATGCGCCCCCTAAAAAAATGTGTTCTCAGTCAGCTGAGAGAAAAAAACGATTCATTTAAAGTTGGATGCATTTTTGCATATCAGTGCATTTACTTGATTTACAGCCAATGCTTTGCTTTTCCTCTGATGTTTTTGGAGGGAAATAAGTGGTCAGAGGGCAGTGTGAAATTTAGTGGCCTCAACTTGGGTGCTTTAGTACTTATCCCTCATTTATCACAGATTGCAGTCACAGAAACTGTCGGCACTTGCATTTAGCTACAGAATTTACCTTTGCCACTTTGCATGCAGAGTCTATTTGTCACTTTAATCTCAGTACTGTGCGTTTATCTTTCCTCAGTCACTTTAATGCACATGGCGGTTGGCTGAGGCAGTCTGTCAACTCATGGCTGCGTTAGGGCTCTAATGAGAATTAGAGACACATTCTTCACTAAGATACATGGGCACACATGCACATTTGCATGCACAAAGACTCATATTGACCATTTCACACTTACTTGTGAGTACTCACAGAGATACAAACATACATAAACATTAGATATATGGTAATACCTAACCTAACTACAGTTTGTTGAAGGGCTGTGCAGTCAACAGTACTTTCAGCAAAATACTTCATATACATAATTATCAAAATCTTTCCCTGACTGTAATGATTGATTGAAAACAATGAGATATATCCATTAAAGTGACACCCAGGAGAGCTTTAATGAAAACTGAAGAAGCTACTTGGATGAGTAGTAAAATTTTTTGACCTAACTGTTTGCGTACAATCTAAATGGCATTGTGAGGTAACTTGACTGATTTGTAATTGATGACTGATTTGTGGTAACGCATTCTAGTCTTAAAATCAATTTGTTATTATAATGTAGGAAAATACATCAAAAACAATAAAATGGTTTGCTGTGATAAAAATACACAGAATATAATTTATATTAAATGCCTTAAATTGTACAAAAAAAAAACTCCCTTCCAGCTGTAAAGTTAATGTATGCAGACCTCATCACCTGCAGCTTTTTTAATTATTCCAAAAACATACTCTTGTATTTTACATCTGTAAATTTTCATCTCAAAGTCCAGCCAGGCCTGATTGTAGCTGTCTACCAGGATCTAGAAGGTTCTGAGTGCTCTGATGCTCCAGGTCAGGCTGCTCCACTGATAGTGCTGTCTCTCAGCCTTTGATTTCCTGTCTAGGACAAGGAGTTGATGATTTTTACCAGCTTTCCAATCATATAAATCAACCAGGAAGCCCAGACACTGGGACTAGCACTAAACAGCCTCTGTCCAGACAGCGCCAGGAGTACTTATAGCACAGAAGAATCATGTGACTTGGGGTGAAAGGATGATGTTGTAAATTTGGGCAATCTTCCTTCCTTGGTTGGGAAAGTCATAAGGGAGTTAACGGCAAGGAAGAGGCTTGATAGAGAGGTTTAGTCATCCACTGGCAGGAATTGATGTTCAGACTGCTTTAGTTCAGTTTAGGTTGAAGCACAGGGAAAACAAAACGTCTGATCCTAGATTTTGAACTTTTTGTTTATCTTTGTGTTTTTGTCCATAAAAGAACAGGCATGTCTCTTTAAGAGCTGTTGGATTTGTTTATGCTAGCCTTGATCGAGAGCCTTTTTCGGCAGGTGCAGCAAGTGGGCCAGGGCTGGAACAGCTGCGATGGGATCAAGGGAGGGGGGGTGAGAGATAGAGAAAGATAGTCCAGAAAAGAGACGAGAGAGAGAGTAAGAGAGAAGGGTTTCTTCTGAGCTGTTGCCATGTCATGTACATTTCCCATAAATCTCTGTCCCAGAGAGACAGAGCAGCTAGCGTTGGCATTTCATTTGCTGGCCTTCTCTCATTCATGCCTCTCCCCCATCTCTCCCCTAGTGCTGTTTATTTTCAGCCCTCAACATACTTCGAAGGCCTGTGAAGTAATTATTTTATAAAGTTACACCTCTGCTGTCACAGATGACCACAGTTGGCCGACACTTAAAAGCCTGAACCAGTGATTAACGTTTAAAGGCTGGCGGCCAGGGAGAATATCACAACTGCCTCAATTTGTTGAAGTATCCTCTGCATGACAAGTACGTAGTTGGAAGGAGGCATCAGATGGATGAACATTTTACCCTCCCTGTGTAATTGTTTCTTTCAAAAAATAGAAAGCTCTTCCTTTATAGGAATGATATTTTGGGGAGTTTTCCTTTTTCGAAACACATGCATGAATCAGCCTCTCGACATATTGAAGTAATACAAATCAGTAAAGATGTTTCTCATTTTGGATGGAGCTCTGAGGCCCAAGAGGTTGTTGAAGTCCAGGGCTGCTTTTAACATTACAACCTTCACCGTGGCCTGAAACTGCAGCAGTGACAATCTGCAACATTTGCATTGTGCCAGTGATTGCCTAAGTTTTTCTTAAAATGCATAAAAATATAAACTCATAATCATTTTTTAATGATCAGGATTTGTTTAGATTTCAAAAAAATGTCCAATTGTTTTGAACATGTGCAGTTTTTTTCCTGCATGTTATTGTAATATGCTATATTCTGCGTAATGTTTGGACATTACTTAATTACAACTCATGTTAAAATGTTAACATTAGCAGTTTCTAATTTCAGTAAGAAAAGAGTTTTGTTGCCTTAAAATTTTTTTTTATTTAATAAAAACTTGAACTATCTTTATTTTCAGACTCAATCTGAGCCCCTTGGCACTGTGATTTTTTTAGGGGTGTTAACTTCCTCCTGATGTAAAGCTGTGTTGATTTACACACTTGCAGATAAAAGCCTGTCACAGCCATCCATGCCATCCATCTTAAATCACATGCCTCTACAGGACAGCTGTGTGTGTGTGAGAGGAGGGGAGAGGCTATGGGTGTGTGTTTCTATGGGTTTTTAAGGTAACAGCATATATGGTCAGTGCTGTGGAAAAATATTTGTCCCCTTCCTGATTTATTTTATTACTATTTTTTGCATATTTGTCAAACTTAAATGATTCACATCATCAAACTAACTTTGTTATTACACAAAGATAACCCAATGCAAAATGCAGTTTTCAAATGATGATTTAAATCGTAAAGGTTAAAAGATGTGCAAAACTGCCTGACCTTGCGTAAAAAGTAGCTGCCCACACGAATCATGAATGAACTGTGATTAACCACAGTCTGGGGAAAGCTGCGTTCAATTTCACTTGCCACACTCAGGTCTGATTACTGCCAGGCTTTAAATAGGAGCTCTCTGACAAAGTGAAGCACACTAAAAGATCTCAAAAAGTAACACCTCATGCCATGATCTAAAGAAATTGTAGAACAGTCTTAGGGTGCTTTGCAACTTCCATAATTGATGTAACCATGAATGCTCGAATATTATTTAATGGCCTTCTTTTTCCATTAATAAATTAAATTATCATTTAAAAACTTGTCTTTGTGTAAAAAATTTAATTTTATGATCTGAGTCATTGCAGTGTGAGAAATATGTAGATATAATTTAATTAAAAAAAAAGTGGGCAAATACCACAGCACTACATTTGAAAATCTACTGATGTGCACAAATATACTGTACATGCAGATACAGAAATCTATACAGACTTGCCCTTTCAGACACACATGTATAGACACCCACACATACATACAGATGTCCCTCTGTGCAGCTTCTCAGGGTATGCTCACCCACATCATAAAAGTGCAGAGACACAAGGGCGTAGCAAGGCCCATCATGATATTCAGAAGTTATAAATAGAGGAAAAGCTAATAAACATTTATGGAGCAGCTGTAAATCGCCTGCAGTGTAAACGCTTGACAGTAAGTTCTGTTATCCTCACAATGTCATTTCAATGCCCTTTACTGGTGAGGCCATTACTCATATAAGCCCCCCTGTGTGAGATCAACCTGTGCTCCCATTGGCTGTGTCTTCAGGGTTCTCCGATCAGGTGACCCAGCGGGGCCGGGTGTAACGTTCACCAGACCCTGGCTGTTCTTATGATGACATCATGACACCTGGTCAATATTTTAACACTGAATTGTGAAATGTAGGGAAGGGAAATTGTTATTGTCTCTTAAACATGTCACTGTTATAGGTGAGACTGTGTGTGTGACGTTCAGTGATTAAGACTCACACAGTTATTTTGTTAGCATTTCTTTGCATCTTTAGTTGCAGTTAATCATTAAAAAATGTATATGTGAGATTTATTTTCTATCTTGTCGATTGTTTTTTCAATTGTAGTTTGTTTAATTAGTTTGGAGAAAGCTCAGGAGTTTTTCTTAATCCAAAAGCAAGCATGAACTCTATCCTTCACTTTAACTTAAACAAATAAAATCACCAAAATTGGAAGTTAAATACTGGTGATGGTGATAAGAGCATTCACCTTTTATGCCATAACCCTTAGAATAATCGGAGGGAGAATAATTTCCATGACATGAGTTATTGCAACAAATTTAAACAAATTAGACAAAATTGTATTGTTTAATGCATATTAAAAACATAGATAGAATAAGATGTTCTTTCAAAATCTCTTTTACTTCACCGCCCTCTATGTTCAGACAGGAGCAAAGGATGATGATATGTTGTTCTCTAGTTGCTGTACGGTCCAGAACAGTGATTGAGTGTGTTATGTTTTAAAAGCTAATTAGCGTCACTTGCTGTATCAGGAGCCATCAATCTCAGGCTCAGTAAATAACCAAAATGGAGCAAATAACCAAGTTTGTCTGATGATGGTGGATGTAGCCTTTGTTGCTAATGGTGGACATTAACCTCTCAATGGCTAAATAATAGCATCTTAATTAATTAGTTTCAAAGGGAAAGTTTGTAGTAGAATTTAATTATATTAATGGGTTGGAGGCCACAAGGTGCACAGCACAAGGATTGGAGAACTATACATGGACATGAACTCAGATGTGCATGTGTGTGGCCATATAAGCAACACCACCTGTGCTTATGTTTGTTTGCATCTATGTACGCAAACATTCGCACGCAACACTCAGTGGCAGTGTCAGTGTCACCATGCAGGCTTTCAAGGATACTTTGTCTGCAATATAAATGTAATGATATTTAAACTATGACAAGGCAGGATGTTGCAGGATGCAGTCACATGGTTCATGTACTGGAGTTTTAAAAGTAACACTATAAATTTACTGTATAAAGACTCTATCTTGTTTTGTTGCAGATGGTATCTCACAAACGATGTTCTGTCACCTACAAAAAAAATCAGCAACAGAAGATTACATCCTGGATGAAATAGTGAATTCAAGTTATTTAAATACACAATGGCATTATTTTTACAATACCTAAAAATACGCAATACGTATATAGATATAGACACTTAAGTGAAGAATCTGTGTCGGGCCTTTGCTGTTTTAATATTATTTCATTGCCTGTTTGGTGTCACTGATTAGTTGCGGAACAAGTGATTGATGATAGATAATAAAAAATGTAATTACAACAAATAAATCATCATGGATACAAGTAAAAAAAATACATTTTTGAAGAGTGGTGTCTTAACATCTTAAAATCAGACCTCTTTACCACAATTCACTACACTCAATTTACCACACTCTTTTATGTATTACTTATTTAGGCTTCTATTCAGAGTGATTTGCAGTTAAAATCCCAGGAGATTAAAAACTATATTAGGGCTGAAAGTTTTATGACCACCGCCTGCTGTGGTTTACTATTCATGTTGCTCTGCTGCCGACCAGATAAAGACGTCCTAATTCAGTAAATTCACCAGCAGTCCGCAGACACTGAAGCCCACACATCCTGATTAACTTTCTACATCTGCTGCTCTTTTGCTCTCTATTTAACTCTTCTTTATATCGTCTTCATCTTCTTCTGCTTAATTCTACTTCTTCCCATACTTATAGACCTCCTCTTTTATCTTTCTCATCCCCCCCCATCCCAGATATAAGTACAGACGGATCTATTACCAGGCCCGGCGGATATACTGAGACAAAATGAGAGACTTTGATTTTCTAATACCATTAGAACATATATATATATATATATGTGTGTGTCTGTGTGTTTTGGTGGAGTGTGGAGATTCGATGGAGGACTCAATAAGAGAAGAAGAGCTTAGATTTATTAGTGGGATAGAAGTCCAAAATCAATCAGGTGATTGAATCAGGATATTATTGGTCGTAAATTAGGGAGTTGTTTATGTCAGAAAGGGGAAGGTGGAGAGGGGAGGTAGAGGCTGAGTGCAGAACAAGAAACAGCAAGGTAAGCTAGTTGCTGAGCTTATCTGATTCTTTATGTCATGACCAATGCATGCCCCCAGTAGTTAGACTCGCTAGAATGCTTCTTTTAGCAATGCAGTACATCATTTGTGTCGTAAGTAGTGCAGCATGCACTTTCTTATTATGAATTATTTCTTTTTGGGTGCTAAAACTCTTTGTTCTGGGAAATCTTACAAAACAAAAAGAAACTAACGTCTCAAACAAATTGGAGGACAAATACACATAAAAATGCTCATTCTATGCAACTAAACAGTTATTGCAAATATATTTTATAACATATGTATGACGTAATGATTAAATGCGTTTTGTTTTGATGCAATCTAGTTTTTGAAAGAATTAGGCACTGCGTTAGTTAACAGAAGTTATTTCACACTGCAAAACCAAATTTCACTCCAGGTGCTGTGTGTGTCTAGGTTTAGGCAACAAAAATGCTGTGATTAAACACAGAGCACTGTGCAAGCTGAATCATTAATTGTAGCCGTTTCCGGTATGAGTCCAGCTAGGGTTCTTTGCTCCATGTCATACTCCCTCTCGTCTCCCATGTTTCCTGTCTGCCTTTTTAGTAATTATATCAAATTAAGGTTTTTTGTTTTTTTCCTTTAATAAACCAGACCAGATTCTTTCTATAACCTGTCTACACATAACCATAAAAAGTTCATACAAAGTGAATATTGTCCTTCAAGATCTTATATTTTGGAGGAAAAACATTATCCGGGAAAATGTTACTGATACTGAAGCATCAGATTATTTGCATCTGTTTGCAAGTACGTTCTCTACAAAACATATTTGTATTTACAGTAGTTGTATAGAAACATAATCTTTGATGAAGGTTTTTAGATAATTTTGGTTTGTACAAGGTGGGTCTTTCTTTGAGGTTTTAGCCATGATTTGTATTTATTTTATTTATATGTTTATGTTTGGATTGGATAGTTCCCATGAAAAAGAAACATTTCCACCATCTATGACTCCCAACACAGTTTGCAGTTCAAACAAGATCTAATAAAAAATTATAGAGGTAATATAAAGATAAGGTCTCATAACACAAACCGGCTAAGCAGCTGATAAAGACAGAGTGAGAGAAAAACAGGATGGGGAGAGAGCCTGAGAGTGTACAGACCGACTTACATAGACACAGTTGATAAACATAGAAATGAACCAAAATGTTGTGTCCAGATTTTGTCTGGAACTAATGTACTGTAGCTGGATTATATTTATGCCGGGGATGTTTTTATATACACGAAAAACCTGATTTTGTTTCTCTCACCAAAACACAGATACTGTAGTTATGCCACCACTTCCTCATTAAATAGTCTAGGTACACTCATTTAATCATGTCAACATTCTGCCGCACTGTTGAAACATGCTAATTGACCTCTATCCACATTGTGTTAATTTGGGCAAACGTGTCTGCCACTACCTGCAGAGATAGTTATGCATACTTGTTTGTCTTCACTCTGTTTTAATGTGCTTTCTCTGTCCTTCACCAGACTTCCTGCTTGTTTTCTTTACTATTCTTTGAATCACTCTTATACCCCCCCACACACACCGTTCTCTGTATATTGGCCTCATTATTATTGAGAACAGCCAGTCCCACCTGTTTTCTTTTTCCCTGTACACATACCGACTTATTTAGATCTTTTAATGAAAACATCATGCCAAACAGCTAAAACAAGATGGTCAGACTTTTTTTTGTTTTTTTTTCCCCTATAGTTTCGATGTTGTTGAGTGGCGTACTAAACTGAGTAGGCTGTCTGGCCGTCTTTGCATGAGCATCAACAGTGCCTGCTGCTGTGTCTTGAGACAGTTTAGCACAGCAACTACATTTTCATCAAGGTTAAAAGTTAAATATTTGTTAATTTAGTTGGAGGGTGAATATCAGCTGTAATTCTTGAACATCTCATTCCAAACCAATGGGCATCCACTCTTCTGGAAAGGCTTTTCTTGGCTGCTCACACTGATCTAGTGAGGTTAGTCACAGATGTTATATTAAGAGGCCTGGTTCCAGTCCAGTTCCAGTGCTTCCCAAAAGTGCTAGATGGGGTTGAAGTCAAGACCTTGTGTAAGACAGCCAAGTTTTTCCACTTTAAGCTAACAAAGCTACTTGTTTTCTTAATGGACTTGGCTTTTATGTACTGGTGCACATTGTTGTGTTTTTTACTACAAAAATGGAATCACACTTTCTTTTTTGTAAAATCATAATGTAACACAAGTGAAAATCTGTCATGTATGTGTTGTTTCCTTTACATTTTATATTTGTGTATACTGTCATTCTGTCTTCCTCAACCTTCTACTTGCTATCTACATTTCCCTCCATCACCCCTTCCACCACGTTCCTTCCTGTCCTCTACGATCCCACAATCTCTTCTTCCTCCCTCTGCCCCTCCTCATCTCCTCCCTTCATCTCTTCCTTACCCTTTCACTTTTGTCTGGTTCTCCGTTCCTCCCTCATTTCCTCTGTTTCCCTCGCTCTTTCTATACTCTCCCTCCCACTCTCCCTCTATAAGAGAGGGAAGGCTTTATCAGTCACAGTAGGGTTATTTGTCTATCGGTTACAAGGGCATGTCTTTGCCAAGAGTGAGATAACAGAGGATGAAACCATGTGGTGGTCTTCTCCTCATATTCTCTCTATGTCCTCTAACTCTCCTTTGTCCATACTATCTCCTTAAACCTCCTTTTTATGTCTCCATTTTTTCTGTCTTCATTTTCCCCATTTCTCTCTGTTTGTAAAGGAACAAACACACATTCAAATTCTCTCTTCTTTTTCTCCTCTCTCTTCTGTATGTGTTCATTAACCCTGTGCAGCAGGCGTGGGTCTGGTTTGGGCCTGAATAGAAGAACACTGGTCTGGCATAGAGCCTGGCATTGGCCCTGATCCTCTTTAACACACACACACGGACATAGACACACACAAAGCGGCATGCACAAAACATGCACACATATCGCACAAAAGGCTGTAGACACGCCAACATGTACATATGGGAAAAAACACAATCACTCAGAAACACAAACATTCATTTAAGTACAGACACATGCATATGTGCAGACATTAAACCACACACACACACACACACACACACACACACACACACACACACACACTGGCCTCCCATCCATCCATCTTAGCTCCTTGATTAGATTAGGCATTATTAATGGAGGGCCTGTGAGCCGAGCAGACAGCAGGGTCACACCGAGTTTAATTCCATTCTCCGATAACTTCATTTGGCCTGATGCGATTGTTATTGCCCCGGTGCTAGATGTTTATAGGAAACAATAGCCCCCATAACACATCCAGACATCCTATTTAAAGAGGGTCAGCCAGGGGCATTGGATACAGCAGCTCCTCTTCTTGCTGCTTTGAGTCCGGTGTTGTGGCTGATTTAAGGGGTTGACCGTTCCCCGTGCCGGGGAAAAGAGGATTAACTTCCATATTGAAATGTATTACCTTAGCTGAGTGCGTGTGTTCACCATCAATGTGTGCTTCAATTGCATATGGATAGGCAGGTTAAAGCAAAGGAAGAAGTGCTGGAATTTGGTGATAACCCTCCGAGTGGCTTTCAGTGAGCAATAAATCTAGTTTTTTTATTGGTTCGTCATGGGGTGCTCCCTTACAAAGAGTAAACATTATGCGTTGATGGCACAAATTTATCATGTGTGGTTCTTGACAAGGTGAATAAAGCTGTCAAAGTGAGAGTGACAGAGGAGGAGAAGAGAATGATATGCACACTGCATCAGAGAATATAATTAAACTAAAATATTGTAGGATTTTGGTTCTGAGCATATATTCATCACCAGATAAAGGTTTTATATGTGCATTAAAACTTTTACCAGCATTTTAGAAGTAGAAATCATAGAAATAAAACGTATTAAGAATAATTTAAAACCTGTGCTCAACACAGTCAAACAGACAAACCACAATTACTTCTCTGAAATCCATCATCACAGACCGCACTATTTGCTGTGACTAGGACCACATTGAATTGCAGGGAAATAACACCCTCCAAAACCTTCAAAGGCTAAACCAACTTGTCTGCATAACTGCCCAAAATTGATTTCCACCCATTTAAAGTGAAAGAGTGATGGAGCTGGACATCAATGAGTCGCTCCCTTTGTCTCAAAACACAGACAATGGCAATGGGACCCGGGCTTCATGTTGAAACATTACAACCCGCGGAGAGCCATTCCTTGGTTTTCATTTAGAAATTTTTATGCCATGTCACGTTAATGTTGCAGCCACTGACATTTCAGTCATCACCTCATCTGAGCTGAGGTAATGCCTTTTGGTATAGAACCAAGAGGTACATGGAAAAAAAAGAGTGAAAACAATGAAACAGGATTGGAACTTGTCCAAGAGCTGTTAGGAAGAAAGCTGATCATGTATCGCCTTACTGTTTTGTAGCCCTGTTAGTGTTAGCATGCTGCTGATGGGCTGTTCTGTGTGGGTGGGTTGGTTGTTGCAGAGCCAGAATGGAGGCCCCTGCAGATCCAGTTTCCCCGTGATGGATGAGTTTGGCTGGAAAATGTTCGTCTAGCTATGACCTTGTTGATTGCATGCATGTTTGATGGGGTGATGCTGTGGATTGAGGCTACAGCTCACCTCTCACCCAAAACCTTTAGTGTCCTCCACAGGCTCTTTCTCTGATACAATCAACGTCTTTAATTGCAGTGTAATAATTATGCAGGAATTCCTGCTTTCAACAGACGCGACACACAATAATGCATATAACTTTGGGGCCAATGGGATTCATGTTATGTAAATATAATGACAGTTTTACCCGTACAGTCAAGCTTTTTATTACATTTTCTTATGCTAATTGTTTGATTAGAGCTATAAACATAATTTGGTCTTCCCATACTGATATTATTGTTATACTGTAAATGTGTCTGTTCAAATGTGGTATTAGGTGATATTAGCAAGATTTTGTTCTTGTATACAAATTTAATATCTATGAATATTATACATATAGGATATAATTTTATACTGATTTAATTATTTATTTATTTATTATTTAATTGTATTAATGTGTGCTGTTGTTGAGAAAGACATACAATCTATTTCACTTGCTCTATTATCAACATCTTTGAGGTGTTTTTAATGTCCAATTTTCTTTTTTTAAGTTTTAATCTCACAACCTAAACAGGTGCAAGTAAATAAACCCAGTTTAGCTCATTGTACATTTGTACCTGATGAAGCTGGAGGAATGGGGAAAGGCAGCTCCAGTTTCTTCTCACACCTGGTGCTAGCTAGCAGCAGTGCCTAACCCTCTGAGCGTTACGGGAGAACAGATTCACCGAGGACCGTACAAGCTGTTGGAAAACCCTAGGTGGCCATAATGAGAACGTAGTGTAATGTATCACACTGCCAGCGCTATTGGAACTAGAGGCATGCTGGGCCTGCAGCAGATGAGAGGAAAGTTAATCACTGACATAAGTACTGTTCTGAAAAGTTTTTGTCGTGTTTAAAAGTGTTGGGGAAACAAAAAAAAAAAGTTTTTTCTGCACCTGGAGAGGTTTTTATTGATGAAATTAAAGCATTTCCAGCCTAAATATCTATTTCAGCCAATTTGTTTAAAGTAAATTATAATATTGCATATACAATGAATATATTACTATAAAAAGGCTTGTAAAATGTGAGCTTGTCTAAGTGTTTTTGCAGGGTTTGTTAGTGTGTGTTCTGTTAGTACAAAATCTCCATTAAAAAAAGAATAAAAGTTTTTTTATTTACATAGCCACAACACTTTTGTGTTTTCGTGAGTAAAGTTCTCCATATAGTGCTTAGTTTTAGTACGTCAAATAAGATGGGGGACATGTAGTTTATAAAATATAAATACAGATATTAAACATAAAGTAATACGTTTGCATATATCTCTGTAAAACATTAGAATGAATACAATATGAGATCATAGAATTCACACTGTAGATGAAAGCAGAAAAGACACACAAACTGTAATGTTTAGCTCTTTGCCAGCATTGGCAGTTTGATTAGATACCAAACGTGTTTGATACTGTCTACTTTTACGTGCAACGCACCATAATTGATGGTTGTATTCCAATCAGAGGCCGTAAAGCTGTCATCGTTCCTCTGGGCTGCCAGAGGTCACTTCCTCACTTCTCCCTCTGTACTGCCTGTGGTTTGTGTGCAAAACAAACAGCTGATAACAACGAACTCCAGATAAAGCAGTTTCTTTTCAACTGAGAGTGAAGTCGATAATGACACTTTGGGTTTCTAGAATGATAGGTTACAGTGTGTACACTGTTGGGAGTGGAGATGATCTCTACATGGCACTGATTACAAGTTATGAAGAGGACACTGTTTTGTGTGTGTTGTCTCCAATACTTGTGGTGAGGTTTTTATTGATTGCCTAAATTATAGGCATTTACGTCTTGTGAGTACGCAGGTGCATTGTATTTGTATATTTGTTTTAATGTGCTATATAAATACAAATAATGTTTATTATGTCCATGCAGATGTCTGTAGTTTGTCAAGGTCTGTGCACATGCCCTGTATGGGTGTATGGGTGCGCAGGTGTGTTAAAGTGAGACGCCTAATGTCTCTGTCTGCATGGAGCTAAGGAGGAGCATCAGCCTAAGTGGCAGGTGGAGTACATAATAGAGCAGCCATGCTGAGGTGAATAATTCATATCTGCATGGGAGCTCAGATGAAGATATCCAGCATTTTTATAGATTAATTTTATTGCATGGTAGATGAGGGCTAAAATATGCTGGAGTGTTTTATTATCTGCAAATCTGTGTCACTAAAAGGCTTTTGTTTCAGTGAAGTTACAGGAGAGCTTGGCATTGTTCTGTTTTGTCTTTATGTATCTGGACCAGAATAATGTTTGTTTGTACAGGTGTGAATGCTCAAATTATTGTTCTTTATTATGATTGTATAATCTCTTTTTTTTTTCTCCATCCTGCGCCTTTAAAGGAAAGAAAAGAATCGGTTTATGCTCTATATTTGCCATTTATTACTCCAGTCTCCTTTTTGTCGCTGACAGTAATGCCAGAAATGACCATGTACAGTTTGGGCATTGTCTGTGATCATTATATACATATATATTTTCTAAATGATGTCACATAAACACCTTACTTTTATTTTACTTTTTAGTGATTTTACCATTCTAGGAATTCAAGCTTCCATCACCGTTGTACCCCCTGCAGGCAACTTTAGACAGCTGTGTCAGGAAATGTCAGCGGTGATGTATGAAAGTGAAAGATTAGGTTTCTGGTCGTAGTCATGATTTATTTGACTGTCTTCAGGTTCATGACACTATGGCAGTTAGTATTTGATTTGATTGCTAGATTAAGTAATGACTTTGTGCATTTCAGTTTTTAGGCTGGTTGAGATAAGTGTGCAGTTTATGCAAAGGAAGCTACCGTGCCAATGCTACTGATTTGGTTTTGGCTTTTGTTATTTACATGGGCTCACCAAGAACTACATATATCATAGGCCTACTGATGAGATTGGCACACACATTACATTTGGTTGATAGACACAAAATGACTGTGAGCCGTGCTTGTTGTCCTATGTTAGAAAACCTCACGTCTTTCTGATTTGGTAATTATGGTGATGTAGTGGCTTTGATTGCCTAATTTAAGTAACTCCATACCTAGCAGCAGGCAGTAAATATGATTTTTTTAAGTTTGATTCCTGAAGTGGCGATCTCTGGAAAAAATGCTCTTGGCAAAGACAACTGGACACTTAACTTAATCTTAAGCTTTGACCTCTGTAGTTTAATGTGTTCATGTCTATCAGATGTGTATGTGAACAAAGTCCTAATTACCCTCATTCTGTGGAATGAAAAAAAACCTCCACCATGTACACTTTAAGACTCTTTATAGAGAGATGTTATTTGCAAATCCATTGCTTTGAAATGGAGGAAAACTGCATTAGCTCAGAATGAGAAGGCATGAATATTGCATCAGAGCTTTGTTATGCTCAGGCTGTCCTCTCTCTTAATGGTGCACTTTACCAACTAGCTATATCCATTAAATGAGTGAGCTTAATGTGAGTGTATGTGCATCTGTGTACATCAGAGTGTGTGTGTGTGTGTGTGTGTGTGTGTGTGTGTGTGTGTGTGTGTGTGTGTGTGTGTGTGTGTGTGTGTG